>VWZW01001754.1:1504058-1685308 GCA_013397115.1 Edolisoma coerulescens
GGGCTGCCGCTGCACCGGCAGAGCCGATGCGCTCACGGGCTGCGCCGTGCTGCGGCTGCCGGGTCCGCACCTGTGCTGGGACACGGGCAGGGCCGTGGGTTTAAAATCACTGCCTGGGCAGCGCTCGTGGGCCCCAACAGCCGAATGACGTTCGTAGCGCTTCCTGCTCCTCACAAGTTCCAGACGCGTATTACAGCACAAAGAATTATTTACTGTAGTGTCTTTCACAGCCACTGGCATCACCTCTTCGGTAACACTGTTTCTAGATTTGCACACAAATAAAATTAAGTCATTGTTTAAAACAACAACATAAACTTCCCCCCACACTGATCACTGAGGCAGAAAAAGGCAGGGAGGGAGGATAACTCCTGAGCAACAGCTGAGTCGTGCTGCAATGTCAAAAGGTCAGTGGTGTTAAACTAAAGAAGGGAAATAGTCACGAAGTGAAAGGCCAGCCGGAGATTTGGCGTGTTTATCAGCCCTGAACTGAACAGGAGGTCCTGAAGCTGTTTGAGGGTTAAGCTCAAATGATGGTGTTCTTTACACAAGAGTTCACATTGGGCCCTAGTCCAAGCAGGTCAATAAAGTGAGCGAGCCCCACTGGCCATCCCTCCCTGTGGCACAGCACGGCAGCTCCTGCCCACGACGGTGACCTGACTGCAGACATTGTTAACTGGGATACCACAGAACAAACACATTACTACTTGCATTTTATTTTGCACATCCCTTTTCTGAGGGAGGATCCCCCTTTTTTTTCAAAGAATAAAACATAATTTGCATTATTTTGTCCGAGGGAAGAAACTGAGAGAAAACTACAATTTTGCGTGATTGAGGCAGACGAACAGGAACAGAGGCACGACAGGCATTGACCCATTTAATTTGAGTTCTCACCGAAGTGAAAGGGACTCCAGCCGGCATAGAAGGCAATGCTCTCTCCAGGATGTTCCCCTGCCACAATGACATACCAATGGGACACGGTGTCTGGATGTGGATACACCCACCATTGAGGACAGCGTCCCATTAAAGTCCTGCCTACCTCTACAGTAAAGGCTTCTCTTGAAGGAGGCAAGAGACAACAGCTGAATTTCCTCGGGGAGATGACCTGGGGCAGGAAAAGGCTTGTTTATCATCTGTCTCTGGAAAGATTTTTAGAACTCGTCATCTCTGAGAGTCTCCCCCACGGCTAATTAACTACAAAGAGAAACCACGTCTCAGAGCAGGAGTGCAGGCCTCCTGTAATCTTGCAGAATTCAGAGACAGACAATTATCAGCTCATCTAGTGGGGGTTTTATTACAAAATGTCACTAATAAACCAGATCTAAGCTCCAAACAAAATTATTTAATCTTGATGGAGACTATTTTGGCAAATTACTACAAAAGCTTTTAGGGAGAACATGTAATTCAAATAATTTCCTGTCACTGTCTGTCAACTAAAAAGGAAAAGCAGATCTTTGTAGTCACAGACTACATTTACTGGAGCCTTAAAAGCAGTTTTTCTCTAAACTCTGATAACTCATTGTTGCCCACCACACTAAGAATGTGACCATCTTCTGTAGCCTTGCTTGGAGCTGTGTTTGTCTTGTAGCTGTGTTTTTAAAGATTTGCATCATGATCATCCCCCTTCCTTCTACTTGGTTTCAGAGGTGCCAGGGTCATTTCCTAAATAAAATTTTTAATAAAATAAATATTTACATGCTCTCTGAATAGAGAAATTAAGACCAAATACATAACATTTCTTTGTAGGCTGCTGCATAACCTGGTATGTGAACAAGAAGTTACAGCTGAGGACCAGAGTATAGAATATGACTTATAAAGAGTGATGTACAGTGGTTTTATACATATATATATATATATAAATAAAATGGCTTCTTACTGAGTTTAAAAGCCCAATCCATCCCCAGCTGAGTGTGGTGAGGTGAGCATTGTGAAAAGCCTGAGCACAGAACAGCATTATTCCAGCCTGACAAGCTACTCTAGCCTGGGCAGAACTGAACATAGTAGGGCTCTGCATGGTTATTTCTTTCAGCAAGGCTGTTTATAAACAGCTGGATTACAGCCCTGTTACAAATTACTACACTTGCTCAGAAAGTTCTCTCAGCCATGAAAATGAGGATTAGGAAAAATGGAGAAACTGCTGCCCTGCTCACAAACTGTCCTAATGTATCTTTATCACAAATATTTCTAGTCAAAGCAGTCTTCAGAGAAAAGGACATGTAGTTGTAAGTTGCTTGAAGTAGAAAGCTTTTTTTAAAAATAGTTGCTAGTATGAAACAGCAAATAAAAAGCTGAGTCAGAATTAATATCCATTCAAATTGATTGAAATATCTCTTTTTCACAAACCTCAAGCTCTGAATGACAGTAAAATGTGATATATAAATGTGATATACCAAAACCCAATCTTTTTCTCTTAGCTAATAGAGTGACACTAATAAATATGTACATGACCACTGGATATTAGAAAATTCCGAAATAATTCTTTCTAAAATGAATTTAAATCATACATAAACATGCCATATAAAAACCTCTGCACTGTAAACACACACCTAGGTTAACTTATCCATGCCTATGGGTTTCTGCGGGATTTTGGTTCAATGCATATGTTGCTTTATAAAGATTTTGATTTGTGTTCCCCATACAGCTTTACCATATGTCATGGTGAGAATGCTTGTCAAAAATAGTTACAAGTGCTTAATGGCTTAAAAAACAAATAACCAAATTTAATGTCTAAAAGAAAGCACCAAATAAACTGAAAAATTAAAGCGAAGTAGTTATCTTTAAAAAGTAAAATAAACAAAATTAATTACAAATACCTGCTAGGACTGCTCATAGCTAACTATAGTAGACTTTGCTTGAAAAGGACAAGGTGGTGTCCGACATGGAGCTGACTCCATGACTTATTCCTTAGGTTTGAGGGGAAATAAAGCAAATATGGTTTCTGGGAGCTTAAATTTTAATGTTTAGAAAAACTTACTGATTCCTTTAATAAGCTGGAATGGTGCTTTGAAATCAAGAATTTCTGGTTGACACAAAATATTCTGCTGTCCTTTAGCAGCTTTTAACTCTGAGCCAAAAAAAAAAAAACCAAAACCCAGAAGAACCATTTACATCAATCAGAATAGAAAGATAAGTTGAAGGTGAGATTTACGCTGCTAGGACTTGCTCCAGAATACAATGAAATCAACAGAAAACCTTTCCTTTCAATGAGACCTTTAATATATTTTGCATAACATGAAAACTACTTTTTTTTTAGTCAGTCCTTTTCTAGGAGAGGCACTACATCAAGGCAACTATGACATTCATTTCTTCTTCTTGAGGAAGTTCTTTACAACACAACTGTTTGTACATATCCCAGGGTAAAGCTGGGAGGACTTCAAGTCAGTATGAGGAACAGTGTGACTTTTCCTTACTTCTTCAAAGACTAAAAGCACTTATGTTACCAGTTAGAGAAAAATCCCAGCAGAGGAACTGAGAAACAGTCACCAAGTGAATCAGCAAATCATACACAGCTGCAGCAGTGTTATTGGTAACCAAGGACAAAATATTCACAGCCAGCAAGACAACCAGTGCAGTGGTCTGTCCAGTTTGGCAGGGAGGCAGAGTATTCTCTTCCTCTGAATTTTAATCTAACACTTTTAGAAGCATTACATTCATTAGCAAAGGGAGAGCAATGCACAAAACCAAAGACAGAAACTGTGTATACTGTGACTATCTTTGCTGTGTGTGTATATATCAACTTTTTCCTACTGGATAGGCCTGTTTCCTTTTCCCCTAAATTCAGATTTGTCTTTGCATGGTGTCTGCTTATACAGTAATCAACCTTTCCTCACCTCAAGACCTTTGAGCCCACTGGCAGATATTAAATTTGATGATATTAAATTCCTACAACGTAGTGTGGATGTCAGTGGCTGGTGCAGAAAAGAAAGGCAAGACAGTGCCCTCCGTGGGAGGAAAGTCCAGGGCAGGAACTCCACAGTGGCCAGTGTCCATTTGTCCAGTGAATCACTGTTTGTACCTGAGCAGCAGTGAAGAACTTGGAGGCAGGCAAGGGAATAAGAGGAGGGGACTGGAGAAAAAGAGAGGGAACAGGTGAGGCATTTAAAGTGGTGACAAAAGGGAGTGCACTGTAAAAATGCAAATACACAAACCTGTATGTATAATACAGCTTCATTGGTTTTGCTGTTCATAGTGTAAATGTTTAAGTTGGGCTGCTGACAACATTGATGCCATTGAACAGATGCAAAAATATGATGTCCTTGACCCTCCAGACTGGAAAATGTGCAAGGCCCTGCTGACCTTGTAGTCCAGGCAGGAACTAGAGACAATTTATGCAATTTATCCACTGAACCTGCAATGAATTCTGCATTGGGCTGTCTTCACAGAGGGAAGGAAGCTTATCCGAACAGAGCTTAGAGGTGGATCCACTTAGACCCTCTGGGCTCCCCAGTGGGGGGTCCCCAGAAAAAATCCAACTTCTAAAATTTCAGAAGATAGCTCCCACATGTTCAAACATCTTATTCTGAATAAACACTAGAAATGTTAAAATTAAAATGCAAAATGAGTAGGGCAGGCAAAGCAGTTAAAAATATGGCATATCCTCCCACCTCCTCTGCCCACTATGTCCTGCACAATGAGTCCTTACTTCTACATGACTTTAGTAACACAAATATATATTTTTATGTGGTGCTCTGAGCATACCAAGTACCTGCTGAGCCTCATGTGTTTGATGACTGCAGGTATGTGACCAAGGGACAGCAAACTGACCACTTCTCTCTGATCCCTAAGAACTTCCTTCTATCCCCTCTGAGAGCAAGGGGTTGAGCAAATACCAGCATTCAAGCAAGAATTATTGTCCTTTACATCCACAAAAGAAATGCATATGGGGTCAGATATCCCTGCTTTCCTAATTCCAAGTCAATGACTTGAGGTCAATGAGAATTTGAGTTCTCAGCTTTTTAAAAAAAATTAAATTTCTGACAATAGCTTTCAAAGGAAATACGATACCACTGCATGGCAAAATATTCCCTGACCAAAAGAAATTTTAATTGAGGTTCCATATTCTACATATTGAAAGACTATTCAAGAAAATGACTTTTGATTTTATACAGCCCTACATATTCTTCTCTTTTAATACAAGGACTAGGTCTCACAATTTGTATGGCTTAAAAAAAAATGGTGATAACTCAGACCACTTTTCACCTGAACTGTTTTTTGTTTGTTTGCTTTAATCAGATGCAAATGCAGTCATATAGTCTTATCTCCCTGGTTAAATTCAGGTCTTCTACAATGTAGCTTTGTAAACTTAAACCAAGACTAAGGCATTTTTGTTTAGTACCTGTAAATTTAAGTGACACAAGCAGTGAAATAATCTTTTGTACTGAGGAACACATTGCACCAAATTCAGACCAAGGCTAGCTGCTGACTTGAGAGGCCTCACATCTAACTCTCT
Organism: Edolisoma coerulescens; assembly: GCA_013397115.1. Classification (NCBI taxonomy): domain Eukaryota; kingdom Metazoa; phylum Chordata; class Aves; order Passeriformes; family Campephagidae; genus Edolisoma; species Edolisoma coerulescens. Next base: position 1,509,505 of record VWZW01001754.1, read on the forward strand.
CTAGAGCTGAATTTGCCTCGGTATAAATAAAAGCAGTAAATGTCACTTTTCATACAGAAGGGAGTCACAGTTAGCCAAATCATCTAGCTTCTTTCACCAGAAAGATCTTTTTATTCTGTATTTCCTCTCAGGATCTCCAACATAACTGATGGGTTGATGACCTCTTTTAATTTCTTGGTTATTGAGAGGAGAACATCTAAGTGATACTGGTAGTTGAATGTAGTTTCTAGGTGAATTTCAAACAGTTCCCTCCCCTCAAAGTGTGAGAACAATGAGCAATTTACTGATGCCCTTCTCCAACTCTTGAGATGATATCCTCACTGTAAAGAACAAAGGACCTGAGTACTTAAGTCTCAGTAAGAGGATTGCCACAGACCTCAGTTACACTGGGACTCGATGCAGTATCTCTGATCAAACGTGATTATGAAATAAATAGAAACTTTTTTGACAAATTGAAGGACTTGGCTATTGAAAATGTGCTTAGGACAGGTAAACTATGTTGCCAGTCATTCCATGGAATAGTAATAGCAGATTAAATGTTCTCTGATAATATTAGAGGACCAAGTTACATTTTTTTTTTCAATTTTTGTATTCTCTTTTCTGGTTGGAAAGAAAAATCTTTAATAACATACAAGAAATATTTTAGATGTTTTCTTTTTAGGGTTATCAGTGCAATGTGAGATAAAGTACTTCATGTAAAGGTACAAATTGTTTCAGAAATACTGTACACAGCTATTTAATTGTTTCCTACAATAACCCAGTTATCACAATGTATCTAAGACAGAATATTGTAGTATTCTCAGTGGAAAGCTTCAGAACATCTGTTTATTTCAGAGTCTGAAGTTGAAGATAAAAATAAGACAAACAAAATCTCAGAAGATATTAATAGCTACATACTTACCGAGCTCATTAATAAATTCATTGGATTCTTCCACAGCAATGTTTCTTTTCCAAACCTGGAATTTATTGACAAAATTATTGACAGTGAAAAAAACCAACATATGTTTAGTTTTCAACAGAATGCTAATTTAGATTTGAAGGATCTGATTCTGCAGTGTGTACTGGCCTAAAGTTCTATTACAACAACTGGGGACAGACTTCAGGCAAAGACCAGGTCCTACATTAGTGGTATGACATTGTGTTTGGCAAGGACTGAGAATGGAGAGCTTATGTTAAGCCATGATATAGCTGCTGTGATGTAGCCTGGTTCCAGGAAGCAGCTCCTCTTTAAGGCAGAAACATATACTTGAGGAAGTTTGTTCCTTCCATTTAATGTCTTATTATACCCACAGTTACCAAAGCATCTTTCTCAGTCTCTCTAGCAGAATTGTATAGTCAAGTGTAAGAAAATGGACCTCAGCTATTTGTATATGGCTGGGGGAATAACACTACTCCCAGGTGTCAGGTTTCAGTGCAGGACAACTATTCCTTCTCCTGAAGTCTGTTTGGAAGTGTTGGCAGGATCTAAATGACCTTACAAAGGAATTACTCAAACAGAAGCAAAGGGATATTCAACTGTTTCCCAGTTTTGATTTTTTCACTGCCTTATTGGACAAGGTCAAGGTTTCAACCATATGCTACGACACCTCACTAAAGTTAAGGTGTTTTGGAGGCAAAGTGGAAAAAGGGAGCAAACTTGGTGAATGCTATCAATTCAGAGTACACAAGTACCGCCAGAAAAACTGTGGTGTAAAAGTGATACATTCTGATTTAGTGTCTCTACTGGGTATCAAAGCCTAACAGCCTCTTGTGTTTCAGCTTTGCCGTAAGGAACTGCAAAGTGCCTCCTTCTCACACCATTGAGCTGAGAGCTCCCCGGGACAGGGCTGGACGCCGCTCTCTGCTTGGCACCGTGACCAAAAGTGCCACCTGATTCCACCTGGCTGTTCCCCCCTGCTGCACAAAGAGCGCGGGTTCCTCTGCAGTGGTTAATAAAGCATTTCAAGCTGAGCACTTCTACTCTAGGAGACAGCCAGAATCTCAATGCACCTCTAAATTTTTCAGGGAAGCTTTTACAGTATTTCCATTGTCTTAGTCTCTTGCAGATTGTGATCTATTTATAACAGCTCAGCTATTTCTAAACCTCAAGCAGACAGAAAACTGATGCGTCATTGCAAGGATATGCCTTTGAAATGGCTGGGTGGGAAAAGAAAAAAAATCCAAAACACAGGAAGGTGACAAAAGTAGAAAAAATAGTCTTTGTCTCTGTAACACTATTAACATTCCTTACCATTTTTTCTCTGTCATATCTCCTGACTTCCTAAATCAGCACATCAACTATGAATTCTAAGTACCTGTGCTTTTTAATGTCATTTACTAATTCCTTTTCTTCTTTCCCTTCTCTTCCCTTATAAATAGCTCTATAAATAGTTGAGTAAAGGCCTGTTGCCTGCAGAGTTGGACAATTTTATCTGCTTTTAGGATGTACAACCTAGCTCCCTGAGGATTTCTTGTATTGCTACAGCATGCTGTTAACTGTTTGTTACCAGAAGGTTCAAAACTGTCCAAGCACCTATGAGGGAGGGAAAAAAATAAATTATATGTGCAAAACGAATTGTAAAGTTAGAAATAATTCCATTTTAGTATAATATATGGAATTTTTTTACAGGTAGAGAAATTCAGACATGGATTTGGTAAGAATTACAGGGAAAAAATCGGGATGTCCTCCTTCTTTCAAAAAGAATATGTTAGTGTTAGAAAGGTTCCAAGAAGGATGCTCAGAACTTTGGACTGACTTCTCTGCCTGGAACAGCTGAGTAGCCTAGTATTCACCAGTCAGGAAAAGAGGCTAATTAGCAGAGAGAAAAAGCAGATATAAAAAGTCCTGAATTGGAGAAAGCAAATTCATTTACTCTTTGCTCTCATACATGGAATATGAAACATAAAATGAAGCTACAAGGAGACCTGTCGAAAACTTGCAAAGATACTGTGGATGCTAAAAGTTTGTCAAGTTCCAGCAAAGGAACATGCACAGAAGAGAAATCCCCAGGTTACTAGATTTTTTGTTTCCAAGACCTGTAATCTTCTGGGGAACAACTAAAAGTTACTAGAATAACAATAAATTAATAGTTCTCAAAAAATTTGTATCACAATTTATTTTCCCTTCAGTTTTTCAAAATATCTTGCATTCTTGTAATTAACGTTTTTTTTAAAACGTGTAATTAAAGGTTTTGTAGCTCCCCTTTGGGCCACTGATGGTTTCATGAGCCCTCCAGTTCCCTGGGCCACCATGTAGTAAGTTTTACTAATCCTCATACTTAGCCTTAAAAATAGTTTACAGATGTGCTGAGTTGGGAAAGAATTTTTCCTATTCCAGAATGGCAGAGCCATTCTAATGTATTTAAAGCAGCAGCATTTCCTATATGCGTGACAGAAGGAGAAGCCAGAGCAGGCTACCAGCAGCAGGCCCATCCTTGTCGTCAGCTGTAACTAAGCCAGAAAAGCAGAAGTCAAATGTTCCTCCTGTCTTCCATAGCCTTGGCCACTGACAGCAGGAACAGCAGGGAATGTTAAGGAAAGCCTAAGGTCTCAGTTTCTTCTTTGTTTGTAGCATGTGTGCTGAATAATATAACTACAGAGAGTGCAAATGCCATCAGCTCTGAACTGTAGGGGGGTTTTGTTGTTCAGTTTGAAGTGGAATAAAAAAGTTAAACAATTAAACTAAACACTATGGAGTACAATTGTGAATCAGCCCTCCTGATGCCTAAAAACCCTTCAGACGGCGCTCTCAGAAGTAAGACTTCTAATCTTGAAAGTTCTCCAGTAAACTGTGTTATTTATAATTTTCATTGGCAAAAATGAAAATGTGGATAGACACAAATGTACATGACACATAGGATGTCTGACTACCTCATATGTCTCACTTTCTAAATCAGTAACTTAAACATAAACTACCATTCCACATAGTAATACTGGAAAAGAATTTCAAAGACTTCAAACTGCAATATATTTTAAATTTTGACCCCACAGCATCGAATTTTAAGTCAATGCAGTATCACTAAAATAGAATGCCGTAATTAGTTTACAAAACCTGACGTATCTTACTCATCTATAGATTTATAAGCTAAACAAAACTGGTAAACCTTTGGACTTGAGCAGGGTGGGGGTAATCCTGCAACAACGGTAGCTGAACAAATATACACAGTTTATACAGAAAAGGTGCAAGAGGAGGAAATGGGTATTGGAAGGGTGGTGGAAGGGTGGTTACTAATTAACCCAGGCCTATCGGGGAAAGGGAGACAGAAAGTGAACTAAACTACAGTTTCAATTTAGCTACTTTCTGAGCTAAGGCTCCTTAAAAACACATCTGAACTATAGTTTTTTTCTGAGATAAGGATATCGTGCTCACGTTCTACATATTCGATAGGTGTGAAAGATTATAAAAGACTTGAAAACAGTTCCTCCTCTTAAACAGGAAAAGTGAAGGTTACACAGTTTCCAGGTGTTGAAGTCACATCTTGAAGGGAGAATGTTTTCCTTCACCTCCCAGAATTAGCACACATGCTCCGGAGAGAACTGCTCTGGCTGTTACTATGCAGTGACAAAGTCACAACCCGTTGCTGCAGTCATTCTGGGGTGAGTAATTATGGTACCTACAAGCGTTATGACTGATTACTGTGAATAACTAACAAAAGCAAATGAGTTCCTGGGAAACAGACAGGCAATTGCAAATACCCTACAACCTCCTGAAATGACATACCGGAGAACATGACAGAGTTTGGGGCTTTTTACTTCTGTAAACATAAATAGTAGGATTTTTTTTTTTACTTAAAAAGCAAAGAAGGTGGGAAATTCTTAGATAGGTGGCAAATTTCCTCAGAAGAAAAGATAAATTGAAAGACTCCTGGGGAAACGAGTGTGGCTGAGTGAGTGCATTTTAATACATGGAGGGTTTGTTTGTCCTGTGCTAAAAAAATAGGTTCATTTCCTTCTGCAGAACTGAGTAACAGCTGACAGGTGGCAGAGTTACAGGCTCACGTGTGAAGCAATGGTCAAATTATTTGCTTGGAAAGAAAAAGCATGCATCCCTCGTAACAGAGAGAAGACCTTTTTAAACATCAATTTAATAACAGTTCACAGAACAGTTTTCTTTAAGAAATAACTGGAAAATATAGTCCATGTGTTGATTTGTAAAGCAACACAGAAATTCAAAGCATCTGAGCCTTCTTCCTCTGGATCCCATAATCCTGGGTCATTGTGCTATGTGGCTTTTCCTGGTACATGCACTGCAAACATATAGATAAACTATATTTATTTTTTAGCTCACTAATAGGAGCAATGACAAGATGCCATTTGTTATCACCAGTGCATGGTGTCCTACTGTTTCAACTAGAAGGTTAATGTTGATATTACAGTGAAACAGATAACTTTCTATACTTCACAGAAGTGAAAACTAAAATAGAAGAGTGAAAAAGCCACAAAGTTTTTTTCTCCTTGCCTGCTTCTTCTGACTATTTGAAATATGCTGAAAGTTGTATGTTCCTGTTGTAATTAGATGACAGAGAGTTGTATCTGCAAAATTCAGCTGTCTCTTACTAGGAAGGTAACTGGTCAATGGTGAATGTTCCAAAAGGCTCACAAAAGCTAAGGGATGCTAGTGGTGACACAGGAAAGGGAATGCACAGATCAGATGTGTTTCATGATTCTCCTGTTCAGTCATGGGGAAAAAAAATTCTATTAACATTTCAAATTGAAAATGGATTTCTCTCGCTCTCTTTTTTTTTTTCCACATAAAGTCTCTGCTTTCTTATGAAATTATTTAAATTTAGCATAGAACAAACAAAAGATATTTCTTCTTAGTGCTGACCAGAACTTTCTCTTCTTTATTTTTTTTAGGCTATGAATGCCAATAAAATCACTTTTCAAAGTGCCTTAAATTTACAGAATAATGTCCCAGACTAATTCTACATGGTGCAACATCTCCTAGGCAGAAGCACAGCCTTTAATTACATGCTTTAATTTCTTGGCAAGTCCCAGACTGAAACCCTGCTGTTAACTCCTGCAGTTAACTGTACAATAAAGCACCTTCTCTCTCCTAGAGCCTGAAGAAGTGCTCTTAGCAACAGCTCTATAAGGGAGTGCCTGCATTTTTCTTGGCAGACAGAGGTGTGTCAAAGCATGACTCAATCACCTTGAGTTCCATGTTATTTCTGCAATGATTACATATATTCCCATACAGAGCTCTTAGCAGCGTGCACCTCTGCTCCAGCCTGCTACTGCAGAGACACAGAGAGCGATGGACTGTCTGGCTCTGGACAGGACAACCAGTGGCACCATGAAATCCATGGAGCAGATGCAAGACTGAGATTACAGAGAGGAGCTAATGATGCTAGAGACCATGGATTTCCTTTGGAACAATTTAATTCTATGTTGTGCCCTGCCACAGCTTCCACTGCCTTTCTTCACCGAGCACTACATCCCTAGGGAAGTATATCCACTCATAAGTGCTCAAGGAACCGAGTACTCTGTCCCTGTCCCTGCCACTGCAAGTTTGTTTATGATCCAGGGTGACCATATTTCTTTCCTGAAAAAAACCAAAAAAAAAACCAAAACAAACACTTCCTCTTCTGACTTGCTACACATCCTTCTGCCAGGTTAATCATTATACACAGAGCTGATAAATTGAGTTGCATTGAAACTCATGATTACCCGATATTGGACGCTAATGATTTATACTTTGAACAGAATATATCTGCAGCAGTGAGTGATATATGCTTATTTAATAGCTTAAAGGCCTCTGTTTATTCTACTGACCTATTTTTCCCCTCATTTTTAAGTTATCCAATCTGCTCCTCTGTCCTTTGCATCATTTGTGGCATTTAAATGAGATATCTTTCCCTAGGCAATGTTCAAGTCATTCTTTTATGAACAGTTTTCACTGTACTCCAAGATGAAATAAACAGAAAGAAATTTTGAAAAATATTCTTAATATTGACTTCTGAAACAAAATGTAGATCTTTTCAAGTGAAAATTAATACTTGTGTGAGGTGCCAGATGAGAAACACAGAAAGGTTTGAATACACTACATCCATTTAATAAGATACTGATTGTCTCACTGTCAGCCAAACTGCCCTGCTGAAGAGCCTCACTTTAATTTAGAGTAACAAATTCTTGAAATAAACATCTGAGGTGCTCAATTCCCTGGTCTGTCAGAAAGCTACTAATTAGCATCAAATGCTTTTGTGCTTAATTCACCATGATTTTGATGGAAACAAAATAGGTAACTAGTCATTCACTACGACCCCTGAGAAGGAAGCAGATGGTTCAAGACCAAAGTGTGTGACATTCCAGCTGAAAAACAGACAAAACAGGGAGGCCAAGAGGAATCTTACATACAGGACTGAGCTCCTAAAATAGATTTTTAATGTTTCTAAATGTTTGGGGGGGTTTTTCCCCTTTTTTTTTCCTTCCTGCTTTTCAAATAATATAATTCTACCACAATAGATAGATCATACAAGGAAAATTTCAGGCTAATGGTAGTTGGCAAGATAAGCATATAATCTGCATTTAAAATCTGATGTACATTCATTGATATAAAAGGTATGAAAGGCACTACCTTCAAAGTTTACTGAACCAATGCTAAATATGAAGTAGAATTAAAAACGGGCCAATAGTGCTTCAAAATGCTACTGACAAAGGAATTGCTGCAATGTTTTAAAGTAAATCAGTCAAGTGACATGAACTTAATATTTGGAATATTGTTCCTCCTCAGGCTGGGTATGTAATTCCAGTAGATTATAATTATGAGTTACATAAGATTCAGTGGAAGGTTAGAGGGATATATTTAAAATATTATTCGTCGTTCATAAACAAGACTTTTAAAACACCAGGATAATTAGTTCCATTAAGGTTACATCTCCATTGATAGGGCTCTAGCTCTTGCTAACACAAATCCATCAGCTGATCTGTCTGTTGTGTCACATGCAAATGTGCTAATTAGGCTTATTCATAACTTCCTTTGTTTCTGAGCCTAAAAATTATGCCTACATCTTCCTTCCAACTCTAAGGTAAAATTTCCAGAGCTGCAGGAGATAGGCTGCGGAGGAAGGCACTGAAAGTGAGCCCAGTTCTCAGGCTTGAGGCTTCTACTCTCACTAGGAGAAAATTACATGTCCTGCACAATATTTTTTTCAGATATCTCCAATACTTTCACAGCCGAATTTCATTATTTGGCTGTTATTGCACCTCTGAATCATTAAAGACCACATCCTGATATAAGATTCTGCATCAGTAACATACATGGAAAGTCTAATGCTGGTGAGAAATCTAGTCAAAACCAATGTATGGGTAGAGTTTTGGCTTAGAAGAATGCATGCAACTAACTCAGGTTAAGACAACTTTGATGAGGATTACATATTGTAAAATCTGTATTTCAGACCGCTAAGTCAAACCAAGTCAGAAACTCGCAGCTGTCAGCGACCCTTGGTTCTTGGACTCTATCAGAGAGATTTCTTAAGAAACAGCACTATCACTTTGCACTCTATATCACAAGTCTTAGAAGTTCTGTTTTTCTTACTAGTTCCACTGCTATTTTCATGTAATACAAGCAAAGCACCTCAAATAACAACCAGTTAACACAAATAAGCTTGATTTTAATTTCTTATAGAAGCACACAGAGTAAATCTTGAATTAACTGATATTCTGGGACAGTGCCATTTCAAGAGGTCCAACAGGGACGGTATTTTGAAATACAGACCCACACTGTGTGAAAACCACGTGCCTTTTTCTCTTCCTGCATCCAGGCAGCTCTGACTCTCACAGAATCAAGCACACACATTTGAGAGCAGAAAAACAGACGTGATGACACAACGAGATGGAACACAGATATCATTTGCTAAGCAGACTCCTGAAGTCTGGTAGGCAAGCTTCCCTGCCATCACTTGCTTCATTCCCCGTTTCATTCTTTTCAGACCTGAAAACTCAACATTACGAACGAATTAACCAGCCAAAGACACCCTCAGCAGTGAGGTATCTTTGGGGTGTTTTTTTGGTCTACTCGAAGTTAACTGTCCTACCAAGAAAAAATGCACTTTCCTCTAGCCCCATTCCCACACACACTCCCTACAGCTATTTCCACCCACGCTACAGCTCTTTTTAACTGTGTTTAAAAAGCTGAGAGCGAGAGAAATGTGCTGCTGCTGCTGCTAGTGCTCCTCCTCCTCAGGTGGGCGGGTTGGTAGCTGGTCAGTTTTCCACAGCATTTCTCCTTGCTAAATGCGTGGGAGGCTGAGAGCAGAAAGGGAAGGAAGCGGTCCTCTTAGGAAGGGAGGCGTGTCAAAGCGAGTGGGAAGCAAATAGCCCCTTCCCACCTGCACATGTGCAATTATATGCAATTGAAAAACTAACAATTGATCTGCAAGCAGAGCTTTCCAAGCTGTAGTCCTAAAAGGTATCAAACAGCTTGGGTCTCAAAGCCAAAGTCGGGGGTGACCACATCTCTGGGAAGATAGCATTTTTCACCCACGGAGAACAGGCTCGTGGGGAGGAAAAGGAGGAGGGAAGAGGGCGTTCCTTACAGTTATGGCTTTGTACGTGGGTGGAGGGTGGTTCGGGGAGAGGAGTGACAGATTGCTTGTGGCAGCAGGGAAGAAAGATGTAGGAGGGTGTTTGCCCAGGGTCCCGTCTAACCCAGGGGGTTCTGGCAGGGTGGCTGCCGCACGAGTGCTGTGTCTAAGCCGGGGTGGTGGGAGGAGAGGAGCTCACTGCTGGATGGACCTCGCTTGGATCCTCTCTCCTTGTCTCATCAACACGGCAGCAGCTGCAGCAGCACCCAGCCACTCCCACACTTTCCCCGGTGCTCTGTGAGGCCAAAAGAAAATTAAAACTACTTCACTCACACAGTTTCATTATGGATTTGCTTTCATCCTTTTCCAAACACTTTCTAGTTCCCCACTGATAAGATGCAAATTAACTGGTGAAGAAAAAAAAAGGGAAAAATAAAAGTTGATTTTTTTCCCCTCCCTCACACACTTTCTTGTTACAGGAGAAATTCCCTACTGCACACCATTAGCTGTGCCCTCATCCCAGATCTATGATTTCAGATGTTGTATGGATGCATTATCTGAAAGGTCTCTGGTCAAAACCTCTGGGGAAGGCACTCTGTTCTCATAAGATTACTCAGGTTACAGACAAAAGCAAAAATTTGTTTCTCCACATTACATAGATGTTTCAGTCCTTCCCTGGGTTGGCCTGCTGTTAGAGAGTGAAAAAACAGATTAGTTTTCTGCTTATTTTAAGTCTGCTTCTGCTCTCAGTGATGTCCCTGGAAGACTCTCTACTGCAGACCTGAGCCTTTACTATTAGGTACCCAAGCTGGCACGGGGAAATTTCAACCTGTGTCACCTGTGGGGGTGTTTTAGAGGGCTGTCAACTGAGTCTGGACTGAGAAATAAGGATGTGAGGATTGTTTGTCAGCACAGTAATAACCAGGTAGCAGGCATGAATTGGAAATTTTCCCATTCTGTTCCTCAAACCTTCACAGACTCATTTTTCCTTAACCTTCACATGCTGTAAGGATGCACTTAACTACCCACACATAGAGAAACTAGATGCCAGCTGTTAGACCAGCAGAGGAAAAGATTGAATTTACAGCAGGCCTGGACACAGCTGCATGGCACATGATGAAGCACTTGTACCATTTATTATCTGGTCCTGGTCAACTACCCTGGGTGCTCTCAGAGGCAAACGCGAGGCACAAATTAATGGTTAACTAGGGCTGTAGAGGTGACACACAGAGTGCAGCTCAGCTGCTCTTGGAATCCTTCTTGAGAGCCAGAGCTCCCACATACTAAAATTACATGTTTTTCTGGAAAAGAAACACCCCCCTCCCAAACCAAACTGAAAACATCTGCTCAACTCTGAAGACCTCCTACAGTCTGCAACTTGTTTTCTCTTTTCAAACCTGCTGAACGCACTGCCAGGAAATTTCTCCAGGGGGAGGAACTACAACCTGCTTATCACTTCTGGCTACTGCACTTCCACACTCTCAGTTCCTGGCTTGGTCCAGTGTGGTGCAGCCCTCTTTGCCAATAGTAGTATTATCCATAAACTCCCAGGTTAAAGGTCATCTCATTCTGCTTATTCTCAGGTAACTCCATTATTTTCATTCAGTTTCCAATTTCTACTTAGAGAACTCTTTTATTTACTTTCTAGAAAGCATTTTCATTTTGTTATTCCACTCTGAAAAAAAAATGGGGTGTGCAGGAGGACTATTGAAAAACAGGATGATATCTGAATTACTTTTTGGACAGGATTGCAGTCAGCTAAATGGCTGTGAAAAAATAGCAATTTTCTAACACCTACAAATCCCCTGCCCCTAAAAATACTACAGGTAAATTCAAGCCATCACCAGCATGTTTAAAAATGAAGGCTCAAGGAAGATGGCTCTTCTGTTACCACCCCTTCTTCTTGAAAATTACTTAAAAAAAAAAAAAAGAGAAGGGAAAGAATTTAAAGAAAACATTAAGCACAAATTCAGTGTCAGCACTGTGGAGAGAAATCAGTAGTTGTCTCAAGACAAGCCTTGCTGTTACTTCATTGTTTACAAAGGAGTAGGCCCACTTGTGTCCTAAATCAGACACACAGCTGGAAGACCACAAAGGGTTCACACCATTATTTACACTGAGGACAGGAGGAAAACAGATTAAAATCAGCATAAGTAAAAGATTAATCAGATCACCAACTTCTTTTTTGGACCCCCCAGAAACAGACATCCCGTGTAATCATGTCCTGATCACAGCCTTGCCCATGTGCAGGTGGAATTTGTTAGGAGATTTCCAGGGGTTTCAAACAGCCTCCACCTGCTCTTCCCCAAGGTTAGCTGCCACACGCCCATTTCTTCATTTTCACAACAACCCTAACTAAGAGATTATCCCACAGAAAAGTTCTTTTTATACTTGTCTGTGAAATGTAGAGACTTTCAGTCACAGGAAATGAGAAACAAAAATGTTACCTGCTTATCAAACTCCCTGTAATTGGTTATGCCTGGACAAGAGCTGCAGAGTTATCCTCAAAAATAATCTTTTTATATGTATCTAAGTCAGGGTTCAGGTTTAGCAACTGTAATAATTTGGTGTCATTTAGCCTGGTTTAGATTCAATTGCATAGCACTTGGTACAAAGCAGTATATAGGGCTGTCTGTACTGAAGATGACACTAATAAGCTGCATCATTGATTATCATATAACATTTAGGTGAAAGTTTGAATAGTCGGGATCACCTAATGAATTCTGCAATTAATTAGTTTGCAGTAGGCAGTCTTTCAGTGCCTGCAAAAGCACCTCATGTCCTGTTCTCAGTTATTTTTTTGTTCACATTGTACAAGACTGAAAACTGAGACTGCATTAATACAGAAATGTTCTCTGGTTTTTTTTTTGTGTCTATTTAGTCCGATTAAAATTTTTACAACCAGATTTAATATACTCTGAGAGTCACTGCAACGGAAATGCCAACACAGATGACGCTGATATAAGCAGGGGCTGAATCATTTTTGAAATGAAGAGCAAGGTTGCCCTCTGGAGACTACTCCAGAAGTGCTTCTGAGAGCTGGGATTTTTTTTTCTTCCAGTAAAACAAATTTGCTAAAAGGTTTTAAGATTTTTTTTTTTCTTTTAAATACAAATGTGAATCAAGGCAGCTGATGCTAAGAACTTGTTACATCAAGAGATGATGAAGCTACGTTTCAACCTAATGCACTTCATTGTCATTTACTCTACGGTTCATCATGTCTTTTCAATAGGGGTCTCATGTTGGTATGTGTCAGCCTAAAAAAACATTCACGGAATGGTCTTAGTTACTGAAATGGAAGTGAATTTTGCATTATTGACGCCTAGCGTGATGGCCATATATTATCAAGTGCCTTAAGATTTTATTTTTTTTAAAAAGGCAATTTTCACAGTTGCCATTTCTGAGTTATGCTGAACACACAGGCTGTATTTGAGCTCAGAGCTGTAGCTACTGTTGGGGCAATAACCATGCTAGTTCTTAATCCATGTATTTACCTTCACGGATAAGCAGTTCTTGGTGGGATGTTACATTAGAGCGGCTCCTTAATCCCACCCCGCTCGCTGTCCATGTGTCAGTAGCTGTGAGGGCGGGTGCAAAGGATGAAGAGAAGCCGTGAGGTCAGAAATTAAGAAACCAGTTTTACTGCTGAAAATAATACGCCGTCTAAACGCAGCTCCAGCCCATGAAGTTCAGCTCTGAAGGCAATTTGGCAACGCGAGCTTTCCCCACCTTGAGCAGCAAGTACCACGGGTGATGTTATTGCTACACGCGGCACCCGCTTCACCGGCAAAGCAGCCGCGTTACCTGGTGCCCTCACACCTCCCGGCCTTATCCGGGACGGGGAGCAGCGCCCCTTCCCTCCCCAGGTAAGGTGCCTGCCTTCGTTACTGGAAAAGGGCTGGCGGTGGGGGCGAGCGGGCGGCCGCCCCTCATGAGCCGGTCCCAGGCGTGTGGGAGCCGGAGCCGCCGCCGGAGCAGCCGCTGAGAGCCCCGCGCATGCGCGCCGCGCCGGGGCTGCCGCGCGGAGCCGGGGAGGGAGCGGTGCCGCCATGGCGGGCCGGGNGGGAGCGGCGGCTCGGGCCGGCCGGGAATCGCAGCCCCGTAGCTGCTGCGAGTTATAATTTGGGCCTACATCAGCCAGGCCTTCACTAACTTTCACCTTCAGAAGCGAGCATGTGATTAAAAAACAGCGTGGCATGCCGCGGCACTAACATGTAACATGTAGTTGACCGGGTTTGTGCGCTGAAGTAGCTGAAAGGTGACGTTTCTCATTCGAGCTCTCTGATGTGTGGCCAGCACAGCCTTCCTCAGTGGCCATTAATAAATAACAGCCTCATTGCTCAAAAAGTGTGGCGTGTTCACCGAGTTTGACAGCGGGGGTCTCTCCTGTCACCCACAGCAGCACGAGCACTGTGCGAGCTCTTACACAAACCCTGTGTAAATGTATGTAAAATGTGTGTACACACGAGGGCAGGTTTCTGTCGTGGAAGCTTTTGGGAATAGAGGAAGTTTTTGACAAGACTTTTTTTTTCCCCCCTTTAAATGTCAGTATTTAAACGCTCCCACAAAAAGGCTGTAAGTCTTTAAAGCACACACACAAAGTGTCAATAATATCCCTCAGCCCCCCTCTCCTGGTATTTCCAGGTTCTCCTAACTTGAAAACATCAGTAGCTGACACTGGTATCCCCTATGTATTTGCTAGTAAGCAAAGAATTTCCAACTGTTTCAGTAGCAAAATTGTGCCCTAATTTAACTCAAACAGAATGTAAAACAGTTGTGTTCAGAAATTTTTCTGCCACTGCTTTGCTTTACCCAGCAGCCAGATATTTGGGGAATGGTGTGGCTGGTTTATGGTTTTAGCTGTCTTTTTAATATTTCTTTTTCAGGCTAAAGGCACTCAACAGACTGCAAGTAATTTTACAACATTTGGTAAGGACAGCCTCATGTTTGACTGAGTTGGAAGCTTCCAGGCCTCCCTAACTCCCCTGAGACACACAGCACATTGAACTTCTAGTGTGTCTGCACACCGTGGTTCTGAACACTGTCAGATACTGCTCAGGCATAGTATTGCCCACATCTTTGAGCACTTTGTTACAAGTTTCTATTATACTGTAAATTAAAGGTTAATTATTTTGGCTTTGCTTAGCTTTATAGATAGTTTCTGTGTTAGCTTCCATAAATTCCTTAAATATCAGCCCCCTGTGAGTGTGAAAATAGTTCAGGGGATTTGTTCTCTAGTGTTAAAAGTCACTTAAAGACAAAGCAGGGTGCACATTTGGGTTGGCAGTGTCAAACTACCAGTAAGGAAATATGGAACTGTCGTCGTTCTAATTGTTGCAAATATTTTCAGAATGTCAGTTTTAAGGAATCATGGGTTTGTGTTTTATTAGTAGGGTGGGGAATTGTTTGTTCGATTTTGGTTTTTGGTGTTTGCTTTTTTTTTGTGCATGTTTCTGTTGTAAATTTTATTTAAGTGAACTCAAAATGTTACTGTAAAACAATGTGCGGTCCAAAAACCTGTCTGAGGTTTATTACTCTGAAGGACTGAAAGTAGTTTCCAAAGAACTGTTTAGGAAATGCAAATAGAAGTACAATGGGAAAAACTTAGCATACAATTCCAGAATGCATGTTTTGTGATCCTGAATAGTGTGTATTGAGAATAAATTTCCATAAACGCTTTTGTAAATATGTTACTCAAGTTATCTAACTGATGACATTTGCTTTATTTATTTGTTTTTGCATGCACAGAAAATGTCTAAGCAAACAGATTCGACAGCAGAAGTGTTGTTGGAAAAGAAAGGAGGTGCAGGAATAATAACTTTGAATAGACCCAAGGCTCTCAATGCACTAAATCTGTCTATGATCCAACAAATTTATCCTCAAATAAAGGTTAGTAGCTCCACTTCTACCCATCCACTATACATATGTTATTTGAAACCAATTTTAAAATGCATTTAGACAATTCTTAGTGTACTGATTCAAAGAATGAAATTTTTTGTGAGTACAGTGAGCTCAGATTTATAGCATGGGAAAAACCAGGCAGTTTTAAGCAAGTTAGAAAGAGGAGAAGACACATCAAAGAAACAAGCTGTCAGGCAGAGTTAAATTTAGCATCTCCATAGGCAAATGGATATCCATGTTCATACCATGACTGAATTAAGAGAAAGCAATGCTCAGCGTTTGTATGTTCGTTTTGGCAACATCCCCTGGTCAGCTGACATGCACAAATTTCAAGCTATACAGTGGTGTTGCCTCTTGATGGAGTGCATGTTTTGTGGGGAGGCTGCATGGCTGAAAATAAAAGAGACAAGCCACTGGGAAGCAGGGGGCTGTCAGTGTCATTCCTTAAATGAGAACTCATAGATTTACAGGCACTGTTTCTACAAGCTAGTGAAGTACCATGAGATTTTAAGCATGAAAATAGTCCCTTTTAATTTTATGATACTATTTATCATGCGCACAGAGTGGAATTCATTAGATACCAATATTTGTTTGATAATTTCCTGATGCCTTTTGGTAGACATTTTTGACACCTGATAGTTTCTGATTTCTGTCAGGCCCTGTTCTGTGGGGTGCTGCCTTTCCCCAGAGGCTGGGAGCTGTGCACAAGTGGTTTTCCTGAAATACGCGAGGCAGCTCTGCTGATCTCTGCTCTCATGGTTGAATAGGATGCAGAAGTGGCAGAAAGACATTTAGCTCTCAAACTTCAGTTTTAGACAATCTGTTTTAAAGTATGGTTTGATTTGCTTTTTTAAAAAGTAAAGTAAGCATTACAGACACTATACAGAGCAAGCATTATTTTCACAGATTTTAGTCTTAGGAGGAAATATTTGCTTCTTTTTAGACATGGGAGCAAGATCCTGAAACTTTTCTAATAATTATAAAGGGAACTGGAGGAAAAGCTTTTTGTGCTGGGGGTGACATCAGAGGTAAGGACTATACTCTCTTAAATATTTGATGCCTTTCCGAGTTACTATTTTGTGTTGATTTCCTTTGTTTACTGTGACTTGGGTAAACAAAAGCTTGCTGCACAGCAGTAAGAGATCTCTTGTGCTGACTCTAGTGACACCTTCATGTGCAGATGCTATTTAAGGTATTTGTCAAGAGACAACTGTCAGGACATTGTATAAAAGAGTAAAAATTACATTTTTATGAATAACAGGTAATAGCAGCCAGTCATTCCAGGGAAGAGAGGGTTCTTATCTCTGCCTTTGTCTTCCCAGATTTTCATTACTGACAGCTTCTTTACAAGAAATTTGAAGGGTCCTAACAGGTAGCTCTGATAGTATTGGATAATTTGTGTCTGATGTTTTAGATGGCTAGATACAGATCTGACAAGGGTGATCAATGTATCTGTGATTATTTTTTAGCAATGAACTGCAGGAAATCTCCAAAGTGTCAAAATTAGCAGTTGTTGTAAACTGTACGTAAACAAGCAGCACAGGTTATTGTTAAATTATATCATGCTCTAATTGGCTTCTCATTTTTAGTATTTAGAGTCTTCAGTATAATCAGTTTTAAGTGACTGTTCTAAATGTTGGTATGAAAAATACCACGAATAAGTACTTGATATTAGTAGGGGTTAGAAAATGGACCACACTCTCACAGGTACTTAACAGAGTCTCCAGGAAAATGCAGTTAAATCAAATTTGAGACTTAACATTCATATTTAAATTTGAGCAAATTTTCTCAAATACAATAAAGCAGGATTAAGTTGGTATTTGATGTAGGAAAAGACCCAACTTATGTGACATTATTTTCTTTTACTTGTATTTTCTATTAAACTTACAGTTATCTTCAGAATTTTTATTTCTCTTAAGCCATCACAGAAGCAGGAAAAGTTGGACATAAACTGACACAAGATTTCTTCAGAGGAGAATATAGGCTGAACAATGCTGTTGGTACGTTAATAGCAATTTCTGAAACAGTACAGTTTTCATAACACGGGCTTCAAATGTAAATTTATCTCTTTGATAATCTGTTAAAGACTGTGGTAACATCAGAGAAGTAGTAATTTTTTTTTTTACCAAGTTTAATACCAGTAATGTAACATATCTCATTTTTGTGTACCTTGCATGCAGAATGTGTTTCTTTTGTTTAAGTTATTGTGACAGCTACTTTATCCCATCCCATTGTTCTGGGTAGTTCTGTTTCCTCTGTGGAAGAATTAGTTTTAGCTGCAGACTCTGCAGTTCTGCCCTAAGTATCATTGATCTGCTTCAAAGGAGACCTGAGGTAAAAATAAATGTGTGGAAAGTCATTAATATTCAGTCAGAAAGCAGAAGATCAAATTATATTAAGTCTTACCATTTAAATGGACTGCATGAAGGACTAGGGCTGCATAACTCAGGAGTGAGCTGCCTTAGTTTATTGCAAAGAACAGCAAAGACACTGGGTGGAGTTTACTGGAGTAAAGTATATTAAAAAAGGATATTAATTCTTTAGGGTAAAAGTCAAGAGTTGAAAGTTTTGGTGAGAAGAAACTACTCCAAACATATTTTAATTGAATACAGTTTGAGTTTTAAAATATTGTATCCAGTGTTAGTCACTACAGGAGGACAGGTGAAGGCGTTGCTTACATTGACAGAAGAGCACAGCTATTAGAGGAATTCCTGAAAAGTTATTTTTACTTTGTTGACAGTTTCTAGACTGAGCATGCTTATCATGTACCTTTCTTTCCTTCACCAATACAAGAAAAAAATAGTTTAAGGTTTCACATAGTTGGAGGAAAAAATAGTATTATCTTGCCAGTTGAACTCGATGATTCTGTTGCAAGGGTACATAATTTAAAAGTCTGTTTTCTTTTTTTTTTTTTTAATTAGGTGTTCAGTATCTATAATGCATGTAATTACAAAATCTAGATTTTTGATAGCTTTAGTATGACTGTATTCCTTTAAGACTGAGATTTCTGCTAAAAAGATTTATTTATGTCTTGCATTTTACAACTTAAAAATACAGCAGGGAGCTGCTTTCACAGCATTGCCATGGGAAGGGCTTGCTTGAAATTTAGTTCAAAGGGTAGCATCTACAGCCCATGCATTAGCTTGTATGTTCATGTAAGAACAAAGTTAAAAATACAATTCTTTTAACATTTTCTAACTACTGATTTGAAGGATTGAACTGCCTTTTAAAATAGCTTTTTTTTTTTAAACAAAGCTCTATATAGTTGTTAGAGAAAAACTCGCAACGTGGTTGCAGGGGATACCTGTATCAACAATCTTTCTGGACTGTAAGTCTGACCTGAAAACACTGAATACAAGGCAGCTGTTTCATTCACAGTGGAGTTCTGAGTCTTTCCATGATTGGTAATTGAAAACATTGTTGCTCTAGTTTTATGCCTTCTAAAGGCCCCAACAGATGAAGTTGGTAGTTCAGGACGTTGTCACCTGAACCTGCCTGCACCACATTCAGGGTTGTATGCAAGAGTTGGCATGACACAACATACCAGCATTGCAGAAGTTTATAGTCACACTGTGACTGGAAGCTGCCCATACATCTGGCTTTGTAGTAAAGTATTGAAGGGCTGGCACACACCCTGTGCTGTTAATCCAGACTGTGAGAGGGGGTGAAAGGGCATCTGCTGTGTCCCAACATCAGACAAAGCTATTGGGTAAACTGTCAGGTACTCACATAACAAACAGTCCAACATTTGATAGTTGTATAGTGTTCTCTTACAACACTCACAATCCAGTAAATCAGAAACTGGTGTTTCTTTTCATTTCTTAAGAGCTACATGAGGTACCTTCATTGTAAGTTGATAACATGATTACTGTTTAAATTACCATCTATTTTCTGCTGTTCTTGCTGAAGTAAGGCATAGGGAAACGTGTCATGTGGCAGCTAGTCCCAGGTCCACTCTTGAAAAAGATGGATGATTGTTTTTCTTTACATTTCTTACAGGGACTTGCAAGAAGCCATATGTGGCACTTATCGATGGCATTACAATGGGAGGGGTAAGTTAAGCACCTTGGTGTGATACCTGATAGATTGTTCTAAAATAATGTCATGTTGTGTCTGTGCATTGAATGAAGTGCACACAAGGCATTTCCAACATGGCAGTTGAACAATATGCATCATAATCTGAACCTTTGTCTCTTGCTTGTCAGGGTACATTGCTGCTCTTGTAGGGCCTCTGCTGTTCCTTGATAGCTAATACAAGTGCTTTCTCTGAGGAAAAGAGCAGAATCTCCTCACTGCTGGAAATAGCCCTCACAAAGGTTTTCAGAATACTGAGGGCAAGTTTTTGTATATAATACAAAAGCTGAAGATAGTTCTCCATTCTAAGTTTATTAAAAATAGAACTATCTAAAAATACATTTAAAGAACAACTCTTTGAAAAATTGGGAAAATTCTAAGCTACACCTTAGCAGACATTCACGAGTTCTGTATTTTTCCAACAAATAATCTGGAAATGCATCTCCTTTCTCACCTCTGTAGTACTTTTAAAACATCATTTGTGGGATCCTGATTCCACACATACCTCACCCAGGGCTGCACCTTATTACTAAAGCAACATAGAGAAGACTCCATCATATTGCTGGTTATACTCAGTGTTAACAATTTTTTCAGCAATTGTTGTCTATAAGGACCATAAATAGATAGTTAGTAGGGTAATGCCATGCTTTTTTTACATGCTAAAATTCTGTTCTTTTGAGTTTGACATCTGTAGGATATATTTGCACCATATCAGAGAGTGGACTACAATAATCTTCAGTTATTTTGAACAATGAGTTTGACTATGAAGTGTCTGCCATGTCACTGTTTAGATTTCTGTTGTTTTCTGGCATGGCCCTATGATATGGGTGTAGAGTGTATTTAAATAAAGTTTGTCAGAGATAGGATGCAAGAAGTGGAACACTACATGATCCATGACCTGTCATGACTCTTCCCTTCACATCTTTCCTTACACATTTCATTTGTCTGTTTTGGTCTTTCCAGCTTGTGATCTAAACACACAGTAGCTCTCTTCCCTTTGCTTCTTTGCTACCAAGCCCCAAAGATCTCAGCTAGAGAGCCATTCCCCCAGCCTAGTATATATACATTGTTTCCAGCATAAAGGGGTCTTGTTCTGTTGCTCTTGCAGAAAAAGTACTTTATTGACCATAGGAGACCTGAAGGTTTGTAGATAAGAGATAGAGAGTCCATTTATTTTATGGGCTTTTGAATAATAGGACGGAAAGCTATGAATGAGCAAAACTGCCCAGCAGCCACTATCTTTTTAAAGGTCCTGCAGATGGCTCGTTATGGCTGTGGCCTGAACAGGAATAGAATTTTGTCCTTTGAAAGGAAAGTGTATTTTTGGACTGAAAAGAACATAATGGAGTCAGATGATCCTGCATTAGACAGATTCTTTATGAATTCTCTTTCTTCTAAAGAGCTTTTATAAGACAGCAATTAATCTGAAACTTTATTTTGGATAACCAAATTTTAGTGCAGGATCCCCAAATTTCAGTGGGACCGTGACAGAGTTTAAGTGCCATTAGGGTTTGAATGACAACTTACTTGCTTATCATACACTAGTAGTAATTATCTTTGTCTGTGGGTGGGGGTCTAGATTTTGACTCAGCAAGTGAGCAGGCTAATTTAGGGGAGTAAGCAGGTGGGTCTCAAGTTCCCGACTATTTTAAACTTTTTTTGTGTAACTTTGAGTGCTGTTTGATTTGAATTTGTTAACACAGCTGCAGTTTACTCTGAGATAATGTACTTCCTACAGGAGTGCAGCATCAACACACTTCCCCCCACACACTGACAGCACATGGAAGCATCTCCTGATAATTTAACAAAGGAGGTTGGCAGTAGTATTTCTCAACACAGATTAATTTTCATGTGTGTTCTTTGTGTTAGTTTTAAATTGTCTGCTACACTTTTCCTTTCAGCCACCTCCCCTGTAGGCAGATGTCTGTAGAACATTTGTCACTTTACAAACTACAGTAAATGCCTTTAAAAGACGGACATTCAAGCCCTGGGCTTTGCAAGTCATTTCAGCTTGGGTTTAAAAGTCAAGGGACACATCTTAAACACTGAAATTTCACTATAGGCCATTTATCTCTGAATGAAAATGCAAGGAAGCCAGTCTCAACCTTGCTCAGACAAACAGCATTATGTAGATTGCCTCGTTGTTCTTATTTGAAGTAAGTTAAAAATGACAGAAGTATGTTAGAAACTCAGTTATTATGTGCTTAGGTAGCAAAAGTTGCTACTGGTGCACAGATACCATAGATCTGTGATAGTAAAACCAGGAATTTTATCCAAAAAATGAACTGGTTCCACTTCATTATTGGCTAAGGGCTGGTAGATGGCTTTGGGAGCTTCATTAGCCAACAGATGGGGCTGTGGAGCTTGTTCTCAGCACCTTCTTGTCTATTCTCCTAGTTCATCAAAAATTGATATTCAATATAAACCTATCTTTTCATCTTTTTGTACTTATTTGGAGCAGTAAGTTCAAATTTGTTAGACAATTTTTTTAGAAGCAAAGATGACTGCAGTTTACTGAAAAATAGTGAAATGAGTTATAAATACCACGTTTACTGCTAAAGGAGCTGTCGAAAGGAACACTGGGCACACACTCTCATGGTGCTAAAAACTACTTCAGATTTAGCTGATTTCTATCCTTAGATTTTCTTTTCCTTGAAATTAAGTACCTGAACAGTTGACAGGTAATTCAGAAGTTTGGGGGGGTTTAAAATATTATCGTCTGCAAATGACATCCTAAGTTTGATCTTCTTGGTTTTAGAAAAGTCCCAGTCTTGTCTTAAGTTCTTTGGAGATGAATGTAAGTGATTTATAAGATCAGTCCAAAGCTATCTATGGTTTTAAATAGGGCTTTGGCACAAAATATGTTACTGCATCAGACATTCTCTCTAACGGACCAAAAGATTCATAAAATTGTTTTGAAACCTGTTTCAGAGCCAAATAAAGCACACTGGACAGATTGGGTGGTGGCTTTTCAATGTTTTGGCTTGGAATTCAAGGTGAATATATGACAGAAAAGAAAAACAGGGCATAGACTTTGGAAGTTGGTGAAAATGGTCGAGGTCACTGGTTTAACTTTAAAAAGTTAAAAAATTATGTCAAAAAACTTAAGTAGCTTTGCAAAATCAGGAGTACGTTTTCAGGAGCAAAGGCCATTGCTTTGAGTTTAGACAGGAATCTGTAACAGCATGAATGAAGTACCTTTTTTCATAGTATCATATTCTAGGGCATGCATGATTTAGAGACTTCCTGAGCTGGGCTTTATTTAAGCACCGCAGGGCTAAGTAGCCATCAGTGGTCACACTCACCTCTCTGTACCTCTCGTGTTTTTTGGCAGTAAGTAGGCTTGGAGTTCAGAAGGGCCTCTGGCAGTCGATTTCACAGGTGAACGTTGTGCTTTGTGAAAAGCAACTTGTTGCTGTTTCAGGCCTATTGTCTAATATTATTAAATGCTTATGTGTTTGATTATCAGTGAGGCCAAAATAGAACCCCAAATACTTCTTTTTTTACCGATGAGTAAAGAGAGTGTTGCTCAAACATAGGAATTCTTGGCTTTGGACAATTTTCTATGGGATTTAATCCTTTAGTCTGGCCTCTTACACAGCATATTTGCTAAGTTTCTTTTAGCCTTGCTTTAAAAATTTATGCTTTTAGTTTTAGGATGAGAAAACATCTTCCTGAGGGGGAAGTACGTTTTAACTTACGTGGTATCGGTACGGAAATTAAATTTGGTAGAGTTGCTAGCTCTCTTAAATCCGTTGCAAAGCACTGTGCTTTGAATTATTCCAAGCATCTTATTTTCCAATCTTCACATTTAGGAAGAATAATGGGAAGTTTTTTCTTTAATATAGTTTGCAGTCTGACCAGATTTCCATCTCTGACTCCCTCAGATTGTGGGGGCCCAGTTTGTGAGAGCAACAGCAGTACACAGGACTGACTCCTTTAGTCTTTCCTAAGAGGAGCTCAGGTGTACAGACTGGGAGATTAAAATGTCAACCTGTAACTGGGTCTTTGGGTTCATGAGTGGCTTTCCTTTAGTTTTGTCAACACACTTGGCAGGATGGGTTTTTTAGGCAAGGTCTTTAACTTACACTGATAGTCTACATCTTAAGTTATTTACATAGCATTTCTTTAGGGTGACTGACAAAAGAATTTTCTTAAGAACCTTTTGAGTATTACTCTCTCTTGTAGTAATGTGAAATATGTTAAGATTTAGACTACACAGATGTGTAGAGCTGGAAGGAGCATCAGGATTATTCTTTTGTACTTGCATTAGTGTTAAGTACAGCTAGATGACTGCGTAGCTGATTTCCACCTGAGCACTCAGAACTCTCCAACAGCCAGAATTCTGGTTTTTCTAGATATGCCACCTGAGTGCTTAGTTATTCTTTCAAGCTTGGTTTCCCTAGTGTCTAATTTTAGTCTTTAGTATGCGTAATCAGTATGTTCCAGTCTTAGTCACAGCTCCCTATGGACATTTTGAGATACTTGCATTCCTTGCTCCTAGTCCTCTCTCTTAATAGGGATAAGGATAGCTATTCAGCTTTTCCTATAGATTAAGTCTCTTAGTCTTCTTGCAATCCTCTGGAATCTCTCCCATTTGTGTACTTTACAGTTCATTGCCAGAGACCAGACAACATTTCAGCTGGAGGATTCATCAGCACCAAGTAGAGCAGAATAATTATCCTCCCTATATTACAGAGATACTCTGTCACAAATAGTCCATGTAAATAGGAGTTTTGACAGCATCCAGTCCTAGGAGGCCACCACTTCTAGTTATTCACAAAACTATTACTCTCACCTCTTTCCTCCTTGCCTGACATAAACTTCCATCACAGCAAATTTCTTTATTGCTTACCTTTTACCAATTTTAAATCTTCTTCCTTGAACTGAACTCATTTATCAAAGAGCCAGTTTTGCAGAGCTACTCTTTTCTTCAAAGCCTCCAAATGAAAAAAAAGTACTCCTTTTCTCTGAATTTCAAGAAACCTGAGTGCCATATCAGGTGGCACTGGGCTGATGAGGTTGCCCAGGTGTACTGAATCTAGGCTGAGTGTTCCCATCTCAACCCTTGGCTGCCTGCTGGTGCAGACTCTGCTGTAGTGTGATACTTTCAGTAGTTCTTTTCACAACAGCACTTATTTGTACTAATTGCATGGTTGCTGTAAACTTCTGAAAAACATCTAGTCATTTATTCCATGGGAAGCATACTTATCATCTCTGCATTTGATTATGCCTTCCTAAGTGTAGTTATTTTGTTAGTTTCTCCAAAGCGAGATGGTTTTGAATCTTGCCCTTCAACTGTTTGCCTTCCCCAAAAGTAAACTGTGAATTATAGAAATCCTTGTTACTTCATCATCCAAGCATGTAGTGAAACTGTCAAAGTTTCATTAATGATTGGCTTCTGCATGGCCTCAGCTGGGGTGCCCTCTCAGTTTTACTGCAAACTGCAGGTAACTCTTAATATTGTTTCAGAGGATGGTGCCCTCCATTTCCCAGTGATACCATCTAGTCTCTGCTTCCCTTGCTTGTTTGTGAAAGGAAACTATGCTGTGGATGGGGAAGCAACACAAACACTGCAGTTCAAAACATGAAGCTTTTTCATAATGCTGCTTAATGAGTGATGTCATTTTAATCAAGGAGTAATGCAGGTGTTCCAGAGAAACACATGCAGCCAAATTCCTGAACCTACTCCATGGTTTGGAAATATTCATTCTGTCGGGCATCTACCTGTGCATCTTCACTTCTGGAATACAGAATCAGAATTACTGCACCTGTGTTGCAGTAAAAGAGTGAACTCAGTACCTAATATTTAGCTTTAGTTCTTTTTCACATTAGTGCCATTTAATTTTTAGTGAAACATTCCAGATGCTGACATTGTTAAAGGAATCTGTCTTTCCTTGCAAATCAGATCTTAGGACCTGATGGGGCATCTACCAATAGTTACAAATGTCTATAGTTACACTTTAGCAGGATTTGGTCAACAATTCTTATTACATTAATATTTGTCCTCAAGTAAATTGGTAGTG
This sequence comes from Edolisoma coerulescens, assembly GCA_013397115.1. Classification (NCBI taxonomy): domain Eukaryota; kingdom Metazoa; phylum Chordata; class Aves; order Passeriformes; family Campephagidae; genus Edolisoma; species Edolisoma coerulescens. The sequence goes on from VWZW01001754.1 coordinate 1,535,009, forward strand.
ATGTCATAAGCAGCTTGTATGTTACCCATTTTAGAGAATAGAATTTTAATACACAAAGGAGCTGGAATTGACCAATAGCTGTCCTTATCCTGTCCCATTTTTATCCAGATTGTGCAGCTGTAACTCTCTAGGAATGTTCCTTTCACTACCAGCATATATCTGTTCATGTAAGTTGTGTGCATGTAACTTTTACTCAGAGGTGTAGATAGCAGCATTTGAGACTAACATTCAAAAACTAGGAAACATTAGGATTAACCCTATCTATAAAATCTCATTTTTTTGCCCGTTTGTGATACAGTTTTTTATTACAGGAATGTGGATTTACAAGTGGATATTGCCCACACAACAAAGCTATTCATTTGTGGTTTGATTTGGGGTGCAAATTTTGTTGCACATCATAGAAATTCTGCTAAATTGTTATCACTATACATATATACATGTATACATACGGGGCTTGGGGTGACTAGCTGCAGCATATGAAAGCTCATGAAAAATTATGATTTTACGTAGTTCTTCTGTACTATAATGGGCATTATTACCCCTTTAGCCCTTTTTAAAGCTAGGAAACTGGAACCTAGAAATGTCAGTACTTCTTGGGACTTCTCCTGATTCTTATTCTTTTTCTTCCTTTTTGTAAGTATGTCCTGCCTCTTGTCAGCCATCGTGCTCTGGAACGCCTCCGGTTTTGTTTTAACTTACACTCTAAAACCTGCCCTGAAGTAAAAGTAATTGTCATACTAATAGATAAGCTGCTTTCCAATTCTGTCTCTGCCTGTCCCCCTCTCCCCCTCCCTCATGCCTGTGTACCACGTAGAAGCTTGTGGCCTGTTTTGTTGCCAGTGCTTCAGAGCTGAAGGCAGTTTTTACTGTGAAATAGAATACAGATTTTGCAAGTACAGACAAATTATTGTGAGATTGACTTGTGCACCACTTATCTTCTGAAATATGGGGTGTTGAAAACAATGCTGAGGCAATCCTAAGAAAGGGTTCACTCCTTGCTGCTGTTCCAGTCTCTCTGCCATCTGGCCACGCTGCTCTGCCTGCTTGGCTCTGGTGTATGATCCCAGGGATAAATGGTGCTCTTCATTTTGTGGCTAATCGGACTAGAATGTCAGCAGCTCTTGACATCAACAAAAGGTAACCACTGAATGCTCAGTGATTTGCACGTGATGTTATTCCCAAAAGGGCTTATCATAAAGCACTCTCTTGAATACAAGTATTTTAAATTACTGACTGCTACAGTCAGTAAAACTCCTTTTCTCTCCCTCTCCCTCTGTAATGACTGAGATTTTTGCTCGCTTCTGCACAGATTCGTTCTTTCCATTGAACATCAGACTCCTGGTGTGCTAAAAGTCCCACTATTTTTCTCTAATTCTAGGCCTTTGTGTACATGCCTAGCCTCATATTAAGAGTTACCTCATTATTTCCCTCTCCTTCCCTTTATTATAGATCAAGGAATAAAAGCTCTGAAGAGAATTATCTTTGCCTGCTTCTCCATCCTTTCGTATTTCTGCTCATTTTCCTCAATTCCTGAAGAACTTTAGTGCTCATTTGCTCCTTGAGTTGTAAGACTTTTAATCAGTCTTACACTTTCTGAGCACTTTTTTCAGAGAAATAGAGCATCATTACAAAAATCCTCTGGATTCACTGCTGTTATTCCAAATAACCATGCCACTGTTTAAATAAAGTTCGGATGCACATACCTGTCTTTAAGAACAAGAAGTGTTTCTTCAATTTTAAGATAAAACCTAAAAGCTCAGTTGTGCACTGGTGCAAGTTGCTGAAACAGGTTCCCTCCCCCTTGCCTGCCTTCACTGCAGCCATTAGGATGTGATGAGCTGGACACAGAAATTTCTTGCAGTAGCTGCATTTTTAGGTGATAGAGAGGGACAAAGGGAGAGCTTCTTCCAGAATTTTAGAAACAGTCAAAAAGCCACTTTTGCTATCTTCTTCTGAATACACGTGGCCAGTTACGTATAAAGAAACCAAATTGGGATAAAAAGAATACTTTCAACTGTAAAACTAGAAAAAGTTGCACTTGTTACTAATTAAAAGCTGTAGGCTTTTCAGATCCAGGTCTTCTTATATCTTCTCTTTTCCTTCTGTTGCAGCACAAGTCTTGTGTCCATAAAAAATTGTGCAGATTATGATAGCTACCCTAGTAAAAATTGTTTGTGATCACTGAAGATTTGGGCTGGCAGTAGAAAAATCAAACCAGGGCTTTTAGAAAGTCATCTAAATTTTGTAGATAAAGGACACTCACTGTAGCAGCATTGGTGCATAGAATGGCCTATGTGGTTTTTTTCCCAAAGTTTTCCTGTAAGAAGAACCTGACCTAAATGATTACTATTCATGTAGTTGGATCAATTTGTTTAAATACTTAGGGGTCAGAAGAACAAGACTGAGACATCAGATACTACTACAGATAATCTGTCTTCAGTCAGCTCATTGTGCTATGTGTCTGTAGCAATTTGGACTGAGACTCTAATGCATAACCAGTATATGAAAATTAATATTCTATATTTAAATTATATCACATTAATATTTTATGTTTTAAAATACTGCACTAAATTATTGAAAAGTTCACAATACTCACTGTTTTTAATGATATTTCAAAAATACTTGTATAGAGTTGATTTATATGTCAACAGCCAAAGAAAGTGGTATTCTGTGTCCAGATTGATCTGTCACGCTGCATTGCTCTGGTTCCCTTTGTCATCTTGTCTGTTAGTATCTACAGATGAAAATGGATTATACTCTTTGGAGTGGGCCATAACATTAATGATGAACCAAGATTAATTTTGATTCAGTTTAAGATTCATTGTGTCTGGATGCAGGGGGTAATGCTCTTACATCCATGATTTTTAATCTAACATAGCTATAAGCTCCTGCTGCTTCCTGAATCAATTCCACTCACTTACTTTGCCTCTGAAAACATTTTGGCTGCACCTTGGCTATTTCTGCACATTTGTATGCAGGCATATTTGTCCTTCATTTTGTTATGCTCAATTATACTTGATTGCTACATTGCTTTTTGGTTCTAGCTCTACCAGAAGCTACTCTCATGCGGTTAAAAATGTAAAAAGTGTAGTCACTAGATGGGAGCTGTTACAATAGGTCTTTTACTGCAGTCATTATTGGTATTATCATAAGAGTGCTTACTCAAACAGCTAAAAATTATTTACCAGCCTGGTGAAGGTGACACAAGCAACATTCCTGAAGGCCTTTTCTATTTATGTTTCTTTAGTTGTTGCCTATGCATTCCTTACAGTCTGGGTTAGATTATTTAGTAAATAGTCAAGTGTGATGTACAGTTTTGCTGTGACACATACAGAAAAGGTCTGCTTTTCTGTATGTGAGCAGATGCTTAGGTATGTCATTCAGGAAGGGAGCATTTATTTCTCTCTGTATGGTTCTCTGTTGTGGTGACCCTCAATTTCTGAATAACTTCCCCAGATGTGATAAATTCTCTGGTTTACTAAATGTGGGTCATTCTCAATTTAAGGTAATACAGCCTTTGGGGCACAAAAGATTCACAGTAGCTGTATTTCATTTCTGTGTCTATTGGTCACCTTGTTTTTCATTAGAAAAATACTTGTAATAAGGTTCTGTATTCATCATGAGAAAAAATGGGAATCAATGATAAAGTTTCTATACACAGTCACATAATTACTTTTGAAATACAGCACTGAGTAGACAGTCTTGTATGGGAAATAAAATTCAGATACTCTACTTTCTTTTTTGTAAGTTTGTTGATGAATTCCGACTGAACTGCCTATAAAATTACATGCCTCCCTGAGGTACACTGAGACCGAGTCGAGTTCTAACGCTGTTTTTAAGATTAGTACTCTAATATCCATGTAGTAATGAATCTGTAATTTGTAACCAAACCCCTTGACAGCCTGTCTCCAGTAATACATTGTTGGACCATCATTTCTGCTCTTACCTGTATTTTTGATTCATATATAAACCCTACAGAAAGAGAGTTGCCATGGTTTAACCCCAGCTGGCAACTAAGCCCCATGCAGCCACTCACTCGCTCCCCTGCCAGCAGGACTGGGAGAGAATCAGAAGTGTAAAAGTGAGAAACCTCATGGGCTGAGATAAACACACTTTAACAGGTAAAGCAACAGCCACACACACAAACAAAGTAAAACAAGGAATTGATGCAGTGCTTCCCATGGACAGGCAGTGTCCAGCCATCTCCAGCCATCACACGTAGTGGTGACTTGGGAAGACAAACGCTATCACTCCAAACGTTCCCCCTTCCTCCTTTTTTCCCCCACTTCGTGTGCTGAGCACGATGCCATATGATATGGAATACCCCTTGGGTCAGTTGGGGTCAGCTGTCCTGGCTGTGTCCCCTCCCAACTCCTTGGCACCCCCAGCCCCCTCACTGGTGGGGTGGGGTGAGAATCAGAAGAGGCCTTGACCCTGTGCAAGTGCTGCTCAGTAATAACAAAAACATCTCTATGTTATCAACATGCTTTCGGCAAAACCAAAACACAGCCCATGCTATGAAGAAACTACTGTGAAGAAAATAACTATCTCAGCCAAAACCAACCCAGTAGTTTTAATTGGTTGCTTGTTAATTTATTCTCCTTAACTTCTAGTCTCATTCTGTAAGTATCCACCAGCTGTCGGTGCAAAAAAAAGTTTCCAGCCGGTAAAAGCCTGATTGACCATGGGAGTGTATTACCTTGGAAAAGTCTGAAGGAAGACATCAGCTTTAGTATATAAGTTCATGAAAAGCAGAACTCTGACAGTGCAGGATATTAATAAAGAGATTTTATTAATAAATATTTTAATAAAGATATTATGACATTAAGACTTGTATGTGTAAATGCTGGAAGTACCTGGTGAAGTGAACACAGTCCAATTGAAGATTTTTTAATGGTGTGAAAGGCCTCTTAGGAGGGACTCTAGCTATGTAAAATTTCAGCTAAATTAAAACAAAATAAATTTAGAAAATCCAGAAATGAAGGAGGAATTCATTTAGACTTTTGACTGGTTTGTTCTTTACACAGGATATATTAAACTAGTGAGTATCTGTCCTCTCTATTAGTTCTAGAAGGTTAAACCCATGCAGCGATATGTTAACATTTGGGAAGTTACAAATAAACAAACAGAAGCATATGAACACCAGTAAAGAAGTTACTGGGATTTGTACCATTACCTAATTTTTCTCTCCAAATTTTATCTTAATGTTGGATTATTTAGAAATGATCTTCCAAGAAGTAAGAACATATTTGCACTACTTTCTTTATAATGAATAAAAAGAAAATATAGTTTTAGTCTTTTAAATATACATCTGAAATAAGGCTGTTAAGTATGATATAAAACTCAAAGGCTATCTAGAAAACAAATCCAAATATGCCTTAAGCACTTGAGAAAGTGAAATCTGATTTAATTACTTCTTCCAAAAGAAAATCACATCTTTCAGCTTTCTATTATTAAAACTCGACATTTATTTTTATCACTCTAAAAAAAGCACAAGTTTGGAAGAGAAGCTCCCTTCATGGAATTCACACTCGAATCTTTGGTACTTAATACTCAAGCCAAAAATTTGAGTCCTTAAACAAAATTCTGATTGTCTAGAAAACAAGCCAGAAAAAATGCTTTGAGATAGATGGTATTTGTATTTTTAGATGTGGGATTAGAAAATATTAATTTAAGCATAAGAAAGACTAAAATGGGCATGATTTTTATTTCATTATCTTTGTAAATGGTTATCGTTATTGCTGAACAAGCATAGAAATAATAGCAGGCTTAATGCAGTGAAAATATGCTATTATGATATTAAAAAAGTTGAAAGCGATGAAGTCACATTTACATTTCATTTAAGAGTTCTGGAACTGCTTTAGGAGTGAACGTAGTTTTACATGCAGGTTTGCATTTTCAGGAGAACTAGATATAGGCCCACTGCTCTTGCTGCTGCTCAGATGAGATCTGACCCGTGCTCAGAGAAAGGGCTAAAGGACAGATGAGGGATGAGACATAAGGTTTTACCCTGTGCAGATAAGATTCAGATGTTTGCTCAAATCCCATTCGCCTCCTTGGAACAGCAATGCTTCATGTGAATACATTTGGCTTAGTTCCTGAATATAAAATCGAGTTTGATAACCAGTTACCCTATGGGTGCATTTCTCAGGAAATTAAACTGGAATCTTAAAAACTTCATACATCTGTATTAAAACCGAGAGTGGCAGATAGTCATTTCACAGAAGAAACTTGAAAATATTTTCGGGTTTAGTTGTGTATCACTCTAATGAAATAACCAGTGACAATTAATTTCTTGTTGGGCAGAATTGTAAGAGAGGCCAGGGAAGGATGTAAAGGAAATTTATTTTATATGGAATTGAGATGATTTTTGAAGAATTTTGATGTAAAACCCAATCAAAGGTCTCTGTAGATAAGCAAGAGGAAAAGAAGTTCTACTCCCCCCTTAAAAACCTGTCAAATACATACTGCTCATCCAAGGGAGTACCACCCAATTAATCCCACTGTTTTTTTATGGAAAATATCATGAAGATATTTGTGAAGACTTATAGCCTTAGTTGGGTAAAGTGCCATTTTTCTAGTATTTAAACAATTAAAACCAGTATTTAAAATCTCTTGTATCCTCATCCGACACGGACTTCTTCTGGCCAATGATTTTTAAGATATCTAGGTTTTTAACATAAAAAGTGGATGGCTGGAAGGACTGAGCAAAGGGAAAATTAAGAGTGAGGAACAGAAGTAAACTGAAACAGTGGAAAGGAAGAGAGAGAGAATATTTGTATGAAATAACTTCTTGTGAAGTATTCAGCAGAGGGTTTTGTCTCCAGATAGGATCAAACACACATTTCTGTTGACAAGTATCATGTCGGTAAGCTTTGAGAAGTGAGACCTCAATATGTGTGTTGTGGTTGTGACCTATAATCTAAATATTCTTGGATTACTTCAAATATTATTACTAAGCAGTAGTAATTTTTTCAGATAACCGTTTTTCGTTTTATTTGTCAGTTTGCCTCCTGAAGATTTATCTAAATTAAATTTATTTTGTGCAAAGTGCATTTTCGTTTTTTTAAATTGGGCCTTGTTGCTGTTTACTAAGTAAATCAGAAAATATGGCATAGACAACACCAGAAACTCTTCTGCTTTTGAGGGACGTGTTTCATCAGGACAGGCTGCTAGAGGAGAGTGCTAGATACTTAGAAATGTGAATTCCATTACTGACTTGGTGAACACAAGTGCCCAGGATAAAAAGTGAGTTTCTAACCATGTATTTTGAATTCCAATCAATAATGCTGAAGGCTTTTTCTGCTTGAAATACTTCTGTGTTTATAGTATAGGTAATTATCACATTAGAAGAAGAGTTAATTATTATTTCTTTTGAAAGTATTAGGATGGCAGCTTTGTGAAATTTATGTATTTTCCAAAAGTATTGGCTTTTTTTTGTGTTGGTAATTTGAAGTACGTGCAAAAATTATAGATGGAGTAACATTAGCAAAAGGATGTCAACTCCCTTAGTGGTCCAGTGGAGGTAACAGGGTCATTCGTGGTTTTTTGAAGTTATTCTCTGTATGACTCACCCATCTTTCAAAGCATAGAGTGCTATTTCAGCCAAATCATGAAGATTAAATGGTGCTTTATTAGCATTTGAACCTTTTAATATTTTGTTGAGATGCACATGGTAAATCTAACATTAGTTAAACTGCAGAGCGAAGCAAGAGGTGTGTTACATAGGATTGTGGCTATGATTATTTTTACCAGTAACTTTCTAACAGTGTCCTTTGCCTGTATAGGGAGTTGGCGTCTCAATCCATGGACATTTTCGAGTTGCTACAGAAAAGACTGTTTTTGCCATGCCAGAAACAGCAATAGGTAAGTATTTAACAGATTATCACATGTTAGTGTGTTTAGGGTTTCACTGTGTAATCAGGGTGAAATGTCTTTGAACGCTTTGGTGGTAGGGAAAGAATTTTAAAAGGGAATTGGAGACAACCATATATGGAAAGTATTTTCTATTAAATTATTAGAAACTTACCTGTATTCTCGGAGCTGATCATCGAGGCTCTTAATTGTGTAGACTGACACAAAGGCTGTCAGGATAAAACTTTTTTAAAAGGAGCAAGTCTTGCTGCAGACGAAGGCAGGTAAAGTCTGAAGCTCCCCATGCAGGTATGCCAGCTTTACCTTGGGAACTCGGTATGAGTCAAACTGGGTGTACTGCAAGCTGCTCTGCAATGTTAATGAGGCAGACTTTGGAATTCCAGCTTTCCTTGTAGATTATTAATGTAGACCCATTACAATTGTGCACAGATTGTGTCTAGGCAAGATCACGGTGTCTTCAGTGTCGCCTTTTTTTCTTTTAAATAGCAACATGTACCTTGTGTTTCCTAATGTTTGATCCTACAGTTTCTTTGTCAATTCTGAGAGGTACAGAAGAAAATGCATCTCAGAGCTACATAAAGATACGGGTATGGCTCAAGAAAAGTGAGTCAGATTAAAGTGAACTCTCCTGATGCAACTGTCAAGCACAATAAAGCATAATAAACCACCTAAATATAAAGAAGCTTGTTTCATTTTAATTCCTGAAAAAAAATATTAGAGCAATTCCTGTTAGCTGATAAATGTAATGTAATTTTTCTGAACGAGTAAAGTTGGGGTGAAAAAACCAAAAGCTATTTCAGCCCTCCAAGTTTGTTTTTTTTTTTTGCTGAAGAAAAACTTAGTAAACTAAACTTAAGCTTTAATACAACAGGAGTTTTCTAAACTCTGAAGTCTATGATCAGTTGTTGTATATGAAAATCATTTGAAGTAAACAATTCGTATTTTTTTTTACCTAAACAGAGAGGTTCGTTGGCATATGAAATTATTCTAATAATAAAAGTATCTTCACTTTCTTCTTCAAACGTAAAGATATGAGTAGTTTTATATTAACAAAAACTATATACTTTACACAGATTTCTTGTGGTGACAAGGACTTATTTAAACAAAAATAGACTGTGAAGACATGAAGGAAAAGCTTAGAACTTGCTTAGGAAAGAAAGTAATTAAACCCCTTTTAGGATCACTTAGAATTAAAACCACTGAAATCTCTTTGGATTTAAAGGCTTAGCTGTTTTGATCTCTGTGGGATGTGTTTAAAATGTCTGCCTCTCTAGATACTGTATTAATTGTTTTTTTCGTGTGCTCACTCACTTCAGTAGGCATGACACCTTTGCTGTGAAATGAAAACAAAGCATTCATTCAGCTGCTCCATTTTCACACAGTTACTGTGCATTTGTACACCACCATAAATAAAAAGATATAGATAAATATGCCGCTTTGCAAATAGAAAGAAAAGGTAGTTCTAGACTGTAGGAGTTGGACATAGATAAGATAAAGCACTGGAAAGCAGCACAGAAGTAGGAGGGTGTGGAAAAACCACTGGTGGGGAGAACAAACTATGAAAGCATAAGGTGTGGGTTTTGAGGTGATGTTACACTTAAAATGGATACTTTCTTGTACATCCCTGCTAAGTTTTTAGCTTTCCAGAAGTCAATACTAATAAATTCCCAACCCCCTTTGCCAGACAAGGTAAGAATGTAGCAGCACTGCCTTTTTTAGGCTTGGCAAATGCAGAGTTGCCCCTTTGGGATTACAGCAGAGCGTGTTGCACCTGTGTCAGAGCACAGGCTGCAAGTCAGCAGTACAGGCTGAGCCTGGGCAGCCCACAGTAACACAGCTCTTCTCTTACTTCAGTAGGAAATTGAGAAATGATTGCTAAATCCTAACAAAAAACCCAAAAATCAAGTATGAAACACATTAAGGGAACCCCAGTAGCAAAGAGAAACATATGGGAAGCGTTACTGAGAGAATTAAGAGCAATATGTAGAACATGGACGAGAGAAGTAGGATTATAAGAGAAAAAGGAAGACAGGAACGTTGAAAAGGATACAGTAGAAGCTATAGCAGACTATGCAACCAAGTAAGTTTAAAGTGGATTAAGTAGACCTTCACTGATCCTGTTTGTAAAGTCCTTAATTAAAGAAACCTTCATTCAATGTAGGTTTATTTGCCTCTAACGCAACTTAAGCTAAAAAACTTCACAGTTTATTTAGAGCTTATTTCCCTGTGTATGGCCAAGTGGAAGGGCACTGTGGATCCCAATAGAAAGATGTTTTTCCTCTGGAAATGTACTGGAGCATGGGGAGAACAGTAGTCCAGCATCAGTATTATTTTAACTACAGCAAAAAGAAAAAAAAATATTGTTGCTGTTGTTCTGGTGGATGGAGAGAATAATGTAATTTCCTTTTTGCTTTGGAGGGCATTTTTAAGGCAAGTTTTACTTTGAAATGAGGTTGGGTTTTTTTTTTTTTTGCAGTAGAAGGATATGCAAGGGGAGACAGATGAATAGAAACATAAAACTAAATAGAAGTCTTGGCATCAATGCTATGATGGCTCAAGCTGAGAAGGTAAAATGTAGAATAGACTATTTGAGAATGTGAGTACAGATGAAAAGGAAGGTAAGTGATGAATTGGAGTTAATACAGCTTAGGGCTTTTAAAGGGTGTCAGCAAGGCATTCAGCATTTCAGGAGGAGAGTTGTATGTCTCAGTAGCCTGGGGGATGAGGAATAAATCAATTAATAACAGCACACCCATCAGTGGGAATAGAATACTACAGCTGTAACTGATAGGAAGGCACTCCTAAAACCAGCTTTTTGATGTATTAGAAGCAGCAGAACAAAAGGAAGACCAAGAGGGAACCAGAGGAGAAGCTGAGATGGGTTGGATACTAAGATTATTAAGAGGGAAACACTGAAGAGCAGCTGTCCGAAAGAAACCTCCCCTTATTCCATCCAAGGGGGAAGATTATTCAGGGACCACTAATTTCCCATGTCTCAAAATACTTGGAATAGGGTCTTTCTATAATACATATATTGACTCTTTTGTGAACAAAAGCAATTACTTGTGAGTGAAAAATTACCATCTTCTATCAGAACCCCATTTAAACTCCTTATGTACATCTGAATTTTCCCAGTCAATATCTCTTCTTTGGCAAGTGTCTTATGAGTTTCTTCTTGCTCATTTGTATTCTTTTTCATTTGTTTTCATGATTCATTTATTCTCTGCAAGTGAAAAAAACCCAACACACCTTTAATTTCTTTAAAAGACTTTCAATTCCATGAATGCACCATTGGCATGATTTCAAAGTAGTAACTGGACCCTGCTTTTACACACTCAGATTTCTGAAATCAATACAGCTAAGCTAAAGTTTTCTCAAGTTTAAGTATGTTACAAAACATGTCTGAATTTATTTTGTTGGTGATCAATATATAGAACAGAAGGTAGATACTTTTCAATTACAACTTTTTAAAGTATTTTAAATCCTATTCGCAGCTTTGAATTTTAAAAAAATTACCCTTACCTGTAGATTTAAAAAAATATACAAGACAGTTACTAAACTGGAGAGTTTAATATTTTTTTTAATTTCAGCTTAGTCACAGTCCTGTCAAAGAGCCAAGTACTGAGTCAGCATCTTGTGCCTCCACCTTCAGGAAGACCCTGGCAATACTGTTGATCTATTACTGAATTCTCAGTCCCAAAATTTGTTCAAACTAAGCGTGCAAGAGGCACTTCATCAGTGTTTGATATTTTTATCACAATAAAGATTTCAGTGAAAAAGCAGCATCCAGTTTGCATTTGCACAAATTATTTCACAATTCTTTGTGTCACTTTTGTTTCTTTGCTGAGGACACACTTTATTTTTCAAGCACCTAAAATTGTCTTAAGTTGCTGGCAAATAGAATAAATATTATTGTTTGGTGTATGTTTGTAAAGTATGTGCCAGTGGAAAGGATGAAGTTTGGAGAGTGTTCAAGAGTTTGCTTTTAGGAAGGGTTTTGATGCCAGAAATGTCAAGCCAAGTCAAGGAGAAATTTGGGCAAGGTTGCTATGTCTGTGTAAGGGAGATGAAAGTGAGACAAGAAAAAATTGCTACTAGTGATGATTAGTACAAGATCTTCTCCGTTCACTTTGTTTTGTGTTGTTTATTACAGGCCTTTTTCCTGATGTAGGTGGAGGGTATTTCTTGCCAAGGCTCTCAGGAAAGATTGGCTATTACCTCGCACTGACAGGATGTAGGCTGAAAGGAAGAGATGTGCTGAAAGCTGGCATCGCTACACATTTTGTAGAATCCGAAAAGGTGAGGTGCCAGCAGTGCTGGCCAGGGCACAGCCCACGGCCACAATGACAGGTTTGGGGTTTTAGCACCCCGAGACACTGTTACCAACACAAGTGTCTGCAGAGGTGCACTTACATTAGCTGGCCATGCCCTGCAAACAGGGATGCTGAGACACTCTCAAGCTGTCCTTCTAACACTTGCCAGCTGGTGACAGCTTTGCTTGAAGGAAGGAGCAATTGGTGCTGTTTTTACAATTCCACTGTTGGAAGGGCATGATCTACTCAGCAGAGTGGAAGTTGCTGAAACAATTGTACAGTTTGGACAAGAGTGTATGAAAGCAGAGATTTATACAACTGCAGAGGTTGCAGTCAAGGTAATCCAATTGATGTGTTCTTTCCTCTCAGACTGGTGCTTTACCTGCTGCAGCTGTAGCACTGCACTGGGGGGCTGCTTGGGAAGCAGTTCTCTGCTGGTCACTGCAGACGTAATAAAATTTGGGTGGTTCAACCCTGACAAATGAACTCTGTCTCCTTGTGTTGTTTGCTTTGTACTCCTTTAATGTCTGTCAGAAAGTTGGGGAGGATGAGGGGGTGTTCATATACGTATATCCTACTATTACCATAGTAGTAACCCAAGTAGTATGTTTTGTTTTACTTATTTGTAATTAAATCTTATTTTTAATAGCTACCTGCCTTGGAAAAAGACCTGATAGCACTGAAATCTCCTTCAAAAGAAAAAATTGCAGATTTATTGAATTCTTACCACATGAAGGTAATCTGAAATTACTGAAATCAAGTGAAATTGTTAAATATACGTAGACATTATTTTTTTATCCATGCTACTGATTATCTTTTTTTATGGTTGAAAAGAATGAGTTTCCAAACTCTTTGCACTCTATCCATAATACTTGTGTTAGCCCCATGTAACAATGGGCATGAAAATAAAAGGTTTTGCCTTTACAATCAGTGGCTATTTTAACTCTTTTGATGTGCATTGCAGTTATCTTTCAAAAGAAAGAAAACTTCTAGAGTCAAACCAGTATTCAGTGTTATTCAGTCAGTCTGTTACTCTGCTGTTGTTGAGCTTTAAAATGAGCTGTCTGCTCTTGTTATTTCTGTTTTGTAATTACTAAGTTCATAAATAAGATTAATTAGAAAAATAAATGGGGTAAGCTAATTTACATCATAGTACTGATTATTTTGACAAAACAGAACGCTGTAAAATAGGAGTGATTATGTGTTGCAGTATCCTGCTTTACAAGATGACACTGAATGGAAAAGGAAACTGTGTATTTTTAGTTATCAGAGCTGAAATGCCAGGGAACCTTTTTCAGCCTCAGCTGCTGTTCCTGAAACATCTGCTTATGTCCCAAACCCCTTAATGCCAGAAGATGTGAAACATTTGACAGCCTTCCCACAGAAGGCCGATGGATCTATCACACACTTTATCTAAATAAAATTTTTTTAAATGACATAGAAAAGGAAGGGAAGTGCTTTTTTTTTTTTTTTTTGTCATTAAAAAAGCCTAAACATAGGCCTGTATATTTTTAAAGAAAATGAAAGCTGTTTTTTTTTTAAATCTCAGGTTTTTGAGTAGATTTATCTACACTGATTTTCTTAGGGTATTGCACAGAAGTGTTTTGATGGAATGATCAGAATTACTTGTGTACAAGATAACCACCCAGACAAATATGCATACATAGTAGCTCAGAGCAAGCACTGCAGTATGAGGCAACATCTTTAACATTCACAGGATAAAGTGACAAGTCCATATATACATACTGCAAAATTGTAATTCATTTAAAATGGCACTGTCTTATGAATATTAAGTGTTCATTTATATTTTTGTAACACAAGTCACTGAAATTTTTTGGTACTGATATACTTTTCAGTCTAAAATGTGTATTTGCTTTTTAAATAGTGCACAGTTGATCAAGAAAAGGAGTTTGTACTTGATGAGCATATGGAGAAGATTAACAGGTATTCAGCAATCTTTTTAAATTTTTTATTCTTGTGTGTAGAAGATATGAAGTTAAATCTAGTAATAGTATTTCACAGATAAGGTGAGAGAAATTACCTCCAAGTTTAAGTAATATTTTGTCTTTAGGGAGCTTTATCTGAAGCTCATTAAATATTTCACTCATCAGTACATTAAATACTTGTGCACAGTAGCCTGATTCATAGCCTATGGCACATTAAAATGAACATTTTCTGTAGATATTGGATGGGAATTTGTGAGAGTAACTGTTCAGTTGAACAGGAAATGTCACCCAACACATTTATAGTACTCATTGGGTTAAGGCCATTTCTATGATAGTTTGGAATTTCTGTGTATCAGAAGGGGAAGGAGAAATAAGTGAGAGTGATAAGAAAGAGCTAAAACTCTGGAAGAAGGATGGCAATAACTACATTTACAGATAAAAGATGCTGACACCAAACCAGTAGAATGGAACTGATAGCTAAAGATTTGATGTGTTATAAAAACACAGCTAAGACTGATGGTAGTAATTGAAGTTTATAGAAAAATATCAGAGTTTGTAAGTGAGGTTTATTGAAACATTAGAGATTTGCAAAGGAAAAGGAGATGCCTGAGTTACTTGAAACTGACCAACATGGAAGACATTGCTATGAAAAGCCAAATCAGCTGGTTGTGCTCTGTTTCTAATGTTACTGACCCTTCAAAGGTAAGAGGGAGACTGAAGCAGCTTGTTAACTAATTCTTTTTCTTTTAGTCTTTTTTCAGCAAACAGTATGGAAGAAATTGTTAAAAAATTAAAGCAAGATGGTTCTCCTTTTGCCATGAAGCAGCTAGAGGTAAAGTCTTCTGTGTCATTTTTGTTAGAGATTTTAAGTCTGGTTTTATGGTTTCTTATCATAGGGAAGACTTTAGTCACCCTGTAGGGCTTTGGACTGAGAGCCTCAGGTGCTCACACATAGTCCTGAGGGATTCTCAGTAGTTCTACTCAGACAAGGGTGTTCCTCTAAAATCACACAATGTGAGCACCATCATATAGTGCATAAAACCGTAATCTAAGGAAAAACCAAGCTCCCCTTTCTCTTCCCCTCCCCACAGTCAGGGGCTTGTTGGGAACAAGTGTTCCCTTTAGAGCTTCTCATTTTATTGCCAAGGCTTGGAATAAAACAGTGCCAAAACAGTGTTGTTTTTCTTCCATTCCAGATATCTCATTTGGGTAAACAGCAAAAAATTTATAATCACAAAGTATTTTTTGATCTTTTTAATACATTTCTGAGTGTTGGATGTAGTCAGTACTCAAAAAACGTACAGCAACGCTACACACATAATTCATGCTTCAGCCTCAAAAGCAAGAAGCAACTTACATTCATTTATAAATAATGTGTGTATTTTCTTTTTTTCCTTTGAAGTATCTTTGTTCAGGTGCCTTGTAAAAGTTTGGTTTGGAGCTAGTGAAATACTACAAGTGGATAGAACTGAAGCATTTCTCCAATAAAAGGGTCATTTTAACTTCAGTTACAGCCCACAGAAGAAATCCTCCTTTCATAGTAAAATAAAACATCCATCATCCCTGACTTTGATATGAGCAGAAGGAATTTTATAAGGTAGTGTTCACATTAGGCATCCTGTCACTTTTTAAAAAAATTTTAATTCAATATGTAACACATTGTCACTGGAACTATAAAACAGTTTTTGCGAAAGGAGGTTTTAAGATTATTTTTGTGCCAACCAGTACATGTAGTACAGTGCAAGAAGTTTAGCATATGTCTTGTAAAAGTAAAATAGAATAAAAGGGAAAGCTCATTTTTTCCCCCGAGTATTCAAGTTTCATTGGCTAAAACAGTCAAGTGAGTTAGTGCCAGAATACAAATTTTATCTGTTTGTATTGTATTGATTAGGTTCAGTGGATGTTGAAAACAACCAAGAATTATTTGTTCTTTTTCTGTATTGTTTATGATAGTACATTTGTTTAACAGTTTTAATTTAGAACTTAAAACTAGGTCATCTACTTCAAAGTTACGATTTTGTGTAATTGATTTTTTAAATTCCTGAACAAAAAGGAAAAAAGGCTATTTTGTTGCTTCCTCGGTTCTCTTATCTCATGTCTTTAATACTTTATAATGACTTTATAAGAACTTTTTTGTTTCATGTGATTCATAAGTGAATGTCCTTGGAGTTGACCAAAGTTTCAGAACAATTGTCTGTTCTGTTCAAGAGATATAAGACTGCATTAGTATGACTTGCTTCAGTCCATGCAGAAATTCATGGGAAAAACCCCATGAAACAAATCCCGCATTTTCTAGCAGATGCAAGATGCTAGTGTGAACAAATACTTAAGTTTCAGAGGAGCTTCTGACAGCAGACACGCTGTGCTAAGCAGTAGGATTAGGCAAGATTGTGACATCAAGGTTTCACTTTAGTGTCCAGGTACAGGAATAACAGCAAATCCAACTGATAAATACGGTATCAGCTGATTCAGTAACAGGAATGTCTGTCTTGTTCCCCTTGTTTACCTGTATGTTTATTATGAGATGTGTAAGTAAGCTTGTGGAATAAGCCCCAACTGAAAGTTTAATACAAATATCCTAATTTGGAGGTACCCCTTGGTACATCCACCTTGTACCTTGGAGCAGCAGATACCTTTTAGCGTTAATAAATGGAACTCCTAGTTCTGCCATAATCCGAGTATGCTGTGAGCCAGGCTATCCCAAGTACCCTGTTCTCTTTGACCTGTAGTACTCCTCCTTTTTACTTTCAAAACATGCCTGCTTGGCAGGCTGTCACATATCTGATACTGAAATATTGCATGAAAAAGAATATAAAGTAGTTAAAATTCTACTTGAGAATGACTTCATGATTTACACATTTTGAACGCAGTTACAAACAGGCAGAAAGCTAGAGAACTGACACTTTGAACTCAGTAGTTTTCAAACCTTCAAACTTTATAGTGCTACTTTGTTTTCAGGATTTACATGAGCCAAAAACTTTAATCTGAGTGGCAGATGTACCATTTCTAATGGGATGGAGTAAATGTTTGGGGTCAAAACCTGAAAAGCATCAGATACTTGACTTGGTTTTCACATAATGCTTTCTTCGAGCTTTTTTGGCAGGACAGCGCACCTTTTGAGCACTGACACTTAATGGTTTAATATCTTTCATTGGTAGTGAATAAGTGCCAATGTACTGTGCAGGACAGTGCAGACTAAGAATTACAAGACACGTTGTCCAGACCTACTGGTCAGGCTGGGATGCACATAATAGCTCCTGAAACTTCAATGTGTGTGCAGCAAATGGGTGAGGTAGATTACAGGAATGAAGCTTGGTAGTGTTGAATTCAAAGCAGCATTCTGAAGCTGTGTTAAGAGACCAGTAAGAGTGATGTTCTGTCCTTAGGCAGCTTTCCCGTGTAGCTTTGGCTAGATACTCCTCATACATGGTCAAAGCTCTTCCAGGGCCATTGTTCCCTGTGGTTGACCAAATGCATTGATAGCTCAGAAAGTAAGCGATGGGTGTCTTCATCTATTGCAAGGGGAGTGATGCATTGGACCTCTGAGAGGTTTTTGGTTTTTTAAGTGAAAGAAAGTCACTATTCCCACTTTTACTCTTGTAAGGGACTCCACTGTGTCAGTGCCACTTAATTCAATCACCTTCTGATAGTATTTTATTGGTGTTCAGTCTACTGCAAATTCAGCTTAGAGCTTTTGGGATCATTGTGTCAAAATCAAGATGGTTTGAAAGATACTGGAATAGATGTCAAATACTTCTATAAAGACTTACTTGCATTTTAGTACTCCCCACTCCAGCCTATACTGTCTTCTTTTCAGGCTTGTTCCCTAGCACCAGTCCCCTCCTCTTTGTACAGAGGGTGTATTTATAGCTACACTGGTGACTCATTTTTCTGCAATTACACCTCCCCATTTCCCTGCCGTGTTCCTCTTCCTCCAGCTTGATTTATGTCAGTACCTCCTCCACCTTCAGCTTCATTGATATGCCAAGATAACCAGTCTAGTAGATCTAGCAGCTGCCTTAAGTGCTGTTTTCAGATCTTCCCCATTCCAGTGCTTGCTTTGACCAGAAAGAATTTGCCAGTACCATTTCACCCCAGACCCATCTTGCTGTACCATGCATACTGTTTTACCTGGTCTGAGCAAAGACTTCCTAATCTAAATGACAGAATGTGAAACTCAAAGGGGGAAAGGTCCAGCTGAAAGGTAAGGCCAACAAGAGCATCTTATAGGAAATAAGAGGTCCAGTTAAGAGCTGCCACCCATCTGAGACTTACAGAGTGATGTAGTTAGAGGCACAGCAGATTTCTTAATCTGCTGAAAGGCAGCTCATTGTTTGAGAGCTTGACCAGAACTCAGGAACTGTTGGCACTTAGAGCCAGTGTTGGCTCTTTCTTTGCCAGCTTCTCTCTCAAGCACGGTGGTTACATGCAAGTAACAGAACGACAGAACCAGTGCTTTAAAGGCACAATTCCACAGACACCTGCTTGTATAGCAATCACATGTTTTCCAGCTTAACTAGGCAAAATGGGTCACTGCTGTATCAGCTGGTGTCTGGAGGGATGAAGCGTAATTGGGAGCTAGAAAAAATGTTGCTGCTGATGACTGGAAACCTGCCATTTCAGTCTGTGGTAAGGAGCCTAATGTCTGCAATGAAAATAATGTAAAGAGGCAAATCTTACCATCTGCTGCTTTTTAATAGAGGTAAAAATGTCCTAATTATCAGGAAATGTCTATTGTACTGTGAATGATACAGAGCTTTTATTTGGGTTTACAGAGGAAGGAGGATCTTAAACGAGTAAGAAAACAATGATAAGCAACAATAAGATTTAGCTCCTTTTCCCTACAACCCATGAAGCTTTAAAGCTCAGTTCTGTTTTCTTAACTAGGTTTTTGTCTTTCTCCCCACTTTCTCCTGCTGTTTATTGGCATGCTGTTCATCAAAGAATACTCCTGAGAGCCAGATTTACAGCGTTTGTTTGTGTGCCTTAAACAAATCCTGTCTGTGGCACAATATTTATAGCCTGTACTTCTGTCAAAAGTAAGGCAAGACCTCCAAGCTTCCTATCAGGAGAGTAACGTAGGGCTAAATTACTTCAGTATCTGTGGATCCCAGACAAGAAGCCTGGAGAAACATGTTTGATTTATTGTAATATTTTCTTCCACAGTTTTCTTCATTTGGTCTTTGCAAATGATTGTAAAGCAACTACCTGAAGTTTGTTGCCAATCTCTCTGTTATTACCTTATTACTCTATTGTACCAAATAAATGCTGAGCAATACGAATATCAGCTACAATATCAGTAAATCTAAGAGCAATTCAGACTACATATATATGAAATTCAAAAACAAAGTATAATTGCTTGTAACACTTGCCTTCATTTATCAAAAGGTTCTTCTTGAAAATGTCTTTCAAACTACATTAATTTTTCTGGCTAGTAGTAATTTGATCTTAAATGATGGGACCTTAGGAGTTGTAGGCTTTCCACAAGTGATGGCACACATCCCAGAGATCTTGCTGATCGAAGTTTATGAAGGGAAGTTCATTTAATGTGACAGCTTGGTGGGAGGGAGCAGGAGGAATAGGTGTCACAAAGGGAGCTCAGGGAGAAGAGAGCCATCATTTACTTCACAAAATTTAAAATGCACAGAAGACAAATGTGTCCAAATTGAAGAAAATAAAAATAATGTTAATGTCTTCCCCAGACTATTAATAAGATGTCACCCACATCTTTAAAGCTGACTCTCAGACAGCTCAGAGAAGGAGCTTCCATGAGCTTACAAGAGGTACTCAGGATGGAATACAGACTGAGCCAAGCATGCATGGTAAGCAACAGCTGAGCCCCTTGTCCCTCTCCAGCCACAGAGGGGGAGCAGTTTATCAGAGACTAAAAATTTTATGTAGATTACATCAAGGGTTTATAATGTATAGGTTTTAATTTTCAATATCATCTTTGTGAGTTTGTGAGGCTGTCACTCTTTTCTAGTTTCATGTTACTATATGGAATGCAAAGGACACTACATTAATGATGGTCAGATGGGAATGTAGAAGACTTCTGTTAAAAAAGTATGAAAACATTAATATATAGTTAGTTTTGTATTTGGATTGTAATTTTAAAACTGGTGTTCTCGAGCAGGTTTTCTATTACTTAGTCCTCAGTGCCTCAGTTCCCAGCAGCAGGGTGCAAATAGCTGTTTATCACTGCCTTTCAAGAGTGTTGTCTATGAAAAATTTATCACAGCAAGAGATTTTAGTGCTATTTGTACTAAGTGCTGAGTACTTGGGTAGCATATGAGAAAGTGATCCTTGCAGTGGAACAGAGCTGCTAACAGAATTACCTGAACAAATGCCTTACAGGCTTCCCCATGGCATCCTTATTATTAATTATGTCACATTTTAAAATAAGGTTTTTATATGTCTGATTAAATGATTTGCAATGGTTAAAGTAAATACTTAAGAAGTTAAAATCTGTCTAATTCTGATATGTTCTAATGCCTGACTAAAACTAGGATTGTGGCTCCATTACTAATGGAGCATGCTTAGGGATTTAAGTGTTACATTTACCTTTATCAGAAAAGAACTGGATGTTTACAGGATTCCATTTAACTGCAAAGTGTTCCAAGTATGCAGAATACATCACAGTTCCTGAAGACTGGCCTTTCTCAGGAGAATTTCTGATACTAAACACCTTAACCCCATCATGTGAAGCTCTTTAGAGAAAGATCTGAGATGTTACACAGAGAAAGAACTTGGGCTATGCCGAAGTGCCTGATCAGCTACAGGTCAACAGACTGATTTTAAGAGATGTGGCTGCATTTAAGCAAGAAGATAACAGAGCTCTTTAATAAGTAAAGACAAAGTAGGCCTAGAAAAGAACAGTACAAGTGGGATTTAACTGAATCTTGAGAACTTGCATTTCAAGCAGAAGTGGGATAGGGAAAGATGGGATAAAAAGAATGTAATGTTACAGCTTTTTTTTTGTGATCTTTCAGAAAGGCCATGACTTCTATGAAGGGGTTCGAGCAGGTAAGCATGCACACCAGCAGCACTTCTCAAACATAATACACAAATTCACTATTGTGGTGCTTCTTTGGAGATTACTGCATGCAGCGACAGCCCAGAGAACGCTTCCCAGCTTTCCATAGCTATTGCTTATTGGACTACTGTGTGGCCAGAATTTATTACTTGTTCCAAAGCACAAGAGCCGTGTTGTTTCCTTTGTGTAATCTCAGTTCTGTAACATTATTTATCCACCTGGTTTCACCATTTCACATTTAACACTGACAGTACTGAGTAGCTGCATGTGTCACTTGTGTCCAGGTTTAGTGTTGCCACAGAGCTGGTTGAGCCAGCTACACAATGCTTTAAGACTCAAAATCAAGAACAACTGTTTGCATAGAAAACTGTTGGAACAAAGACTTACTCTCCCCCATGTCCAGAATATCTCTGAATGGAAGTGTCTTACTATTAAAAAAACTATATACCTAAACTTAATGTTAAATAATTCAGCATTTTAAGGGATTGGTCAAGAGAGGTAGTGGTGAAACTAGAGCAGTGGCTCAGCAAGTTCATCCAGGGGACAGACTTCAAGTCTGTCCTTGATCCTACTGCTGATTCACTGTGCAGTTTGTCAAACCCAAAGTCACATCTGTTAGGAGCTGTAGCCATTATTTATGTACTGTTCATCACAAGATGAAATAAAGCACAGGCATTTCTTTTTCCAAGGAGCTTACAGTACAAGATATTTGGATGGATAACTTTTGGTTGGATTTTTAATTCACACAGTTACACACTCAAGTATGTATTATCACCTCCTCCTCATTGTTTTATATCTGTCTTTAGAAAGCAGTTTAAAAGCCACTTGAGGAATGGATATTAGTTTGAGTGTCTGCTATTACTAACACTGTATTAAAGGTAGCCTGGGGTGAGAGATGAAAAATTTATTCATACAGCATGGAGAAAGTTTCTGATTTTAATTAATTAGTCTTTAGCACTCATTAGCAGACACTCCTTTGAAGAGTTTACCCCATGTGTTGAGAAGTGGTTTTCATTATGTTGGCAATGGGGACAAGGATATCTTAAAAATACTGTTCCTGGGATATATTCTAAATCAGCAAATAAGCTGCTGAAATGTAGTTATTCAGGAAGTGCCAAACTCCCAGTCTGAGAGTCAGAGGAACACCAACTGAATTTCTCCTTGTAACGCACAAGGTCATGAAACCATCTGGGACTGCAGTAGAGTACAAAAGCAAATCCCTTGTCAGTATGGCCAGGAAATGCACAAACTGCTTGTGAAGAGAGGAGCTGCAAGAGCAGCAGTTGGGAAACTTCTCTTTTATACAGGATGATGTAGCAAAAGTTTAACTGTATCAGGGGAAGGAAAAAGCCAAACCCACCAAAGATCCAACTGCACTGAGGGGATTGCTTATAATAACAACTTGTTCTTGAAGCACTTTTGTTCTCTTCTTACTGCATAGATCTTGTTCTCAGATTTTCAGTCTTAGCATTGTTTCTCTTGTTTCAGAGGAGTGTAGAATCTGACTCAAGATCACTTTTGTAGTTGGGTCTAATTTCATAAAAATCATTATCCATCAATGTGCTGAGCATCCTTTTTAATAGGAAGGGAGATTATTAAGTACTTCAGCCAACCATTGTGAATAAAAATGATAGAAGTGTTAAGTATTAACTTTTTCTTTCTTAAAGCATTACATTACAAGCATTTAAGAGCCAGCTCTTGTCCCTCTCTACCACAAAAAGATCTATCACCAAAAGAAGTTGAGTTAAAACAATCAGATTTTAGTTTAAGAATGTTTTTCAGCAGCAAATGGCCACAGGTCAGGTTTTAATAATAGCTTTCATCTGCTTCAAACCATAATTTTAAAAGGCATGCCAGGGAGTAGTTTAAAAGCTTTTTAAACCTGCTTTGACCTGAGGTCAAAATTTCATTTCTCTTTTAGCCAGTTTTCTTTCAACCTGAAAATCTGCTGTGGCAAACAGTCTTCCCTGTTTATGATTCTTGTGATTGGAGCTATTAAAGAAAAGCCAAAATCCTTAAAGCATAAAACACATGGATCATATTTCATCAACATTTTCCCATAAAATGGTAAATGTGCACTTGGAACACATTAGGTATCAATTTTTCACCTTGATTAATAGAATAATATGTAAACTAAGAAATGCATAGGTCTGGGTAGTTTCCAGGAATTGTTTTTTAAATCTTAACTGCCTAAGAAAAGTGGTCATTTTTGGAGCCAGTGCTCAAACACAACCAGGTAGGATACAGTCTCAGCAGCAAATCTCAGGGACAAATATCTGTTAAATCACCCTCCTAACTCTTTGTGCAGAATGTGCACTTGAAATGGAATTGTAAAGGTCTTCTACATCTTGCTGATCCTGCAAAGATGATATTTCTTTGCAGCTTCTGCCACCTCCCCTGCAGTGCTGGCAGATGTGAGCTGTACCCTGGGCACCCCCCAGGGCCCTGCACGAGTTCAGAGATTTTATGGCAGCAGACAGAATGTCAGGGGCCTGGAAATATCAGAGTTTTGACTGTGCTGAAGGAAACTCAGCAACAGAGCACTAACTGAAGTCTAGTAAAGTCACTGCTACTGAACAGAGAGGTTTAGGATTTTGATTAAAAAAGGTGAAACACAAGAACAAACCCTTAATACGATGACTGTGCTCAGTTACTTTTATCATAATGAATTTCCCTTAGCCTACCTTAGAAGTCTTCAGAATTTTTATTCTGTTCTTGTAATGATTGATCTCAAGCTGGAGAGATGCAAAATATAAAGAAGTCAACGCAGAAAGGGAATATTTTCATGATACTACTAGAAAACAAATATTTTGACTCATAAAAGATTAAAGACTTCACTGGGCAGACCATTATGAGCATTCAGTTTATCCACCAGAGTAAAACTGGCCACAGGTCCAAACAGAAAGATGAACTTGAACAGACAGCAGTACCCTGGTGTGGAGAACTGGCAGCACTTGCTACAGCATGGCAGAGGTGAAGCTGTAGTAACAAACACATGGACAATTCTTCCTCTTTAATTTAAAGCATCTCTAGTCAGCATTGGCTTTTGTGGATAACAGTTTAAGACTGTTTTGGCTAGACTGTGAACTTCAACTAAAATTGAAGAAAATCAGTAGATAAGTACTACTCCAATGGAATAAATACAGTTGATGTGGGACAATTACATCTTTTGACCCAAGCCAATCAATGGTTTCACCAGAAATAACTTCGAAGATCACAGCTTTTCAGTAAGTTACCCAGTTGAACAACAAAGTAAAAGCACTCTATTACAGGACATTTCTTTTAAAGAATTGTCCTCATGGATTCTGTTTTCTGTGGAATTGCAGTTTCCCATAGAATGGGCTACTTTTTACAATTAATTTGTTTCTAAAGAGTCCTGAGTTTCCTATTTGCAAGTAAATGGATGTAGGGCTCTGATTTGCCTTGCTCTTGAGGGGATGTAAGCTAAAGAGTCGTGATGCCTGTTGTCTTCAGCTACAGAAATATTAATTGGTGCAATTGTCATTTGAATGGTGCTTATTTTCTAGCCACTCTCAACCATTGGTTAAAGAGAAGTTTTCAAGTCACATTTTTTACTACAAGTTGGTAGACAGGCCACAATGCCTGTTTTTTTGATAAGCACAGTCTTTAAGTAGATATGCTTTTCACTAAACATAAAATTCCACCCCCTTACACATCCCTCATCTTGGATATTTCTAGTTCACTCAATAAGAACAAAGTCAGTTTAGAAAGACATGACAACTTACCCCAAAATAGCTGTTATTCTTTGAAATACCCGGTCTCTTTGAGCGTCATAGTTCACCTGCCTTCGGAACCATCCTACTCTAAACTCTTTGTCAGAAAACAAACAAATGAAGGCCATTCTCAGGAGAGAAATTTGAGATGTGCTCCCTCTTCTTGCCCATCCTCTCTTATATGCTGTGGGCTGTGTTGGTCAGGAGGTTCCCCCAGGCCACAGGTGCATCTCCAGCTCAGTTGCTGATCTCACTCACCTGAAGGGAATGTGTGTTGGGAGGGGTGTTGGGCAGTCAGTGCATCCTAGAGAGCCACAGTTCTTACAGCTGTTCTTTTTTAAATGATAAAAATTTCACATTTTCAATAGCACCTTTGTGGGTTTCTTAAAGCCTGAAAGGTGCTTGGAAGGATGCTCTGGAATTCCATTCATACTGGTCATTTTTACACACAAATAAACTCCCTCTTATTTTATTGTTTGCTAATGCAGCTGTTGCTGACATGCCTTCAACATCCCTGTGGTACAGGGAATGTTTTTTGGGAATTGGCATTTTCTTGTTAGCCTTTTACATGTGGTTCATTTAGTGATGGTTTTTGTCTTCAGTGATGTATTTCCCAGGATGCAGCATAAAGTCTATACTAAGATCATACAGATTGTCACAGTTAAATCTACCCAGGCCTCAGTATCTGTCAGTATTTACAAATAAACACTCTGGGTTCCCACAAAGATACTCTGCTTTACTCTTTCCTCATGAGTTATTTCAGTATTAGTTTATATGATGTGTTTAAATTAGCTTTAGGCACTTAGCACCAGTGAGTCATCTCCTGTACTCTCCCAGGAGTCAGATTTTGCACAAGGGTGTGAAAACCTTGTCCAAAAGTAGCACCACAACGTGCTGTTCCAGGCTCCCATGAAGGAGTGTAAGTCAGCCAAGAACGGCAGGTCTAACTAAACCACCAGTTTCAGGTCTATTCCTGCAAAGCCTGGGCTACTTCTGAAGTGACCCACTGTGCCTTGTATCATCCCAGATACACCTCTGGACCAGTCACAACTCAGGAATTTTTACCAGAGTAGAAATATCTGTGCTACAAAAGCTCTGCCTTCTCCAGAGTGCACGGATTTGTCTCCCCCATGTAATCACTGTAGTGATCTGTCTCGATGCAATCGTAAGTGACTTTAATTAGAGGGAGTTTACAAGTAACTTTGGTGTTTCTGTGTTCCACCTGACAGTGCTGATTGACAAAGACCAGTCCCCCAAATGGAAGCCAGCTGCTCTGGAAGAAGTCAGTGATGAATTTGTGGACAACTGTTTTAAACCACTGGGAAACGATGATCTCAAGCTGTAAAGATCAAACCTATTGACATTTTATCTATCTGCTTAGTTCTGTGACATAAATATTAATAGTAGTGTGATCAAATTTGACAAGACTTTTTTAGCTAGCCTGACATTCACGTGGCTATTTTTTTTTTTGCATTCAGGAACATTCTCTATAATGAGAAAATAATTGTATCTCTGCTTAATAACGGGAAAAATCACTTCAAGGCAAATTGTTATTTTTACTGCTTTACACAATGATTAACATTTAATTTTTTTGCATCAGCTCTTAGTTTAGGAGGAGCCCTTGGGGAAAAGAGCACAGTTAAGGGGTGACCTAATAAGCAAGAAGTCAAGAGACCTTTTGTGTTCTTGGCTCTGTCACTGATCTGGTAAATTGGGATTGTGCCTCAGGTTCTTCTGCATACAACGAAAATAAAATATGGTTAAACCTTTAATGCAGTCAGAGCTACAAAGGAATATGCAAGACAGAACTCATGGTGTTAAATGGCCTTTTAAATAAAAGCTCAGACTGATACATTATTAGTCTGAGAACAAAAAATTTGATTTAACGTTTGGTCATTTTTCAGCCTTGCTGTGTGATGTAAACATTGTTTCAAATGTGATAATGTTGCCAGAGCCTAGACCACATTTCTCTTTGCTTGTATAGCCCATTTTTAAAAATGTCATTAAGTCTGATTCAACTGCATAATCAGTTCTTCACGATTTCAGAAAATTGCTGGTTTTTCTTGGTCTTACAGCAGTGAAGAAACAAGTGCCTCAAAGCTTGCTGTGAACACCAAGCAGCACATTTCCTGTGCACTCAAGGTGGCTGGGTTCTGATAATACATGAGGTTATATGACATAACCAGAACCCCTTAATACAAGTATTTGTGGGAGGGAAATTATTTTTTCTATTGTGTATGCAACACACAGCTACCAATCTTTCTTCAACATTACGCCTTCTTTTGTATGCTTCATCAGTTCACGTATCAGTGCTTCTTCCTACTTACTTCTACACTTAGAGGCAGGTCACAAGTACACATTTTGGCTTCTTTGAGGACTAAAGGAAGAAAACTTCTGTTCGAATGCCATAGTCAGTAACCAGCACTGGGGAATCAAAAAGTCAGAGCTGCAGCAGAACCATTATGGAGTTTTCAACAGTGGGCAGTTTTTATTACCAACAGCAATGGTCCACAACGGCGTAAGGCTCCTTCCTTTCTAGGAGCTGTTGCCTGGAAACAAAGTCCAGGAAATGCAGGCATCAAGGTGAACTACCAGAGTGACTTTCAAAAAATCAGAGGTGAGCAAATGGAGAGCTAAATCAAGAAAAAATGGCACTTGCTTTGTCACTAGAGTCTTGTAAGATAAAATCGTTATAATTTCAGCTGCGGGTTTATGTTGCCATGGAAATACTTATTATGGGACTGTCCATGAGCTTAGTTCCAAAAGTAATTGAGATTTCATTAATACCCTTAGGGTAATTCTGAAAATGTCACTTGACTTTCTACCTCAAGCTGGTTCTGTAAGAAGTGCAAACCTCCCCCTGTATTTTTTAAAATTTTTGTATGTTTTACATTCATAAACAATTGCTATTTTTAATTTATTTTTTAAAGATTGGTTAATTCCATTGTTTTTGTAAAAACAGAGCAGTCTTCAGCCAACTATATTTAACGAAAAACACAGTAATTCCCAGGGAGTAGGGATCATGCCTCCTCTGATTGTAAGTGACTTAAAAGATTTTAGGAAGAACATACTAGTGAATTAATAAACTTTGACTTGCATGTTCAGTTGCTTCCAAAATTTATGTGAACAGGAATTAGCCCAAGCTCAAGGTAATGAGATCCTGTCCAATCTGTGCAATCTTGTATTTTTTTCAAATAAAAGGCATACAAGCAGATGGTAAGTTGAATTTTATTTGGTCCACAAGAAAATATTTTCCACAAAAAATACTGTAAAAATATACTGTAGTGTGTTTAATTTGGGAATACCGATGTGCCTTACTCCAGAAACGTCAACTTTACAAAGTTGTGCTGCAGTTAATGTATTTTAAACCATTATTAGAATATCAAGTCAGTCACATCATATCCACTCAGATTAATCTTGTTTCCTGGAGAAAATATAAAGCAAATATATTTTTAACTCCTAAATAGAAGTAAACAGTTTTGCAGAGTATGCCAGTCCCGAACTGGAGTGCCTTTATTACACAACATCAAGTCAAAGAATCAATGGTAACTTAGCTGGAAGCTCACTGTCAGTGGCTCTATGAAACTGTAGCACAGTTTAGCATAATCTGAATTTATTTAGGTAAAGAAGTCTTTATTTTTACAGTGTATTAGTATTGTGCCTATGAAATGTACAGCAGAGCTCTGGAAAGAGATCTCCCTCAATCTCTCACCAGACTGTAATACTGAACAGATTTATTTTCTATTAAGGGTAAGTGCATTATTTATAAGGACAGCATCCTGTAAAAGAGATGATTTTCCTGGTGAGAAGCCCTCTCCCTGTTGCTTGCAAGCTTGTTTGCTTTCCATTTGCTGCGTGCCTTCCCTGACATGCCAATGTCATGGAAAGCACCATAAAGCAGCTGGAATTGCACCTGGGGCCATTCTGAAGCTGCTGTAAACTTCAGGCACCAGTGAGGGCCGAGGCTGGTGGCTGCAGTGAGGGACTGGTTGGGCCACCAGCAGCAGGTGCTGAGACACCCTGTGGGCAGCTCTCGGGGCAGGCAGGGCAGCCACCCCACACTGCAGCTCCTCCCCATGGGCTCGGTCCTTGGGGCGTGCTCAGTGTGCCTGGGTAACCTCCTCCTCTGGGGAATTCCGAGTGCTGATCGGAATGGATGCTGTGATGGAACCTTAGGCTGCTTTATACCTCTGCCTGCTCCTGGACCGTGCAGTGGCAGCCTGCCAACGGGGAAGCTGCTTTCAAAAGTGCATCTGATATTCCTGAGGAGCGGCAGATGCTAAGGCTGCATCCAGGGGAAGGATTTGAGCCGTGGCAGCAGGAAGCACTGCAACACCCCACTCCCCGTGGCAACTGCCAGGGTGTCTGTACAGGGCCAGGGCAGCACCTAAAGGTGCTCTGGGAGTGCAGTTTTCTACCTGCTCTTCACCTGCCTGGCCAACAGCAGCTGTGGAGCTTTGGCTTTTTATTTAATTACTGTGGTTAGCAGTGTTAACATTCTCGAGTCCAGATGCATGTTAGAAAGGTTGGCCCTTTTTTCTTTTTTGTAATAAAGCTGTATTTTAGCTAGAATAAGAATAGGAATCTTTTTTAATACTGTGGTTAAGCAATATCCAATTGATATGTACTGACTTGATCAGTGTTTTGGCTTTGCTTTCTAACTCACACTAATATATGGAGGTATTTTAGAGCAGAGTATGATCTAATGTTTTATATGCTGTAGAACTTGAAGGAACGTCGCTGTTAGCAGGAGAATTTAAGTGAACCGTAAAACCTTAGTCCCACTTTGCAAATGGCTTTGAAGATGACTACATAACTTCAAAGAGGGCAACGTTACAGGATTAAGCTGATTTTGTTCCCTTTTCCAGCAAAAGCCTGAGAACAGCCTTAATAGCAGGTCACTGGGAATCCAGTCTGGTCACTGGGATTTAATGGCAGCCTCAGCCTTGTGCTGTGTCACAGAGAAGCATTTTTCACCCTTTATTCCTGATAAACCCACTTCCCCATATAGGTGAATTTCAAATACCTAAGTTTGTGTCACACCATTTGTAAAAGAGCTCAATTCATAGACTGTCTTATGTCTGAGAATAAGCTAAAAACAGCAATTGACATGGTCCTCTTTCTGCTTGGTTCCAATTGCTTGAAAAATCATGCTTTGTATCATTTACTAGAACTATGTGTACCTTTTAAAAATAGTAACAGCTTTAGCCAGTATGGAAAGCAACTCTCTATAAAATGAAAACAAAATGGAAAGCACTTTGATCAAGGAAAAGGAACTGTGTCTTTTAAACTGGGCATCACAGAAAAAGGAACAAACAGGTGATAAAAGCCAGGCTGTTAAAAGGCCTTCACTTTGTATAAAACATCCGCAACGTTGTACCTTTAGGATGAATGGGAGAAATTCATCCGAGTCCTGATCGGCCAACGCCAGCTGTGAGTGCAGTGGGTCAGGCTGCGAGTCCTGGGCAAGCAGGGATGGATGTGTGGATGCAGTGGGGAAGGAATGCAGCCCTTGAGCTTTAGGCCTAAGGCTTAGTCCCTAACTCTGCCTTCAGAGCACTGCTCAGGGCTGGGGCTCCTGTAGCTCCTGCTGGCATTACCACGAACAGGTTTTCCAACTGGGAAGCAGCAGCCTACGGAAGCTGAAGGAAGATGTCCTGTCCCAAGGGTGGTACTTCAGAGAGGAATTTCAATGTAATGAAGCCACAGCTCCCATGAAACAAATTGTCCTAAAGCACTGCCTTTGAAGGTTCATTTCACTAGTTACCACTTTGCACCTCTCTCTGGGTTACAATAAAACAACCAAACCAAATCCTCCCAAACCAGCACCCAAACACAAAATAACCCCCCAAACAAAACGAAAAAACCAAGCAGCTTTGGTCTGAGCACAGCGACCAGATGTCATTAACCTATCTTACTGCAGGGTTTTAGAGACAAGCTTTCATGCATTTACAGAAACATCTGTTAATGATAATGCACTGCTTATCAATACTGGCTTGTTTCTCACTGGTTCACTTCAATGGAAGGTGAATAGCATCATCATCCATAGGGTTCCCTGAATACCACTTGGGTTTACAAAGCGCTTCTCATCACCTTCGTTATTTTGTGGTATTACAGATTTAGTTAGGTCACAGAATCCAAAGTAAATTTTATGATAACAGTAACCTTTGCTACATGCAGACCTTGATTTCACTTCAGCAAAATGCAGACAAATTCACCAAGCACAGAGAGTTCATCTCACCTACGGACAGACCACTGATCTTTTATGCAGAACATAGAAATAATCCAGGTTTTGTCCTCTGTGGCAGTGCTTGTAGAGGTGCAGGGCAGCCACAGTCTTCTCATCCTCTTTTTAACACTGATTTCTGGTCACATCCAACACATACAAAGACAGTATACTCAACGTATGGCTGACAACAAATGACACTTGATGAATAGGTTCTACTGCGATCCAATTAGTTTGTTAGCAATCCGCGTTAAAAGGCAATTTTTCTCAGACTCTCCCTGCCAACACCTCCCCACAGTGATGCCCAGAGACAGCTGGGGCTGTTCCATCTGCACTGGTGCCACAGAGAGCGCTCGCAGGCGGGCCGGGCTCCGGGAGGGCTCAGGGCACGTCGCTCTCGATGAAGGGGATGTCGCTGTACTTGCTCTCGGTCACCGCCCACTGCTTGACCGCCTGCTCCAGGATCTCCCGCGACAGCCGGTGCGCGTAGTCCAGCACGATGGCGCTCGAGGGGCCCTTCTCCTCCGCCTTCACCGCCAGCAGCGACGACTTCTCCCCAGTGCACCCCTCGCTGCCTCCCCCGATCCTCTCATCCTGCACAGCGTTGGACCCTTGGAAGGCAGCCTTGGATTTGATGCATCCCATGGTACATTGGAAAATGCCGCTGCAAAATTCAGTTCAACAGCATGTTTTGATAACCTGGAAGCGGTTCCCTTGTTCGATGCAGTGTCGCTGCTTCTTGCCAGTGGCTCCAGTTATTTTCAAAGTACAGAACATCTCTCCTTTTGTGCTTCTTCTGAGGAAATCTGTCAAAATAGCGTTTCATATAAAGGCAATAAATAGTTTACCATTCTCAGTGAGCTCAAAGGAAACCTAAATTCACTACAGGCGCTTGTAGAAGCGGCTTAAATAAATCTCTGCCCAGTGTGCGTAAAATGTTTTTATCGGTAACATCCATTTACTACAAGTAGGCAAAGTTTGACCTGAATTCACGCTGCCTTTGAATGCAATTCCCAGTACAGGATGTAAACCATCTAGGAATGGAAAAGTCTCAGAAAAAAAATAAAGTCTGTTTCTTCCAAGCTGACAATGCATTGCTCTTCTCCTGAAACTGCAAATACTGTTGAGCTCCAGGGACTGCTGCTGCTGCTGGAAGTAAACACCAAAACCACCCCACAGAAGCACCACACAACCACCATAACCAGAGTCCTGTGTCATGGCTGTCACACGCCCTCTGGGCACGATGACACTAATTCCCAGTGTCATTCTGCTGTTGCTCAAGGAGGCTTGAGCAGGGCAGCCACCAGAAGGTATTCACAAGGAACAAGAGCTGGTTTTGTTTTTTCCCTGGAGAGGGTAGGGAAAGCAGCAGCAGCCTGCTGTGATCAAGGCAGTTCCAACAGAGCCAGAGCACCATTCTCACTAGAGCAGAACAACTCTGCATCTAGAGAAGGGAGAGTGACAAACGAAACACCTGATAGGGTCCCTTTCAACTCCTCAAGATCCAGAATTGGCCAACTCCAAATTCTGGTATATGGATTTTTGTTTACTGGCCTACAAAGCTGTTTCTGGGGCTACTTTCTCTCCGCAGGCAGAGCAGAATCTCACGCTATGCCTGACTTTGCTTGGCACGCACTTACCCACTTACCAGAGTTAACAGACTGCCAGCCAAAATAAAGACTGCGCAGCACAGAAACCAACTGTTCCCTACAGCTTCACCCAATGACGTTGTGCTAAGGTCAGCCAAAGTTAAAGATTTTTTGTAAATAGCCTTTGAAAACATAATCATGGTGAAGATGTTAAGCCTTATTTATTTCCTTTATACACGGGAGGAGATAAGGGCTCCAATCCAGTAACCTGATCACAAGCAAATATTTGCAGAGGAAACCAATCCCATTTGCAGGCAAACGGTGCTTCACAGGTAGGACGGGACTTCCCCGGTCTGGCAGCTGACTCAGGAGAACCAGATTCCTGGAACAAGTTCCTCTCCTCTCTTTGCTGGTTCATAAAAACCATTGCTACCTGTTTGTAGGGCTGAAGTGCAGCACAGAAGGGGTTCGCTGGTGCTCCTGGCAAGGAGTCAGTCCTAAAGGGCTTCAGAAACCACAAAGTCCATACAAATGTTTTCACACCTTTAGCTTTGTACCAGGACATTTCAGCATTGGAGAGAAATGTTTGTAAACCACTTCAGTGAAGTTCAGCAAGTCTCTTTTGTGCACACCGACCTGCTGCAGCACGTGCCCAGTGCTTGGGGGCAGGCACTGTAGTTCACAGGCCCGGAACACAAACCCTGCTGCCAAGGGCTGACCTCCACTTGCAGTTTTACCCAACACAGAGGAGAGCCAGGCTATCAGATTTTTATTCCAGTAACTTGCCATGAAATGAGTAAAACTGGATGAATAACTTGTCATTAGATGAGTAAACAGCAGGATTCCCTTCACTGCACAAGAAGCTACATTTATCCCTATGGAGGTTCATACCCATGTCTATCCATCACATACACTGACCAAACTGAACATGCCTACAGACCAGAGGCCAAGGAGAGGCCTGAAAGCAATTAAGGCAGCTGAATAATTCAAAGCTTTAATAGTAATATCTTGTGCATGTCTAATTTCAATATTTACCATTAATAAAACATTAATACTAATCACTTCCACTTGCTCTTCTGGACAAATATGTAGTTCCAAGTATATGGGAAAGAATCACTAACAGCAGGTACCACCCAGCACTGCTCCTACCTGAAAGCTGCAGTCTTGATCCAGCCAAGGTAATGCACAGCTTTGGTGTATTTTTATCAGAGTTTATCCCTGACACTTTCCTTAAAATAGACTATTCAGATTTGGACTTTTTATGCAAGTTTGGAGCTATAGATTTTCATTTGCTATTTTTTTTTTTTGAGCTTTTCAATGGAGGCCTGATAAACAGAAGCTAGCTTTAGTTAGTATTTCATCATTGCTTTCATGTTTCCCTCATGAAACTGGGTATTTCTGTTAGGGGACACCAGCAGATGAGTTAGTGTCTAATGGAAAGGACAGAATGTGAGTAGAGGGAGGATAAACATCTCCTAAAGCAGGTAGGGGGAAATTCCCTAAGGTCAGCATCTTCCTCTGCAGAACCAACCACCTCTGCCTCATCATTTGGGCCAAGTCACTTTCGTGGGACTGTCCTACACGGAGCACAGGGTGGGCTCTAAAGCTTGCAGACAGCAAGGCACACAAAGCAACTCAACTGTTCCAATCAGTTGAGCTTCAAGCAATGTTACTGACCCTAGTTTAAATTCCTGCCTGTTGCTCATTTCAGTCGTTACAGAGCTCAGTACTTTCCAAGTCACTGCAGTGAGTGTTGCAGTTTGCCCGGTCTACTGGAGTTAATAATTGTTGGCACAGAAATGATTGCAAATGAAGCTGCCCTCAACCTTCTGGCTGCTTCCTTGTTTTCCTGACAGCCCTTGCCTGCACACACACGGTGAAGTGCTGTTTAAATCCTCTGTGCCTAACTCATCTCCAGAGTGTTAAGTTCTGACAGGGATTTTAACATCTCTACCTTTCCTCGCAACACCCATATCCCGAAAAAAAAAAACCAACAAATTAAACCAGCTCGTTTTACTCCCAGCACGATGTTTCATCCAGTAACTGCACAAGGCAAAACTGTGTGATAGGAGCCTGTTTCTCTCAGTGCCCAGGCTCTGCTCTGTGGCCAGTTGTGCCTCAGACACCACGGCATAGATGGTTTGGGGCTCAGGCCAGGAGCTCTGCAGCACAGCTCCTCACGTGACAAAGCTGCTGGGCTTAGCTGGAGCCAGAGGTCAGCGAGCTCAGCCTGCTCTGCTCGCTTTCAACCAGGAGCTAAAGCAGCACCACCACAAACCAGAACTCATCATCTCTTTTTAGACACAGATTTTACAGTAGGTGAAATGCTGATTTATTCATCTGAAAAATACAGGCTCCTAGTTGTGCTCAATTTTACCGCATGTACAGTCAAAATGTTTTTAAAGGCTTCATTTCACTTCAACATGACAAACACTCTATTACTTTCAGGAAAGTCCTAAAAACAATCAGTTCCATATTGGAATTGGAAGTTCACAAGGATAAGTTCAGGTGTTGTTTCACCTACTACGTTATTTACTGCGGTAATACAAGGAGAGAGAAAATATTGAGGGGGTGGTAGCTGAACTCACCTGGCATGCAAGGGCTAAGCAGTCTCTTTGCCAGCCCAGCAAAGTGTTTCCTGCCAAGGTAAGTTCATTTCTAACTACTGAAGGAAACAAAACAATGGTGAAAGGATGCCTGCAATTCACTATTAGACAATATAAAATAGAGGGAAAAAAGCATTAATCACATAACTGCCATTTTTAAAACAAATAGGAATTTTTAAAGCATTAAAATAATCAATAAAAATAATTGCAAAAAGGTAAATGTGAAATATCAAAAAATAAGGGTTCTACTGCCCTCTGTAATACACCATCATATGATGAAAACAGGCAGAAGAGCAAGTGTTTTGCTGCTATGCAACATCTGTAGCCATCATAAGCAAGTTCATTCCTGCTGCCATTTAAATGTTTTCCATCCATAAGAACCTCAGAAAAAAATCTTGAAGTTCAATATTATGCTATAAGAAACTGCTTTCTGCAACACTTTCTGTTACAGCAGTCAGTGGATTAAAAATAAGCCATACTTTTCAAAATAGCTTCAAAATGGACAGCTCTGCCCAGCTGAAGGCAGCAAGTAATTCCTGCTGCGACGGAGCCAAACTTTTCGGTTCAAATACAACTCCTCCTCCAGCAGGGAGGCTTTCAGCTTTCCCCTGGGTATCCACAGAAGAAGCTCAGAGTGCCACTTACCAGAACCACGTCTGCTTCTAACAGGTTGTCCCCGTGTCCCCAGGAGAGCACAGACAGCTTCACGTCTGGGACTCTGCGAAGGGAACCCAGGAACAGAGCTCAGCACTCGCCAGGATGTCAGAGGTACACGGTATTACCAAGGTGATCAGACCAAGTGCTGGCCTTGCACAAGTCTGCCTGCCTTTTCTCCCACACAGAACTTGACTTTGACAAAGGTAAAAGGATGATACAGCACTTAATAAATCAGATTGAATGACAGGCTGCAACAATTTATATACAGCACCAAATCCCGGGTGCAGGGTGGGGCCACTGCTTGGGCAAGGATACCCATCTGCAGGATGCCAACCTCCTCCCACAGCCAGTCCAGGTAAGGAGGATTTCAGCAAGGATGTGGGAAGGGAAATGAGCCCCATCTTCTGCCTAACCTCAAAAGTTCTCTCCTGTTTTCCCTTCTCCCTCTCAGAGCTTCTGCTGGGACCTGGACCTCGATCATCCAAGGACACAGGGCGAACAGCCAGACAATCCCATGCTGCCATTACCATGGAAACAATAAACTCTGGAACAAAGATATTCAAAGCTGGAGTTTGGGCAGGTGACCCAGCTGACCTACCAGCAGAGGTGGCCAAACAGCACTTAGGCATCTACACCTCTGAACTGCACCCAATCACACGAAATATTCACACCCTCCATGTCATAACAGAGAGGAAACCCAGAACATCCTCTCTCTGCCTCTCCCTAACAAGGTGGGCTGTAATTCAGGAGCACACGTGGCCTTAGCCTTTGGATTCTCTGCAGCTCCGAGCAGAGCAGCGGCACATAAATGGCAGAGGGATGAATCATTCACTCAGTGCACAGCATCCCCTCCATCGCTGCAGGACTCAGAGCTCCCCGTGCAAGGCAGCCCCAGGCAGGGGCTCCCAGAGCAGCCCAATCCACCAGGCTTTCAATTCTGCCTCTCCTTAACATCCAGCTTCCTGCAAATCCTACAGAGGAGATGCACTGCGCAACATTTATCATAACAATTCTTCCTAATCATGGGAAAATGAAGTTTTAAATGAAGTTACTTTAAGACAAACACAATATCAAAGATTCTTCTGCCTCAGGCAATCACTGATACCCAAATATCCCAAAACAACTCAGGACATGAAAAGCAAAAATGGAGATCTCATTCCTCTCAGGGCCATCCCCTCCCTCTCCTGTCGCTTAGTGCCAGCAAGAGATAAGAGCTACAGATTGGAAAGCGCTGGGTGCAGCAACTGCAAACAACTGCTGTGCAGGATTAGCGTGGAAGTGAAAGTCTCCTGGTTATCTGTCTCGAGGTATGTGCTGGAATTTCAAAGGCTTGGGTTTTTCCCCTCCATGGCCAGAATTGATAAAGCTTTTCCAGGCTTCTAAGCCAATTTGTAACTGAATGGGGAAACGACACATTTGCTTTTCCAAATCAGGCAGACCTCTAGTTTACTTTAAAAGGCTTTTCAATAAGAGCACAGCTGATCACAGAATCGTAAAATCGGTTTGGTTGGAAAAGGCCTTTCAGATCAAGTCCTACCATTATTGCAGCACTGCCATATCCACAACTAAAACCTGTCCCTAAGGGCCACATCTACACAGCTTTTAAATACCTCCAGGGATGGTGACTCCACCACTGCCCTGGGCAACCTGTTCCAATGCCTGACCACCCTTTCAGGGAAGAATCTTTGCTAATATCCAGCCTAAACCTCTCCTGGCACAACTTGAGGTCAATTCCTCTGGATCTTGTTACCTGAGAGAAGAGACTGAACCCCACCTGCCTACGACCTCCTTTCTCAGAACACGGAGTTACTTAATGGAGGCAATTTCCATGTCAAATTTCATCTCTCAAGCACTCTAGCAATGCAGTTAAGGAACATGAAAATCTTCAAATTAGAGGGAAAAACAAGAGAGAAGAAAATGTTTCTTCTTACTTCACTTTATGATTTACATGTGCAGTGCCAGTGGGGTGTTTTTACAGTTAAATAGTACAGCTGTGTTGGTGTGAGTTTTTATGCTGACAAACTCTGGAAATCTAAAAGGAGTACTGACTTAAAAAAAAATTTAAAAGGCAAAAGCCCACACAAAATCAAGAAAGAGTCTCCCCCCTCCCCAAGACACACAACCACAGAAGCCAGGAACAAAAACGAGTACTTTCTGCACTGTTCTAGCAATCTTACCCAAGCTCTGGGAAGCAGCAAGCAAAGATGAAGTACCAAAAGAAACCTTTGGGTGAAAATACCAGTAGTTCAGAGAACAGCAATGCCAGTAGGTACAGCCCTCAGCAGCCACAGTGTTATTCTTCATCCAGGAAAAAGAAGTCTTGTTAGAAGCAAAGAACACTGTGTGCTTGGTAGCTGTCTAATTTCATGAAAGTAAAACTGTACCCAGTCGGCCTGTCCTGAAATCTTCCCTCCTCCCTCCAGTGCAGCAGTTTATTCACCAGAACTGCACACACAGAGCTCAGGGAGCAGCCTGAAGGCTGCTGGAGAACAGGATACTAAAAACTTCTTACAGGCTCTGCTCATATTTTACCTCAGCTGCTTGTCCAAACAGCCATACAGACTGCTGTTAGTCCAAATTTGGGCAGAAATACTTACAATGTATTGATGGGTTTTTTCCCCAATGTCTCAGAATACAAGCAAGCAGACATGCACCAGTACAGACGGCCAGACCACACACAGGAGGGAACACAGACTTAACTACCCCATAGGAACAGGAGAAGGATGCCTACCGCTGATGTTTTCTAGGTGGATAACAGTGAACCAATGGATTTCCTTAGCAATAAGGCTTTGCAGTGAGGCTGTAGAGGAAAGGGCACGAAGAAGATGCAGAGCTTCTCAGAAACTCCATCTGCAGGAAGTTTATCCAAGACTTAAGGAACCCAACTACAGAAACTATAGAGGAATGCCTTTGGAAGGGGAAGCTAATAGTGATAGAGGAGATCCAAAATTCTCCAAGACCCCTAACACAAAATAATGCTCAAAACTGGTGAGTGAACAGAAACAAAATATCAGAAATGGATATAAAGTTTTTGACAGATGTACAGCTGTTTCCTTGCCCTGCATAACACAAAGCAAAACCCACAGTTCTTGTAATTATCAGCCCCTCCCATCTGTACTAGCTGCAAATCCATGGTCTGAAGACCATTCCCACAGCAGGGAAAAACACAAGGCACACCAACAAAGGTGTCAGAGACAGTGGCCAAGTCCCACAGTGAGGTTAGACTGCTCTAAGGCACAGCACCAGGTGCAGACGAAGCAGCCTCTTGGTTTATTACAATGCTCTAACACTGGAACAAACTAGAGGGGGAACAGGAATTTTCCTACATATACCACAAAACTTCCATCCCAACAACTCAACTGTGGAGCCACAGCCTTCCTACTAACAGCCCTCTTCGGGAACACATTGAAGCATTAAGCTGCTTACTCTCACACTAAGGCTCAGGATCTAGCCTTGTCTGTAAAGGTGCATTGCCGTTCTCCACAGGTGCCAGGCAGAGATACAGCTGTAGACAATAAAAAGGGATGCACAATTCTTTACGAGCAAGAAAAGCCCCTCCTGCAGCTATTGCTGGCTGCTGCCCAGCCTGGGGATCCTGCCAGCAGGAACTGAGGAGCAGCAGCAGCTAAAACAGCGGATCGGTGTCTCAGGCTGACAGGGTCGGGTTTTATTGTAGTGGCTGTCACAAGATTCAACTACGAACATATGGAGCTGCAGAGCATAAGGTATGAATGAGGGACACTGCCTGGCTTTGTGATGCCCTCAGGAAGCCAAAGGCTCCCCTGGATTAACACAAATGAAAGTCAGAAGGAAGGAGACGGTCAAGATCTGCCCAAGATCAACCACAGAACACAATAAAAACAGCACACAACCCCATTCTGTTCTTTAATCTCCAGAAGCCAATTATAAAAAGGGGAATGGGAATTAGGAATGCACCAGAAAAGCCATTTTTCCACATCTCACATAGGAAGGCACAGAAAAACACAGCCCCACATTTTAAAATCACAACTATGTTACTACTGATTAGCACAAATTGAGGAGTAAGAGGACAAAGTGAGGCGTTAACAACCAGATGCCCCAGCTGTACGAAAGCTTCCCAGAATTGCAACAAAGAACTATGTCACCCTCAAAAATCACTCTGTCTCACGGCCCTCCCCCGGTATTTGTCTCCTTGAATTCCATCACTCCTAACGTGCCAGCTCCTACTTCCAGCAGTTGCCGCCTTCGCGCCTGGGAAGCGGGCAGGCCGGCAGCCAGGCGAGGCAGCCGTGCCCGCACAGCCTGGCACCGCTGCCAGCTCCCTCTCCCCCAGGACCCTGCCCACAGAAACACCTTGTCCCCAGAGACTCGAGCATTGTGAGGTTCTGCCCAACCTCTTGGGCAACTTGTACGAACCAAGGTGATTTTTAAAGCAAGAATGTTCTCAGCAGAACGTGATGTTCAGAAGCAAACTAATTTGTATGTACTTGAAGGTTAAAAATGCCACTTTGTTAAGGCTACAGGATAAATCCCTGCATTTTTCCTTTTTTTTCTAACTACTACATTTAGAAACCTAATTTGGACTGCTACTAACTGAACTATGAGAAAGCATAAAATACTTCTAAATGTTTAACAATTTTTGCCATGACAGGTCTTGCATTATTAAGTCTGTATTTTATAACATGCCAGATGGAGGTAACCTGCTCTGTGTAAGGGCTTGTGTGGAAGCCTGGAAAGGGTACTCATGGCAAAGCAGGGGCTGACAGACCCTCACACCACCTTGGCCGGCAAATACAGTAGTCTCACGTCTTCCCCACAGCAGGAACACCGCTTGGAGAGAACCAGCCACGCCGTTTACCTTCCCACTCCGCATCACTCTCACTGCTGTCCACAGCACCACCTTTCCTCCGGGTGCCCAGCGGGAGCGGCACCTCCGCTTTGCTCAGTTTGGAGGAGTCCGTGGCCGGCAGCCTCGCTGCGAGATGATGGGAGGAGTAAAGCGGCACCGCTGCCTGTCCTGAAAAACCCCACCTCAAAGCCCGGCTCTCCCTCCTCTCCTGCACGACAGGAGCCTAAGGCGGCTGAAGCCCAGCGCTGCCCACGGCCAGGCCCGCCCCGCGGGTGCGGCCGCGCATCCCCGCTCCCGGCCCCGGCGCGGCTCGGGGCGGTGGAGCGGCCACCTACCGGCGCGGCGGGGCGGTGTCCGTGCGAGCAGCATGCTGGAAGCGTGGCCCCGCCGCGCGCGGTCCCCGGCCGCCGGGCTGCCCCTTCCTCCGGCGGTGCCCGCGGGATCCGGCCCTCGTCCCACCGACGCCGCCGCCTCNCCGCCGCGCCTCAGCGCCCGCACCGGCCCTGCCATTTAAAATAAGGGGAAAAGGGGAAAAATCACCCAGGCAGGAAAGCCGCCTCTCATTGGCTTCTCCTCCTTTTAAATCCTCCTCCCCCTCTACTCGGCGCTAGTGAGGCACATCTGGAGTGCTGTGTCCAGGTCTGGGCTCCTCAGCACAAAAACCACGAGGAGCTATTGGAGAGGGTCCAGCGGAGGCCACAAAGATGATGAGGGATCTCTTACAAGGAGAGACTGCGGGAACCGGGCCTGTTTAGTCTGGAGAAGAGGGGACTGAGAGGGGATCTCATCATTAATGATATAAATACCTCACAGGCAGATGCCGAGAGGATGGTGCCAGACTCTTTTCAGTGGTGCCCAGCAACAGGACAAGGAGCAAGGGCCACACACTAAAACACAACAAGTTCCACCTCAACGTGAGGAAGAACTTTACACTGAGGGTGGCGGAGCACTGGAACACGTGCCCAGTGAGGCCGTGGAGTCTCCCTCTCTAGCAACATTCCAAACCCACCTGGGCACGTTCCTGTGTCACCTGCTCCAGGTGACCCTGCCTTGGCAGGAGGGGTGGGCTGGATGACCTCTAGAGGCCCCTTCCAACAAACCTATCAATTCTGTGATTCTGTGGAATGTGGGAAAGCATGTTCAAAGAATGGACTTGCCATATAAAAGCTTAGGGCCTTTGCCACTGTGTGTTCTACTGAGCCCTGTGACAGCACTGAGGTGCCAGAACACATTGAGCATGCAAGAACTGGTGAGTGTTAAAGCAAAGAAAACAGTGGAAAAGACTGGGAGAGAGGCCTGGGTGATGCTTCTCTGATTTTATCCTGTCATGCAGCATCAAATCATGTAAAACCACAGAGAAGTATTAATTATACCAAAGCTTTTTAGGAAACGCCCCCATTCCAAAAGAAAGCTTCCAGAATGAAGGAGCTGAGCGAACTAAAATAACATTTTCAATTTTTCAAAAATAAAAGCGATGCTAAAACTGAAAACTATTTCATAAGAGAGGCTGCAAACAGACATCCTGGGTAAAGCACTCATATTTTGGGGGAGTACTTGACACCCAAACTGCTGCACAATACACAAGAGCACACCTGGGCATCACCTCTGGGAAGCTGTCACAGAGCTCACACCTGGCTGGGGCTGGCACACAGCACCCCAGGACTTGCAGGAGTCTCCTGGCCCTGACGGTGACAGGCCTGGGGACACAAGGCTCATGCTGGCCCTGGCTTGCCCTGTGGCAACAGGCTAAAAGCCAGGGGTGCTGCAGGGCTGGGCACTGCGCTCGTGCCCCTCACTGGAGTTAGCACTCTCTTTCAGTGCCTGTGCTGAGCTGGGGCTAAGTCTTCCTATCTATTTAGGCAACAGTTTTATAGAATCAGAGAATCATTTAGATTGGAAAGGACCTCCAAGATCATCAAGTCCAACTGATAACCCAGCACTGCCATGTCCACAGCTAAAATATGTCCCTTAGTGCCACAGCTACACAGCTTTCAACTACCTGCAGGGATGGTGACCCCACCACGGCCCTGGGCAGCCTGTTACACTGCTTGGCCACCCCTTTGATGAAAGGACTTTTTCTAATATCCAACCTAAACCTCTCCTGGCACAACCTGAGGCCATTTCCTCTTTTCTATTGCTGTTATTTGGGAGAAGAGGCCAACCCACCTCACTCCACTCTCCTTTCAGGTAGTTCTAGGGAGAATGAGGTCTCCCCTGAGCTTCCTTTTCTCCAGACTAAACACCCCCAGCTCCCTCAGTCCCCCCTCATGAGAGTCACTCTCTAGCCCCTTCACCAGCTCTGTTGCCTGTTCCTGGACACACTGCAGCACCCCAGTGATTATTGCCAAGCAGGTTTCCAATCATCAAGCCTAATTCTAATTGTCAAGTAGGTTTCTAACACATTTCCAGTCAGTCATTGATTGGCATGCCAAAGAATTTCTTGCAGCATTTTCAAAGCCAAAGAAAACACCATGCTGGTAACATCAGTCAAGAGAAACACCACTGTAGCTGTAGCTGCTGGTCACAGATGATCCATTGCACTGCTGTGATCATGTCCTGGAGGGGCTGTGCAGGGATGAGAGAGCCAGGGGATGGACAGGTGCAGAAAAATAGGAACAACATCCCTCTGGTCTCCAGCGGCTGGGAAACCCTCCCCAGCCTGGAGAGCTGGCAGACAGGGAGCAGGCAGCCACCCCTGTACACTTCCACCAACAAAATCCAGCAGCTCCTTGTACGAAAGGATTGCTGCTACAGCTGTTGTGACCACCCAACAACAGCACATAGTATTACACTCATTACTTGCAAACAGTCCACCTGTGAATTAAAAACCCCACATATTTTACTAATTACTACCTTTGGGGCCTGGACAAAGCATTGTGCTGACAAGTGCTGTGCACAGGGTTTGTACACACTGGTTTGCTGGGTCATTTCATCCAGCTCTAATGGGAACCATGCTCCCTTAGAGACCAAAGGGAGAGTTTCTGGGGCTGGGGTGCAACAGGAAACCTAAGCTCGACCCTCAGCAG
Source organism: Edolisoma coerulescens (assembly GCA_013397115.1). Taxonomy (NCBI): domain Eukaryota; kingdom Metazoa; phylum Chordata; class Aves; order Passeriformes; family Campephagidae; genus Edolisoma; species Edolisoma coerulescens. The sequence goes on from VWZW01001754.1 coordinate 1,578,842, forward strand.
CAGTTCCCAGGGCAGGCAACCTCAGGTGCACATCAGCTCCAGGTCCTGACGTGTGATTTTTAATCTGACAAGTTCCCCAGCAAGGATTAAGCCCCTTGGGCACTAAACACGTGCTGCAAGTGTTTGCAAGGGCAGGTCTGAGGAGCTCAACCCAAAGCCTGTTAAAGCTGGTGACACTGTGCCCTCTGATTTCAAGGAGCTTTGACTTGGGACCTGCTGACCTGGGTAGATTTTATGCAGATGTTTTATTACTGTTTTAGCTCACCTGTAGGTGGCTGGAGGAGAAACTCAAATAAACTCCTAGCCCTGAGAATTAAAACAAGTTGAAGTATTGGAAAGGCATGGTTACCTTGCATTAACACATTGGTATTATTACAACAGTGATTTTTAAACTATCTCCTGTTTTTGAACAAGAATTTTGTAACTAAATTATAAATATTTTTGTATAGGTTTATGGCAACTGTGCTCTTTATTATTCTAGCCTGGTTTCTAATGCAAGGCTCTACTTTTAACTTCAGCTTTTAAATGAATGCAGCTCCCACCAAGCAACTTGGAGCCGTGGGGCAGACATTCCGCAGGCTGCCTTCCTCTGCGTGGCACAGGCTGCAGGCACAGCTGGTGCCTGACTGGATTGCTTCATTGCATCCCAATAGATAATACCCTGGTCCTGGTGCTCTTCTCATCTCCCGTGTCACAACCCAAAACAAGCCTTGTCCTGAGCAGCAGCACCTCAGTGTGACATGGCAGGGACAGGGAGCTAAGGAGGGGGAGAGACATGGGATGAGAATCTCGAGCCTGTATTTATTTCTGAGTGCCAAAACAGATTTAATATTTTATTAGCTGTGGAGTTTGCAAGACAGCTGATTATATTGGGCTGAGGCAAAGCAGTCAGTGCTTTTAAATGCAGAGCATCCATTTGAAATGACTACCACAGGCACAGGCCAGGCAGTCGATGAAATATTTAGCTCGTAAAGCATTTCAGCATGCAAGGCTGGGGCTATACATGGGTGCTGTGATGTTGAAAACCACAATACCCAAATCTGAGGTGCCCCAGCCCCAACATGGAGGCCTCAGAGATGCAGCAGTTGCCCAGGGAGTGGGGCTATAGGGCTTCAAGGTCCCCTATCCCCTGCCAGGGTGCAGGAACCCTTGCTAGGCACGGACTGGTTTGGGAGAACACAGGCATCAAAGCCTTTCCTGTGACTCAACTTGCCAGAAAATGCTGCCTCTTGCACCCCTCTCCAGAATTTCAGTGGCTGAAAGCATTTTCTGTAGGGATAAAGAAGGCACTCTCCCTCCAGAAGAAATTGTTTTGAAGCAAGTTTGACTTTTTGTTGTCACAAGATCTGATATATATTTTATTAGCTATTTTTATTAGTTACTTGCCTATTGGAGTTTGCTAGATCTTCCTATAATATGGTCCAAACCCTCTAAATTCTTGGCATGCCCTGCTGTGTGTGCACATGTTCACCCCAGAGTGGTGTGGATGCAGCATCAATACATCTGCAATGGGGGAAACTGCTGCAAACTGAACCACAGAAGTCAGGGAATGGTGTTAGCATTGGTTCTGCTGGAACGGTACCCAGACTGGATGCTTCAGAGGAAACTGGGTAAGAAACTGCTAACCTACTTCTTTTGAGTTAAAATTTGTCACTTAACAACCTCTGCACCAGATGGCAAAGTTGTCATGAGTTTGTCCAAGGGTAACAGAATAAATGAAATCTGGTTTCTCCCTCCCTCCGATACAATTCCACAGTTCCTGCCCTTGCCCTTCCACTTGCTCCTCTTCACAGGTCCTCCACATCTGCAAACCCCTCTCCAAGCCTTCAACTCCTCTTCCCTGTCCCAGAGACCCACAATATCCTACTCTCATTTCTGGAATACTCATGTCGTCTTCTGCCTGGCAATACCTCAGCTCCCTCCCATTTCTCCTGTGCCCAGTTTACAGTAACCCCAGCTTTTTTCCACATCTTCTGACCTGAGCTGTGTGGTTGGCCAGGTGGCAGCAGCAGCACATGCTCTGGTTTTGCACTGCCCGGATGGTCAGTCCTTCAGTCCTGCACACCACAGGCTCTGGGTCAGATTCTCCCTCCCTTTCTGACAGAAAAAAGAGAAAATACAATCATTTTTCCCACGCACTGCTTCAGTTCATTTAAGAATGCACTGAAAAGGGATGTGGCATTCAAAAAAGGGCTACAAAACTCCATGGATTTATCCAAATCCAAATGCCAACTCAGCCCCTAGTCAGAGGTCACTGGTTTAAACACTTGCTCTGTTTCTCAGTTCATTTTTTTTAACTATATACACATACACTGGTATTAGGGAGGGCTTTAGTGAGGCACATATTTCTAATTCAGCTGAAGAGTTGAAGGGAAGCCACAACAAGCACTCTCTTGCCCAGGAGCTCTCCCCAGCGTGCCCACAGCCACGTGGTGACTTTACAAAATCTATTTCTACGTGCAGTAATCCACTAACTGTACGAGTTGGAAAATGTTGTGCAGTCTGTGAAGAATCAATATGGAGTCTCTAAAGAGCTAGAAAGCCCTGGAGATTTTTGTTATTGACTAAAATCTCCTAGTAATCCAAAGGCCTTGAAGTTGTACCTGATATGCTGTGAATACCTTGTAATAAGTACTTTGGTAGAGTTTCAAAATCAAACCCATGCAAAGGATGTCACTGCTACACAGCTTTATAGACTAAGGAACTACTGCCTAAATAAAGGCTCTATTTTCAAAAACTTTGTGCATGGGAAAGGTGTTCCTTTCCTCAGCTATGGATTTTTCTTCTTTTTACCTAATTCTTCTTTCATTATACACTGCTTTTAACTGCTCTCACTGTTCTATGCACAACTGAGATTTACCAAAGCCTTTTCTCAGAGCTTTTATTTTCTTAAAATATTTCCTTGATGTTTGCAACCAGGTTGATTAAAAGTAAGGACAAATATGACTGCAGGATGCCCAATCACATGCCATGGAAGTCACTCAGGGCTGCCCTAGTTTTCAACTCTGTTACTACTAAAAGTACATGACAGTGGGGATTGCACGACTGCTCCAGACCTTAGGACACAATATTGATTTCTAGATCATGATTATTTTTGGAATGTCTCATCCTCCTGCTTTCAAAAAAAGGTTTGATAGTTTTAAAATTTAAGTTAAAATATAATAGAATATAGATGTAAAGCCTAATTCCACTTTCTTGTATGAAGAGATCCTGAATATTTAAAATAGTTTTAACCCATTGCTATTAGTTTTACTTCTTTTGGTGTTAGTTGGATGTGCATATACTGCTATAACTCAAAGAAGAAACACAAAATCAGTGTATGCACTGAACTGTGAACCCATTGAAGAACCCCCAGTGCTTTGTGATAATCACAATGAGACATTTGGGGAAGGACTTGGGTTTTTAAAAAAAATTGATAAAATACCCCATTTAGAACTTGAAGAACATGCTCAGTTTCACTCATGTACTTACACTTCAGTGCATCCCACAGGACTTCATTGGACAGGGGCTGATTTGCAGAAATTCATTTCATCCACTCAGCAACACCTGAGCAAAGATATTTAGAACTGCTTAAGCCATCGTATTTGCAAAATTTTCCATGAAAAAACCCAACATTATTTACTTAGAATTTGCCTACATGCTTAAAATGTGCTAAGAAGATAATTGTGACAAAGTTACACTATAAAGGCACCCTGCTCAAAAAAATGCAATGGAATATGTGAGTATTCTTTTCTCCCATCGAACAACCTATACTTAGCATCAAAGTAAAAAAGAAGAAACCAGAATCACAGAATCATGTAGGCTGGGAAGCTCCTAAGATAATCAAGAAGAGGGGTAAAATAAATTACATGTTTCTACACAGCACAAGTGTTTATCCAACTGAATGTAATAGTTGTTAGATGCTTTTGTTTCAGTTTGTGTCATTAATCCAGAAATTATTAGAAAGTTTGTAATGGAAATCTATTTGGGCAATTTTAGGAATCTTTAAAACGAAATTAGTGCTCTTGGGGCTTTCCAGGTTTTGTGTCCTGGAACAGAGAGGGTCACTGGCTCCCTGGGACTCTCCAAACTCTCCCCAAGGGCAGTGAGATCAGTGTCTCTGAGTAACCACAGAGCAAAGACACCCAAGGAATTCAGAAACAGCCAAGGAATTGAGTATCAATTCTCATTTGAGATGAAAATTTTCCAGAAGGGTGGAATTTCTTCCAGCAGGAGGAGATTTGCCATTTCAGCTAAGGAATACTCGCTGGCAGTGAGCCCCGACCTGGGCTCTGCACTAACAGAGGAGTGCACCCTACTCCCCTGTTCACACTGCCCTCAGGTCCAGGGCTGATCTCGGGCCCATAGCAATAACTGCAGTTGGTTTTTTTCTAAGAACCTTTCTACATGATGGCTCTGTGTGTGTGCACAGAAGCCGAGTGCTAAATCACCCCAGCAGCACTGCACATTCATCACGGAGGAAAACTGAAACAGCAGCAACCACCCCGCCCCCCCAGGAGCTCTGTCTGGGGAAGAGGCAGCTATTGCTTTCTTTCAGCCTATTTATGAAACTGAAGATTGTGTTTGGCAGGAGGTCAGCAGTGAGTCTGAGCATGCATTGGCTGTGAGAGGCACCATGGACACATGTGGCTTCTGCCAGGCCACAGCCTGAGCAGCCCTGGTGTGGTTTGCAGCAGCCTGTGCACTCACGTACCTCCTGGTGAGCAGAGACCATCCTTACCCCGTGGGCAGGGCTGGAAAACATAAATAGATACAATAAATACCAAATCTGATTCCCTTTTTTTTCAAATAAGGCAGTATACCAGCCACAGAAATATTCCTAATTTATATGCAAGTCCTCTTTTACTTAATTTTTTATCAGCATCTAACAGCAGTAAGGCATGAAGCCTAGGCAGACATGCAAACTGCAGCCCTGGAAAACCCAGGCAGCAGCACAGCAAGAGGATTAACCAAACATGAGGCATTAGAATATTGCAAAGAGGATCAAAAGAGATTTGTGACTGAAAAACCACCCACCAGAATTACAGTCAGCTGAGAAGCCGGACAGAGAAAAAGCAGGCAAACGTTTTGCATTTAGATCTCTCCTAGAACAAACTCAAACTTTGGGATCTGCACTGCAATACAACACCAGATCAGGCTTCCCTGTGACATGGAGCTGCAAACAAAGCCATCTTCTTTCTACGCTGAAAATTATAGCTTTGTGACAGTCAAATATTAGCTGGAAAAAAGCAAGAATCACATTGAAAGATGGTCGCTGGCATGCCTAAAACAACGAGCGCTGAGGGCAGCAACAAAGCAGTAACCGTACAGAAATTGCCACACAAAAAGAAACGATATGGAGAAATAAGAGGAACTTAAGGCCCAATCTTGCTATAACATTTCCTTCTCCAAAATAAAAATCACTGTCAGGGTTCCCGCTCCAAAAAGATACTAAAATTAATTATTAAACAGGAAATTGCCTCCCAGCAGACATGAAGACAGACATCACTGCAGGGGAGGTTGTGGAGCAGCAGAACCGTGACACACTAAAACCCTGCTCCTCCAAATTTTGTAACATCTGTGGACATTAATGTACTTAATGCAGAGAAGTCACGTGTTTCAGAGGAATGTTGTACCAGCATCTGTACCTTCAAATTTTCACACTGAGATCAACATTATTATGAGCAACAACTCCTCCCTTTTCCTCCTCTGTTTCCTGTTCCCTGTTTCCTTCCTCTGTTTTGCTCTCACACCTCGCTTTGGCTGCACCTGCCTGTCTTTATGTCCATGTACAAGTCTTTCCTTCCTCCTACTTTCTTCAGATCCATCAAGAGAGAGGAGGGCATGAGCAGCCAGGTGGGTGTGTGGCTGTTAACTGAGCTTAACCACCACATTATTTCATCCCAGCTTTGTTCAGAGTAAGTCATCCTGCCCCTAAGAGCTAACATATCCCCTGAAATGTGTTCTTCATGTGTTTTTAGGGACCAGGCTAAAGATGATGAATGGGTATGAAATGGAGAGTTTTTCCCAGTACCTATAGTAACCCCCAAACCACCTTTCTCTATCAGATCAGTTTCTCCATCTTGAAAAATTAAGCACTACAAACATGTGAAAGGGTGAACTCTTGCTGCCGTGAGAGCAGTGGTGATGGCTTTTGCTGCTTTAAGAGCCTGGCCCAGTTCTCTCAATCTTCCTTGAGGGCAGGCATGCATCCCCCCCGACTTCCAGGGATATCACAGCCAGCCTGTGGAGAGACCACCAAAGACTGCCCCTGCCGTGCAGTCTGAACTGGTCAGTGCACTAATGAGGTGGGCAATAAAACTGGCTCCCTTTGAGCACAGGGCAAATGGATTTTCAAATAGGAAATGAGCCAGAAGATGCTTTAGAAAGAAGCTGGGGTAGTGACTTCTTCGGAGGATACATTAAAGCAAAGACAGGGGACTGAAGGATACAGATGCTGAGGAATCACATCCCTCGGGGAGATTTATGGGTGACTGAATCTGAGCTATTGCTGCTGCTGAAAACTTCCATTTCCCTAAATTGCCTTGCTGTCTGAGATCAAGCCCTCTGTACTTTTTTTCATACACCAGCATCATCTTTTGCAGCACAAATGGCAAAAAAATTCTTTTATAAAGTCACAAAATGACTTCAACTGTCACTGAAATGAGAAGATAAATTTGAAATTAATTTTCAGAAGAGTCTAATTTACCAACAGTGTCATCACAATTACCTCACATAATAAATATTTTGATGTCTCCAGACATTATTCAATACCCAAATGTTCTAATTATCTTATCTAAGATACCATCCAATATTAGATGTCCTTTCCACTCTATCACAAGGTTTTCAGCTGCATCATCTTCAAATCAGAACTCCTGTACACAGGGAAATTTATGACATTATATAGATCAAATAGAAAGATGCAATAACATTTTTTGGAGGTCATAACTAGAAATATTATCTATAACCACATAACAGCAAAGAAGAAAATAATGAATTTCATTCATGCTATAGGTAGACCCCTATACACACAACTTTGCAGTTTGATTTCAAGAGGAAAAAAATAACTTTTAACATTGAAAAAGTCATTTATTTGGGGGAACACAACTGTCTTGAGGACATCATGAGCAAGTAGAACACTGCTGCTGAAATAAATGTCAGTTATGGATGGTTACTATATAATGGTTATGCTGAGAGATTCAACAGAGCATGAGCTCACATTTCAGGGGCCCTTTTGGACTAGAGCTCTGCTTCAAGTCCTATTTTTCCCAATTTCTCATTAATTTTATGATAGCCATTCCTACCTTAAATACAGCAGTGGCAAGAATATTTCAGTTGGAATATGGAGTTAGATGGCATAAGCTTGCTGCACATTTACTTCATTAAGGCAAGGCTTTGAAGAAAAGCTAATCTTGAGCGCATGAAAAAAGTTTTTATGACTAAAAAGACTCAAAGTATTTGATCTGTTAATATGCATAATTCTAAACAAGCCATTGAAGCTTAAGATGAGCTCCTGCTAAAAAAACCTAGAAATTGAGATGGCATGATTTAATAGTAAAGGGTTTGTGGAATAAGCTTTGGGATGGAATAACACCAGGATTAATACCTAGGTTTTAGTGTTAATTGAGATATAGTTTTCACCTTTGACAGGTGGTGGGTGCACTTATACGTTTGGGACTGGCAGAGGCTGCTGAGCCAAGCCAGGGCTGGAGCTAGGGACAAGTCAGACCTACAGTAAACTGCCAATATGCCCTGAGAGGTGATGCCTAAGCATTGGGTTAGGCAAAGACAAATAGGGTTTAGGCTGGAAGAAAACTTGGATCTAAGGCAAAATATTGTTTATAGGAGCCTGCCAAAAAACAACCAAGGCTACAAAACTTACGCGTGGAAGTTTAATGGCAGTAGCTCCAATCTCCATCCATTTTCCAGCAAGCTCTGGTTTACAAAAGAGCGCACCTCGGGCAGCATGAACTGATGCTGGTTCTGTTATCCAAACAGAAGTGTACATGAGAAAAATGTCATGAGTATTATATGAGAATTAAACCTCTCTGGATCAGCACTGGGCTGTTGTAAAGTGCAGACACCAAGAGGCGTCAGACATCCTGTATCACATTGGTTTGGGATGTGGCCCCAAATTTAATGAGGGCAGATATGCACAGAGATACACACACAGAGTTTTGTACCCTAATGATCTATGATCCAATAGCTCATAAAACTAGAAAATGCCTTGGATGGAGTTTCAGTATGATTATATGGTTATGTTTTAATAACGTAGTTAATATAGGAAAGTAATATAATCTCTGAGAGACAAATGGGCCACAAAAAATCCAGGAAGGCCATTCTAAAGCCAACCACCCTCTAGCTTAATACTAACTTGAATAATTTCTCACTGTCTTTCTGGCTGTCCCTTCTTCCCCTTGCCTTCAAGTCAGAAGTCTTTTTGATGTTTTAGATTGTTCATCTCACGCAGTTCGAAGTTCAAGATCCTGCTTGTATGTGGCATGACCTCTTACTAGCTGGAAAACTTTACTCAAACACGGGCTCTGTGATGAGAGGCCAACAACTGGATGCAGTTTCCACAGCAAAACTTGTGTCACTTAGCTTCAAAACAAGGCTGCATTTAGTGAACTAAAGGAGTTGTTCAGTGGCACAGCTAAGAGCTCACAAACACACAGTCTGACAAATTCTTTTCAGCCAGTGTCAACAGTATCCACAGACAGACAGGCATTTCAAGCCTCAGTTCTTCTGAATCAGAGGATGAATCAGGATGAATAGTTTCCGCCAAACAAGAATATCTCGTGTTTTTATCCATCTCAGCTAGGAACAGCATCACATACTAGCAGTAAATAAATAAGTAACTGCTAACTGCCTGCAGCCTGTACCCCTTGCCATCTCCTTACCAGCTGCCTGCTCACAGAGGTCTCACTGGGACACTCTCTTGGAACACCATACATTCTCTTCCCACAACTGTCCTCCGAGTGGCGAACTAGATTTACTTTGGAGCAGTGGGGAAATAAGAGACAATGAGGGGGAATGGGTGTGGAAGTTTGGAAGATGTGCAGGCTCACTGCAGGTGTGCAGTGAAGAGCTGTGCAGAGCGATCTGAGGCAGCGCTGCACGAGCCGGGCTGTGGCACTGGGCACACGGGATTGTGCTGTGCCATCTGCTTGTGCTGTGGTGACAGCAGGGACGTGTCACCCCCCTCGGAGCTGCCTCCAGGGCCTCACCAGAGCTTTGCTTGGTGGGTGCACGGCCAGGAGGCGGGCGGGCCGACAGCTGCCGGTGGCGGTAGGAGGAATACGGTCCCTGATCAACAACTGGTGCTCTTGCTGCCGTTGCTGCTGGGTGGGAAACACTGATTTGTCCGTGGTGACCCAAACAACTCGGAGAACAGAACCAGAAAATTGCCTCTTCAGTTTGCCATAATGACTCCGTAGAGCAAGATTTCACATAATGAAGAGATTAATCCATATTTGCGTGACAGAATTATTGATTATTTCAGTAGAGCCAAGACCCAAGTTTTAATATTCTGAAACCAAGTATGATCCTTTCAGTTTCATCAGTCACCTTTCTCTATACCAAAAAAAAAGATCCTAGGCCACTCCATCTTGTTTATGGCTGTAAACAATTTGCTACCCAATTTACTATTGCCTTGATTTTAATTAATAAAGGAGTATACAAGATTCTTTCTTCTAAAGTCTTTGGACAGAATTGATGTAAAATATACTAGATAGGGACCTGCTATAAGTAAAAACAACTTTGAATGAAGATATATCTGTCGAATTCACTTCTGAGATTCCCTGCAGGCTTACAATACAAGCACTCTATTCCAAACATAATGACAGGCACAGTAAATTAATGACTTGTATTTACAAATATAACATTATTTCAGGGATAGCACATACACACTTATCACATCATACTGTCATAATATTTGTTTGATGTTCATATAAGGGCACAGTTAAGAAGAGAGTGTTCATCACCTTTTTATTAAGGTGACAAAAAAATGAGAACCATCTCTCACTTGGAAGAAGCTTGTTTGGAAATAATTTGAAACACTAGCCCTCTCAGGAGAGGCAGCAAAAATATCTCTTCTATCATCTTACAAGAGTAGCCTGTGAGCCACATTAATCATCTTGGACTGAAATTTATAACAACATATGGAAGACTTGCCTCACTATTATTAGAAGTTGCAATTTTCATATGTGTTCATCAACTAATTTAAGGGTCACTCCTGCTTCGAACATTATACCCCAAGTAATAAGTGCTATAACAGGTCATTTGCATTCAGGAAATTATTTTTGGAAGAAGCTCCTGCTTGATGCAAAAGGGCAAAGGACACTGGAAACTAAAGTCAAGAATTGACTTCTCTTGGGCCCTGATCCACACAGCTTTTGCAAGTCCATATGATCTTTTAATTCTGTTTCAAAGGATTTTGATAATATTGCCTTTGGAATATTTTGTCTTTAGTGATATTTTGTCAGGTTTTATTAGTATTTACTCATGGCTTTGTGTATGTGCTTCTGAAAGAACAGAATCACACACAAGATCTGGTCTCTTCAACCAGCACTAGGACTTTTTTGTACCTTTACCATGCTTCAAATTAATTGTTATTTCATCTTTAGAATGAAGAAAGCCACTTCATGCTATAATATCTCTGTTTGACTCTGTCAGTATTATGGGCATGAATAAAGAATTTAGTGAAAAGCTGTTTGCATCTTTTTGGGTATTGATACAGCTTCTCAGCTCTCCCTAGCAGAAAACTACAAGCAAGTTTTGTGCTCCACCCTGCAGTGAGTTTGATGGTGTTAGAAATGTTTACATAGGCACGTTGATGATGATACCATTGCACTGCGATAGTATCCATACCCCACCCTCCTCCCCAAAATCAAAACCCCCCAGGCTCAGTCCTACAGCCATGAAAGGCCATTTTGGAGGGTCCTCAGCCACTTCCAAAAGTCATCACTGAGCATCAGTCAAGTGAACAAAGTCTGTTTATTTAAGCTCTGAAACACTTTTTTTGCCTCATGAATTTTCTTTAAATATAGTCATGCTGCTCCTACACTCAAGCATATAGCAGATGGAAATTAAATTTATTCTAGCTTATTTCCCGAACACTGAGCATGCAGCAGGCAAAATCACAGGTGGTGGTGTATACACTGGCTGCATGATACACCACTGGGTAGTAGTAAAAATAATGTTACATTTTACTTTTACCCTGTGAGGAAAAGTACATTCCAGATCTAGAGGAAATCAAATGTCATCTCTGAAAAATTTTGTGTTCTCATCCACTGTTAAATTACATTTAAGGGATGTCACTGATAGAAGTATTTAGTATTCTAATTATCACCCCGGTAAACTCAAGTGCAGTATTTAAAACTATTGCATAATTTAAAAAACCCCTTAGTAATACATTGTTTGCACAAATTTAACCTATGCAAATTTCTTTTTAGATTCAAGACTTTTCCATTTCATAGGAGTAGCCAGAACCACCCAAAGTGGAGTAATTTAGTGCTGCTTTTTAAGAGCCACAGTTCTCATGAGGTTTGGCCATAGCTAAACGGGAAGCACTTTGAGAAAAATGCTTTTGTTCTGCCTTCCAGTCAGACAAACCTGTGGAGCAAACTGTTCAGCTGGGAGTACTCAGTCAGCCAGAGGAACAACTGAATTACCTGCAAGGCTTACAGGGCTTCATGTTTATTATTATTTTAAAGAATTGTTATTATTTAAAGAGAATGCCACTGTGGATAGCTTAATTAAAAACTTCTCTTCAACATGCAGGTGTTTTTTTTAGTAACTTCCAAATACTGGGGTGTAGAATGAGTAAATATAAGACAACTCCAGTTTATCTACATCTGTATAGCCTATATGTTACCTTGCTAGAAATACTGTAGACATTTGCAGAATATTATTGATTACTCCATCTTCAGGGAAAGAAACTCCGTGTAGAGTAACCCTAGAGAAACAAAAATGATACAGAGCTGAAGCACCAATACCAAAAAAGCACAGCTATTTACTATAGAAAAAAAGAACAAGATAATTTATCTAAAGTTATGCATGGAACAGAGAAGGCAGATAAGAAATCACTGATTTCTCATAAAATTAAATTTAAAAAAAAGAGAGTACAATAGGCCATATAATGGAAAGGAAAGAAAAGACATTCCATAGGGTTTAAAAAGACAATGTCTAATACATAATGAACCCACAGGAGACGCCACCATTATAATTGATTTAGAGCACCCAGATTTACTGCAGTGTGCCCCTCAAAGCTTGGAAAGGATTTCTGATCTCATGCTTTGACACTAAAGCCCGAGGTGTGAGGTGGCAGATTATTTTGCAGGCTTGCTGAGATTTCTTGAGGATTATACAGTTTCCTAGTGTCCATGATTTTGGTAATACAAAGGAACTGGTTATATTCAAATAGGCACATGCTATCTCTGATTTCACAGCCTCAGCCAAAATTGGTGGGTTATTACTCAAACAGCAGAAACCAGAAAAGCACATATTTCATAGAACATGCAGCTTAAAGACAGTTCACTGGAAAACAAAAGACACTGGTGAAAACCAGAAGACAGAATGGAAAGATAAGAGAGGTGAGAGCAGCTCAAGTAACAAAGTTTTCATTCCCTGTAGCCATGTTTCCCTTCATACCTCTGGATAAAGCCCTTTGAATCTGATGAAAAAGAGGCCCATAAATTATAAGAAATTAGCAATTAGTAAGCACAGAAACATAAATCAACTGAATGTTAATGCTGAGGACACTAAGTGGCTGAATTAGATCCAAGAATACAACCCTGAGAGTCAGCAATGAGATATTGAAAAGATATTTGCATTACATCTTTACAAAAGCAAAGAAACCTTACCAGGCTTATTTGAACTGGAATGAAAGCAACCTGAATTCCTGGCTCCCAAGGATTTTATCCTACGGATGCAAAGCCTGCTCTGGAGACGTGTGACTCCTCAGACACTTGCAAGAACTGCCCCAACCCCATTAGCTTTTTGGTTGATTACAACTCATTAAGAAGATTGGTGTTTTATTGTGGTCCTCTCTTTAAATACCTGCTCTTACTCTACCATTTGTAGAGTGCCAGAAGAGATTTTCCAGGAAAATCCCAAACCAAATCCGCTCTATTTTATAATGGCTACTGCAACTGCCATAGAAATTTTCAAATGGAGTTACCTGGATGCAAACTGTGATGGGTGTTTCCCCTGTGCTGTGGGGGGCAAATGAACCAGCGTAGATAAGATAAAATAATTTCAGTTCTTTAGCCATGTCTCAGACCAACCTCCATCACCAGCTGAGCTGAGACAGTGCCAGTGTATTTGGGAAAGCTGGTTCCAGCTCCTCATTTTTTCCCTTGCCTTTGGTTCCCTTCTTGGCACTTCTCAGGAATAAAAAATGTGAGGAAAGGGTCTCCCAAGGCAAAGCTGGAAAATGTACTTGTCGTCAGAGGAAATCTGACTTCCCCCCAGATTAAAGCCTAAATAATACACTCCAAGCTCAATTCACTGCTGGAAGATGGAAAAATACTTGTTTATCATCACCACGACCTGCAGCTGGGAGAAGACGAGCCACCATTCCCATGCTCCATAGCTGTTACTTCACAAGCTGCAGACTGCATGTTGGTCTCCCCTAATCCTCCACCAATTCCCGTGATTGGGAATGCTGGTGTTGTGTGTTCTTGTGTTGTCTGCTTTGATACTGAATGAGAAGCTCCATGGGGACCATGCTGTGAGAAAGCTGAAGTGGAAACACCCCCCCGGTACCATTGGCTGATTTTTCTTACTCTGTACAGAAAGAGGAAAAGTTTGGCCAGGCCACCACGACCCTTCTCGTGTGAGGCCATCCTTCGGTGTGTTTCTGGTAAGGGTGTGGGTTCCCTGCCTGCCCTTGCTTCCAGCACAAGCATCCAGCCAGCCACGCTCTGGTCCCAGTGCCTGTTACTTTCCCAAGGAAGAAGGATATGGGAAAGGTTTACCATGATTTACACACTGCAGATGCCAAACACACTCATTTGGGAGGGAAGAGGTGCATAAAGCATGATGGGTGTGCTGTTGGAACTGCATATTAATGCCAGTTCCCACAGAGCAACTCAACCCCAATGACTGGCTCTAGCGCTCCAGCTTAGGATGGCTGTTTCCAGGAAGCAAAACCCTTTCCAAATGCTGCAAACACTCAGAGCATTCTGGGGCTCTAATCCTTTATAAGCTAACTAAAAAGAGCACATCTCATACCTTGCTATGTGGAGAAATTACTGACAGAGGTGACTTTCTCACGGTCTGCAAACCATGAATGACACCATTACACTGAAAAACACTTTTCAATTAGATTCTCTCTAGAAAATAAAAATTAAATTCTGTGCTATGCAATGGTATTTGCTGGTATTACCCTCCAAGTTTGTACTCGCTGCACTGTTCTGTTTCACTCCGGGCTAACACAGCTTGGGGCCATTCAAAGAGCTTCTTGAAACACAGCATATCATAAGGCAAAACTAACATCCTGTTCCTTGTAATATGCTTGTTTCAAAATTACTCACAGGAAAGGCTACAAAATTGCCTACCAGCTTTCCTCTTTTTGTTACACTTTATTAGTTCTAAAAGGCTGAAAGAGCACGAAGTTTAGCCCTATACAGCAATGCTCAAACTGGGAAAAAAAAAAAAAAAAAGAAGCTGTTAATCTGAGTTACGATTAATAAATTATTAATTTATATCTATATCAGGTGACACTAAATGCTAGCCCAAAGTGCAAGATGTTCCTATCACTAAATAATTAGCATTTCTACATGACCAGCAAACACACATTTCATACAATTCCAGATCCATACTGAAATAAGTAATTCCTTCACAAACTTATTTCTTGTAAGAAACATAGACCATTTGTCAGGTAGAACAATTATGGAAAGTATTTTGTGCCATTATGATCCCCCAGCTAATGCCTGATTGACTGATGTGAGGGAAGGGCTATACAGCAAGGAAATCTCATTTCTTAAACCAATCAGTGCAACGAGAAAGCTTTTGAGCAGAAACTGCTCTTTTGCTTGAATGTCTAATTAAACATATCTATATCTATCTATCTATATGGAATATATGTACACAAACCCTATAACTACAGATATACCAACACAGTAATTTTTAACACCATTTAGGATCTAGCAAAGCAATTTCTCTCTACCAAGTTATTACTAGGATATTAAAATTTACCACACTGCTTTCTCAGAGTTACTCTGTTAGATCATTAGATACATCAATTAAAGTTTAGAATTAGAAAAGCAGACAACTGCACAATTCAATAGTTATTCCCTAATTTTCATTTGTTCTAGAGGCTTTGGACAGAATGACAAAATGCTTCAATTTCTTAATGTTGAGCTACTTCAGAAAATTGTAGAAAGTAATATAAAGTAATTTGATGTCATCAATTTTATTTCCATTTTGCATTGCATTCCTAATTGTGCCATCAATCTCCTTTAATTAGCATGCTCTGGAAAGCCTTAAAAGTTTGGTCAAGTGATTATATTTTTAATTGATCATAACCTCAGCTTTTGTATGCAGCAAGTCTTGTTTCTTCTCAAAACTCCAGAAACAGCTGTGGAGTTCCTCAGATTTGTGTACTGGAAAAACCCTGGTACAAAGTTCGCTTGACATAAAAAAAGCTTTGTGTAGTTATCACAAAATCAGTAGCAAATAAATAACTCTGTATCTATTAATCTGGGTATCCATGGAATATTTTTCTCTATTAACTCTTCCAGATCTACTCACTAAAAGTCACTCTCCAGCCTTCATTATGCTAGGAGATCTTAAAGCTAAGCTCTGAAGCAACAACCACTGTAATATTTCAGATTTGCTATGTGAATTCTGTTTTTTAAGCATCCTTTCAATTCTTTGCATTGTCAATAAAGAGTATGAAATCTTTACATGTTTTCCATGAGTGTGGGGCATATAGCCTTGGGTACAGCGATAGTTGGGCTCTTTGCTATGAAGAGTTAATTCTTGAGTAGTTTTCTATCTCTATAGAATGGTAGAGGGGGTTTGAAAGTCTGTTACTGAAGGTAAAAAACCCCCAAATAGTCAATTCCCTTGTGGTTTATCCTTGTTTCTTATCAACCAGTTGGCTAATGCTGCCAACTAGCAGGCTGATGGGAGAGAAGAACTTGAAATCCCAAGGATAATAAACAAAAACCAAAACCAAACTTTTACATTTTTAAAGCATCAGCCTTTAAAATTGTAGGGAATTGGAAGTGTCTGCTAGAGGAGCCAGGGCAATTGCCAAGAGAAAAGGGCAGTAAAGCTAAAGCTTTAGACAGTATAGGCAGCTTTCCTTCAGTTGATGCTCTTATGTGATGCTTCATAATGGAGCTCATAAATAGGGAACGTCTTTACTACATCAGCAGGGAGTGAAGAACACACAAGGAAAGATATAAATAAAGGAGAGGGAGTTAAAGCTGAGTTTCTTCTTGGATGCCCCAATACCTGTAAACAGTTGTACTAGTTATGTGAAAATCCTCCAAAGGTACCTCATTTATTACAAAACTTAGCATTTATGTTCTTTTTCTCCAAATGAGAATCAAATACATCAAGAAGTCTTCTGCAGTCTCTGATCTGCTCTTTGTCTTCTAAAACCCTAAAGCAGCTTATGTGATTTCCTCTCTCTGCATTATTTTGTACAAGGGTTTTCATAAATACCTGATTCTTTGGGGTCTTACTTTAAAAGAAGCAGCTTCCTCAGAAAGCACAGCCTTTTGTGCCTGCTTTTTCCCACAATACACTTACGATATTAAATGACTTTGTAGAGTTATATGTTTGTAATATGTTATATTTCATCACAAGAAAAAGGCTGATTAACTTTTTTTTCTATAGGGTAATTAAAAATTTACATTACCAGCGTTTTTAATGCCAGGGTTAAATCGGGTAGCCTAGCTCTAAGTTGTAAATTCAACCTTTGCTGATGAATATGGCAGATTCAAAGGCCTTTTTGGATGACTGATCTGAATGTTGCTTGATTTCTTTGAGAATGTTACCACCACTTTTCATTCAATCCTAGAGGCACTGGGATTGTGCCTGTCTAAAGCTGACCATAGACGAGCACATGGCAGAAAGGAAAGCAGCTTAATTTCACCGTAATTTCATTTTATTGCTGGCACCAGATAGAATTCAGCTTCCTCAAAGGTCTTTGCTCACGAACCAGCAGGGCTGATTGACAGAGCTTTAAACTAGACTTGAAGGGAGAGGGTATAACATCAGGATTGGCCATGACAAGTGGTGGGACAACATGCCAGGGTTAGAGGGATGGGATGCAAGCGAGATGAGCCAGGAGACTGCAAGGCAATCAGAACCAAGATGGAAACACCAGTGAAATACTTCAGAGAGCCCAGCTGAGGTGTCTCTACACCACTGCACACAGCATGGGCAGCAAACAGGAGGAGCTGGAAGCCAACCTGCTGCTAAAAGCTGTGACCTACTTGTCATTCCTCAGGTGGGACGAATGCCACGACCGGGGTGTGGCTATCGATGGCTACAGGCTGTTCAGAAGGGACAGGCGAGGAAAGAGAGGCCGAGGGTTTGCCCTCTACATCAGGAGATGGTCAGAGAGTGCAGAGCTGTCTCTAAAGAATAGCCATGAGCAGGTTCAGAGCTTACAGGGAAGAATCAGAGATGAAGCCAAGGAATCTTGTGGATGGTGTCTACTGCAGGTCCCCTATTCAAGGGGAGCCTATTGACAAAGCCTTCTTGCCCCAGCTACAGGAGGCATCACACTCACAGGCTCTTGTCCTGCTGAGGGGCTTCAAGCACCCTGACATGCTGGGAAGGCAGCACAGTGAGCTGTAGGTGACCCAGGGAACTCCTGGAGTGCAAGGAGAGTAGCTTCTCTGGCCAGGTAACAGACAGCCCTACGAGAGGGGAGGTGATACTGCACCTTATGGTCACCAGTGCAAGTGAGTAGAAGAGGGAAAAAGATTTCTTAATTCTGTATATTGCTATATTGCTGTGATTGTTCTTATCACTTTTTGACAAGTGGGTGTTACAGGCTGTTCCCATTCAGCCTGTGGATTCAGTAGAGGCAAAACCACTGAGTGGGACCAAAGCAAAGGAGGCATGCAGGTCATAGGGAGGGCAGCAAAGGGATAGTTTAGGATGAGAAGCCAAATCTGTCCCACAAATAGCTATCTTCTGATCAAAAAAGCTAATAAATTCAGTCCATAATGGCACTGGGGAAGATAGAACAGAGCCAAATCCACTGCATTTTGCAAAACCACGTTTTCCTGTTCTTTCAGGGGCATGCTACCTTTTAACCCCTTACGTATTAAAAAAATAAAGAAGAAAAAAGAATAAGAAAAGGAAAAAGAAACAGGAAAAGGAAAAAGAAAACACTTCTCAGAGCAGCAGCCCTCCCTTCCCAGCAGATGCCGTTCCAGAACAACCCAGCAGAGGACAGACCACTCACACAAAATCACTGACCTCCTGGGGTGAAAGTCCCCTTCGAAGAGCTGTGCCTTGGAGAAAATACAAGCATTCTTGCAGCTAGTGATGCCGAGACAAAGTATTTTGGTATTTCAAGCACTTTGATTGTGCAAATGCACAAGGGAAACCTCTCCAAGCACGGTAACAACTCTTTAGAGGAATCCAAGGTTTCCCATCATCGATGCAGCAGCTGATGCAGCTATTTTAAAAGACATTGAAGATGAAAGTCAGGATGAATGTCAGGACCTTTGGGTAAAAGCAGAAAAGCTACAACTATAAAGAAAAGAAAGAAGAGAAAGCATCCTTTAAGAAGGGCAGATCCCCTAGAATTAAATTGATATTTAACAGGGCTCTTTTACAAGATATAAGATATATAGACACCGTAGCAAGGGCTGCAGAACAAAATCCTGAATACAAAAGAACTCAGAAAAACTGGAAGCTTTCACTATAACTGCATCCTTCCTTAAAAGTTTTAAGGAACTTAATATACCTCCCTATCTGTTTCTAGAGTTCATTTCAACAGTTGTATCACGCTGGTTCTGGAGCAACATGTACTGGAACACTCAGGAGAGGAAAAAGCAACAGGGCATTTTTGGCCCAGTTCCACAGGCACAGTTATGCATAGCAACACAAAAGCTGCAGGCAGGAGGGAGATGGCCAGAAGCTGAAGGTAACCCTGCACAACTTCCCCAAAGCCTATATTCAGCAGCATCTCTTGGGCAAGCTGAGAGGTGCATCACGGGCTGAAATGGCCACAGTAGCCCTTTGCCACCAGTTTTACCTGTTTGCCTCATTTTATCCCTTGCACAATTGCATACCATGGCTTGTGAGATGCTCCTTAGCAGGCAGGACTCACTAGTGCAACACCCACAGCTCCTGAGTGGAGGAAAACATCTGCCAGAGAGAGTGACATTTTGTCCCGGTACTCAAACCACAGACCCAAATACACCTTGTGGGAGACCACTCAAAATCCCAAATCTCTGAACATCTTGGTCTCATGGGAAAGCCACCTGCCCAGCAGGGGTTGATAAGGAGTTGCAGGATACCCCGTCCAGATGCCAGTGTACCAAGGAATCCATACCCAGAGCCACGCGTGCTCTTCTCCTGTGTGAAATAGGATATCTACAACTCTGAACTGGTAAAACCAAGATGGACATATTTCTTTCTTGGCGAGCTGAGGGAATTAAATATTCATACCACCAACATCAATGAAGTTGACTTCCAGTAGCTGATACAGCAAAATGTTTAGAAGGTTATATATGACTACTTTTTCAGGAAAAAAAAAATTACAGCAAAGGACAAAGTCTTTCAGGCCACTTGTTACAGTGCAAGAACTCACATGAGTTACAGCTTTCATATTTTAGTTCATGGTAATAAGTTTAAAAGTGGCTATGTTTGCCTTACAGAAGATGCATTTACATAATGTAATTGGGATGGTGTTTCCATAGGTATTTTGTTACTGCAAGAGTTCTTTCTAGGTGTTTTATAGGCATGGTCTTATATCTGCTTTGCAGTTCAAAGTAATGCATTTATCTTGTGATTCAAGTGGCTAAGAGAAAAGACCTGGTGAGCTAAGACGGCGGGACTCATAGCTAAGCACTTGAAACACCCCAACTCCACTACATTTAATTGTATGTCTGAATTTTTCTATTCAAATTTAACTGTTCCAAACAAAATAACGTCACAAACATTATTTCCAGCTTACAGCAGCAAAGAGAGAGATGAGTGTAGTCCAAAAAGATTTAAAACAGAGTTTTCTATCCGTTTCATTTTGCTATTCTGGAATTTAGGCTTTGTGCTGACAAAAGTGAGAGAAAAGCTTGCTCAATTAGTATCTTCCTCAGCAGCTCAGGAGGAATGTTATCTCTTCCTTATAAGCAAACTAGGGAGAGAAGCCAACTGGTTCAGAGGTAGGACTTGACATCAATGTAAACAGCAATCACAGATTTACAGCACATTTTGCAGCACCTGCTTTGTTTCTTCAAGTTCTACCTTCTGAGGTGAATCAATTATGAGAACTATTTCATGTAACTTAAACAAGAGAATAAAGAAAAGTGAATTTCTGGTCCTGCAGGCTGTAAGGAAGCATTTGAAAATGTAGCCTACAGCAGGATGAAGTTGTCCAGTTGTTGGCAGGGTTATAAACCATGTCCCTTTCCTCCCCTGCCAGGAAAGCAGCTCCTTCATACTCCTGTAACTCTCCCTTTTCTCAGAAATGTCCTGGTTCCCTTCCACGTCCACTTGGTCCTCCCCCAAAACAAGCTGAGATCCCATCCTGCTGACCCTGTGCGCGTTGCTGGCCAGGCAGGGGTGACAGGCTGTGATGGTCCAGGGCGAGCGGCGTGCTGAGCCCTGCCGAGGGAGCACGAGCTCGCTGGCTAACGAGAGCCTGCCAAAAAGGATGGGTAATGCTTGGGCTCTGCTTGCCTTCTCCTCAGGGAGGGCATTACTAATCTCCTTTTCCTCTGCACAGTCACTGTTTTTCCACGAAACTTGCAGTTACAGCATGTCTTTGAAACCTCTATATCAGTCAAATTTGTAGGCGGTGGGTTTAGTTTATTTTCCCCCTTTTTTTGTTTTTTTTTTAATTTTTAAAATTTTTTTCTAAGGTTTTCCAAAAGCCCGTGGTGGAAGGGGGAAAGTAGAGGAGAAGTTTCCAGGTAGACAGATGTATGCCTTTTTCCTTTAGAAAGGAACATTTTTGCAGTGCTTGATTTTGGGGGCCTGAGCCATGATCTTCACATAGTCAGGATTGGGAATACTATTCACTATTGGCAGGCACAACGGGTAGAATGACACAAATCCCAAAGATAATATTAAAATGCCATAAAGTTCAGTAAGATGTGAATTTCATTTTTAACTCTTCTTTAGTTTTGCTAGTGATAATGTGTTAGGGTTTTGTTGTTGTTGAGGTTTTTAAAAATATTTTTTTGCCTAATAAATTTTAAAACAACTTTTACCTGGTCTCTTCATCACTTATTTTTCTCCCTTCTATCACCTACTTCTGTAGTCATCACTTTCCAAAAACACTACAATGCTAGTCAGACAGAAAAATCATATATTCTATTACTATTATCAAAGAAATTAGATTCTTCAATAGCTCCTGATCAAGTGCAACTCATTGTGCTCTTTTCTAAATTCTTGCAATTTCAGAGAAAAAAGAATAAGTCAGTAACCAGAAAAGATAAAAAGTATTCTACTAACAGCCTAGAGTTATTCAGAGTACATATGAAATGCATTTTATGAGGGAAATGGAAAAAATATTGCTCTCTGTTATGCAGCTGCTGGTGAATTCTGGGGTGCTTTTGTCACCCTCAGTCAGCAGTCCCTGTGCCACCACTCCAGCTGCTATTGCTGCCTCCTGAACAGCAGTGCTCAGCAGGGTCTGTTTGCCACCACGTGCCACCTGAGAGCAAGCTGAGCTCTCACTCAGAGCTCACTGGGGTGTTGGGCTTACGGGAGAGGGCCTTGGTCCTGCAGCCATAAATAAATGCTGCACAGAAGGGAGCAAAGGGACTCTTGTTTGCAGATTAATGGAACCTCTGCAGAAGATTGGGAAAAGAACCTTGAAGCTCTGCATGTTCATGCTGGCCAGCCAGAGCAGGAAGACTTGCAGGAGAAGGAGCAGGCGAGGTACCAGTGTGGCTGCAGAGCACAGCCCAAGCGGAGTCACGGTGCTGAGGCTTTGCTTTGCTGAGCACTTCTCTTGCCCCTCTCCCTCACAAGTGGCTTCTAGCCATGGTCTGCCACAACACTGAATTGCTTTCATATCAACGACTGCATCATTATTTCCATCTGTTTATTGATGGATCATTACCTTAAACTGTTTCTGGTGTGAAACCTGGTACCTGTCAAAGCTTCCACTTGGGGTAGATTTCTTTTTATAGCCATCTGGTTAAGTCATTCTAGTTTAAAATATAGAAATAATTAAAAATAATTTTATTATGACATTCACTGTCAGAATAGTAAACAAACCCCAACTTAAATGCCCCCAAAGTTCACTAACAGGTCGATGCTTTTCAGAAGGATTCTTACTGTGAATCATCCTATGCCTCTTCCATAAAAACACATTTCTAGCACTTGAAATGCACTAAGAGCCTGTTTTAAAGGTGTTATAGGCATGGCAGGCAGTCTGCACAGCAAACTCCTGACTTCTAGTTCCAGTGAACCACGGCCCATTTATGTTACCACATGTTGAGAGTAGCTGCATCGGTCTCTGTGTAAAACTCAAATGCTCAGGAGCTAAGGCAGCACACTGCTTCCTTTGAACATGGGTTTTGGCTAAAATCAGAATACCAGGGTCTGACCCTAAAGCTATATGCCTGGAATGCGGGAGCATGATACATCTATCATTTGCATCAACTTTACATCAGGGCAGGATGATCAATTTCAATAGAATACTTGTGATTTATATCACTGGTAATGAGCTGAATGTTAGGCTCAGTTCTGTGGTATACAGTGAATTTGCATGCCCTGGAGAGGTGATACCAAAAGAATATGAAAGACCATGTAGAAAAAAGGTTTTTTTGAGAGTTCTGTCCACATCTTTACCTATACCAATGTTTTCCTTACATGAACACATGCAAAACACCTTGTCTGACATACTTTTAGGTGTACTCAGAAGAGGAAAAGAAAAGAAACTCTGTGAGAAACTGAGCAAAATTTTGCATATTGCATGAAGTTCCAGGATTTCCCTTTGCTGTAATACACAGATTCCAAATATACAAAGATATACAATACATTCCAGGGTTTCTGTTTGCTGTGACATGTAGCCTGTGTTGAGCAGTAACCCCCCCACCCTCTACACTAAGTGTAAGTTCTGTAATTATTGCTAACAGCACATCAAATGTGGGCTACATTTGATTTTAAGACCAAATGTAAGATTTTATAAGCCATAACCTATAGAATCAGACATAGATGTATCTCTCTTATGCAGAAAGCATATTAAAATTGTATTTTTTAATATATAAGCAGGACATAAGAGAATTTCTAAGTATTTGCATAGAAAGTAAAGAAAGCACAGAGATATCACTTAAGTTGGCATAATACAGAGACATTTTGAAGAGAAATAAAAGGTTACATGGAAAAAGAAGATAGATACACAGTAGAGATTTAAATATTTTAAGTCTTTTAACGCTTTCACTAACAATGAAAATAGCAAGTTGATCTATTCCTGTGTAATATTAGAGTAGCTAAAGATATTCCTTAAAAATACCTTTGTTACTAAAGATACTTAATTTACTGCCCAGGATTCTGGTGACAGCATGAAGAGGGGACAGACTCATTTTTCATAACTGTCTGTTAATTCAGTAAAGGATTTGTTCTGTGGATTTTGATGTATGCTGAAAGGGCAAACAAATAAGAGAGGCATTTACATAGTGTCAGATATGCACAAAATCTCCAATACTGCTTTAGCTAATGCCTAGGAAAACCCAGTAAGGTTTTCTGAAATGGGAACTGCTGAATATTTATTAGTTGTTGAACAACATTAATTAGTACTCTTTGCAATCTGTTTCTAAACTATTATTTTCCTGCCTGCTAACAGTAACCCCTTGGGATTTTCTTTTAAACAGAACAAACTTTCAAGTCAGAAAGATTGGTAGAAGCCTAAAGCAAGTTTAGAGCAAGGTCTCTCTTGATTCATAGTACAAGTACACAGTTGGTATAATATTTAAGAATGACAGTGCTGTCTTTCAGTACTGCTGCCCACAATACTTGGAAATATATCCTTTCAGAATGTGAAGGCATATCCTCTGCGAAGTACCCAGATAAATCAGTTCACCCTTGGCTGTAACTAAACGCTGTCTAGTGACTTGTGATCGACAGGGCTTTACCCTCTGACAGCCAGATTCATTGTTGGGACAGCAACCAATCGTCGGGTTTGACGACATGAGCCTAATCAAAGTTGGAGTATAAAAAGCCCCCTTGGAATATATAAGGTACACCAGTGTGGCAAGCTGTCTCTCAGATTGCATTTGCTTTCACGGATCTGTTTAGGACTGAAAGGGAAAGGGGGAGGGGGAAAAAAAGAAGGGAAAAGTGCTGCACTGAATGTGAGATCATGCAAAAGCTAGCGCTCTATGCTTATATTTACCTGTTCATGCTGATTTCAGTCGATCCGGTGGCTCTTGATGACAGTAGTCAGCCCACAGAGAACGCCGAAAAGGACGGACTGTGCAATGCTTGTACGTGGAGACAGAATACAAAATCTTCCAGAATAGAAGCCATAAAAATTCAAATCCTCAGCAAACTGCGTCTGGAACAAGCTCCTAACATTAGCAGGGATGTTATTAAACAACTTTTACCCAAGGCTCCTCCACTGCAGGAACTGATTGATCAGTATGATGTCCAGAGAGATGACAGTAGCGATGGCTCTTTGGAAGATGATGACTATCATGCCACCACCGAAACGATTATCACAATGCCTACAGAGTGTAAGTAACCCTGCTTCTTTCGCCTCCCACTGCCCCTCTGAGAGAGTTGTCTCCCTGCTGTAGAGCCACACAACTCCTCCTCGGGCTCTCCCAACAGGCTGCTGGCTGAAGTCTGCTGGAGGGAGGGAGGGAGGAGAGCATTATTTCTAAAGAATTTGAGCCAGGTTCAGATGACCGTGTGGCGATCCTTTGTTATACTGTTCGGTTTTTGCCTCCTTATAATGTGTGTGCCCTGTAGCACTTAGGATTTGCCCATTGCCTTAGAAAGCAAAGGGAGATCTGCAGTTTAGTCAACTTCGTTATCTGCAGCACTTGGGGCATTTCCTCTCACAAATATAAAGTACAAGTGCAGATAACGAGAGAACTATATTTTTGTGAGGGAGGTTTCACTGGCCAGTATTTTTAGAAGCAATAGAAATCAACAGAAATGCAGCTTAGAGCACTACACCTACCTAACTGCAACATGCTATAGCAAGTGCAAGTAGAGAGTTAAATTCTTGCTTCTTTGCTGATCCCATAAACTAGCACCACCCACCTCGGAGTTAAAACTATATATTTAAAGCAAATATGCGTGTAACTGACTTAAATGTAAAAATGTCCGTGCTATAGCAATCAGCTCACGTAGCTGTGCCAAGGAAGAATGAAGGCATTTACTGAATGAGCAGATTCTGAGTTATCTTCCGAGTGCTAAACATCTGCTATGGCTCCTATCAAGTATCTTTTGCACAGCTAATACTGTAGTATCTTATGTTCTTCATCAGCTAAAGTATTTGACTATGGCAGCTGTTTTTTTAAATAACACTTATGAATATGATGTCAAAAAGGAAAAAGATGACAGGACATATAAGGCATGTTAGCAGTTACAGATATCGTTATGATATGCAGACTAGAATAATATCAGCTGCTCTCACCAGCTAAAAATGAACCCACAGATGAAAAAGTAAATTTTTCAGTGAAATTTTTCAACTTAGTAATTATTAAGATGGGCACTTAATAGCATTGTTTTACTGCAGCCTTATCACAAAGCTGAGGTCTGCCTGCACTTTTATTCCAGCCTATTATGTTCAAGGCTTTATAACTATTTTTAATCAAACTGCTACATAGTTACAGTGACTGAAGAGAAGTCGTTGTGTTTCATTGCTCTGAGTTCATTTCCTACTTCTTATAAAAAGCCCTTGAGCTATTTTAAATGCACTAAAGAGACAGGTATCTTAAGTGATGAGATTTATGAATGTTAAAGCCCTGCACCATTTAGGATTAGTACTCCCCATTTTATCCTGGCATGGAAAGATATTGCCACGACTAGGTATGACAGCTGCATCGTAGGCTACAGGAAGGAGGAACGCAGCACTGCACGTGACTTTCCTCTAATATTATTCAAATGAAAACAAAATGATCCTTATATTAATCCTCTCAATTATTTTCTTCCCACTGAGAAAAGAAATTTAAATCTTCATGAAGTTTGCCCAGGGCTGTATGGTCTGCAGCACGCTGAGGCTTTGGAGTAAATTAGAAATAGCTGGATCACCACACACATGTTGAGTCAGCTTATGCAGAGTTGCTATTCTGAATGCTTTATGAAGGTCCTCAGGAGGTGACCAGCAGAAGTGAATTGGTAGTAGGTGACAGAATAGTTATTTTGTTGACATCCCTTAAAGCTGCTGTAGACTGTAAACCATAGAAAATGAATTAAGTTAAATCCACTTTGTTACTGGTACTCTTTATAACATATTGTAATATATCCTATACAGTCTGAAAAAAATAGTCAGGTTTATATGTGCATTTTTTCTGGTTCTCTGTTCAGTAATCTGTTCTTTCCATTCATTTATAGCTGATTTTCTTGTACAAATGGAGGGAAAACCAAAATGTTGCTTCTTTAAGTTTAGTTCTAAAATACAATATAACAAAGTAGTAAAGGCCCAATTGTGGATATACTTGAGGCAAGTCCAAAAACCTACAACGGTGTTTGTGCAGATCCTGAGACTTATTAAACCCATGAAAGATGGCACAAGATACACTGGAATTCGATCTTTGAAACTCGACATGAACCCAGGCACCGGTATTTGGCAAAGTATTGATGTGAAGACAGTGTTGCAAAATTGGCTCAAACAGCCTGAATCCAATTTAGGCATTGAAATAAAAGCTTTTGACGAGAACGGACGGAATCTTGCTGTAACTTTCCCAGGACCGGGGGAAGATGGATTGGTAAGTCTATTTAGAAAAATCCCATTTCATTGAAAAGCATTTAAGCTCTGTTTTAAGGTTAAAATGGATGCGCTGTTTAGGGAATAGAAGATAAAAGTCCTGTATATCCAATTCTTTCATTCTTTGCTCTCTGATCATGCCAAAAATCAATAGCATTCCTCTGCCTGTTTCCCTGTTTAAAAAATTGAGAGAAATTGTAGTATTTCAGAGACACATTTCGAGGCACTAACTAGAAAAGGTTTCGGCAATTACTGATGGATGACACCATCAAAGTAACATTGTTTTCAATTTTGAGAGCAAATACTGCTCGATAAGCAGCTATTTCACATAAAGCTAAAAGAACAGTCTTTAGATTGCTTCATTGGTAGGAAAGATGCCTCCAGTATTTGCTGAGAAGGCAAGGGACTTCCTACATACTCTCTATGAACATATTTTCTATTAAGCAACAACAAGAATTGTCTCTTTATGAAGGTGAGAACAGATCTTCTCCATAATCTTGAGTTCTTTATCTTCCAATATTTAATAGAGTGCATCATTCTAGAAATGTCTGAATACAGAAATTCTGCTTGATACAATAATTGAGTCATAATGATAAGAAAGAGCATAAAATAACTATCTGGTTTGTTTTTATAAGAATAGATGAACAAATTAAACCTGAAGTGTACCTAAAAGTACACCTGAAGTAAACCTGCGATGAAACTACAGCATTTCCCTTGCTATTCGTTTCTGCAAATCATTAATCATCTACAACCTATAAAAATTTCTGAATTTACCACAATGAAGTAATCCCTCCTTTTGAATAAAGTATGAAGAATATTATTCTACTTTTCCTTTTATGTAGTAGATGAATCTGTTGATCACAGAAATATAGAAATATTTAGGCTGGAAAAGACCTTTAAGATCATTGTGTCCAACCATATTTATGCAACATTTAACTTCACAGCAGCATAATATAATTAAAAAGAGCTTAAAGGGAAAATTCTGTGATACCTTAATTGTACATCCAATATAAATGTGGATCTCCTGTATCTGAAACAGGCCAGCTGGGTATCATGATCAGGAATGCCCTCACCACCTCCATCCATTCAAATGATGATACATATGGATAACCACGGCTATCACTACCTATAAATAAAAATTTCAGTGGCAGAGCAGGGTTAGAGGCACAGCTGATAACAGGAGAGGAAATCTCTCTTCCCTCCAGCTCCTCTCTAGCAGCTCCCAGTACAGGGGTGCTCCTCTCACCAAACACCTCCCCATATAATTTACCTTTGGGAAGAGTGCTTCCAGTAGCTCCACAGCTCGCAGCCATGAAGGCAGGTACCTGGGCAGAGAGAAACCTGGGTAACAAATTTAGCTGGGCTGTTACCCACTCCTGAGGAATGGTCTTCATGGAATGGCCCCATCCCAGCACAAGGGGCAGAAATCAGTGTGTGGAAGGCAGCAACTTCGGGAACTTTTTCAAACTCATGACCATGAAGCCTGCAATTCCCTTCTAGTCTCAGTTGGGGACTGTGGAAACACACCTTCGGTAGGAGGCATGTGACTCGGAAATCTGCCAAAAGTACATTCCTGGCCATAGGACTCTTCCAGGAGTCAAAATATTTCGCTACCCCTCCAAATTCATTCAGTCATAGACTCATTCAAGCATGGCAGCAATAGAGGAGCAACTTTTGTCCTCCTTGGTCTGGACAAAAAACCTTCCTTGATATCAAGAAAGCCTGAACTAAATATGATTTTAATGAAGGGGATTTCAGAAGGACTCACAAAAGCTCTTAGTATGAAATTTAAAACAAACAAATAAACAAACCAAACCCACACCAAAAGTAAAAATCCAGCATCCTCCAAACTTCTGAAATGTTCTCACAGCAGTTAAATGATGCTGGCACTGAGACAATGGTGATTTCAGGGACAAATACTCAGGTAATAAAGCTCTGTATAGAGAAACAGCAGGGAAATACAGAGATATCTATAACAGAATTGTAGCAGGTCAAATTCTATTTGCAAACTTCATTTAGGAAGATTAATTTGATACGTCTACATCTGAAATACTATTTGCATGTTTTTAGTGAACTCGGGCTCACCTCAGAAATGATTCCAGTTCCTTCTCCTCTTCTCACAGAACCCATTTTTAGAGGTCAGAGTTACAGACACCCCAAAACGGTCCCGCAGAGATTTCGGTCTTGACTGTGACGAGCACTCAACAGAATCCCGATGTTGTCGCTACCCACTGACGGTAGATTTCGAAGCTTTCGGGTGGGATTGGATTATCGCTCCCAAAAGATACAAAGCGAATTACTGCTCCGGAGAATGTGAATTTGTGTTTTTACAAAAATACCCGCACACCCACCTCGTGCACCAAGCAAACCCCCGAGGCTCGGCAGGCCCTTGCTGCACACCCACCAAGATGTCCCCCATAAATATGCTGTACTTCAACGGGAAGGAACAAATCATCTACGGCAAGATACCAGCCATGGTTGTAGATCGCTGCGGGTGCTCATGAGATCCTCGTCAGATCCACTGCTTCACAAATCATGGAAGCTACCAAAAAAAGAAAAAAGAGAGAAAAAAAAGAAAAAGTTATACCCCCTCACCAGTCTTTCAAACTGTGAAGTTACGTACACAAGGCATTGCCGACCTCCTGTGTGCTACTCTACAGATTTAATGCAGCACCGGCTACAGAACGTGAACTAAAGGACAATGTAATTACCTGATGGCTGCTTGTGAGCCAGCAAAAGAGAGAAGCTACAATCAAATCACCGGATTTCATCCATGAAGTTCTTACATTATGAGGGAATCAATACTCAGTCATTCGGATGCAAATTTACATGCAGGTTTCAGTACATGCTGGTAATCAAAAGCAAGCTCCTTCTCACCTGAGGACAGAAGGAGCAGGCTTTTAGGTTCCTTTCTTCACAGCTTCACTTAATATCATATTTACAGGAACATATATACTGGTAACATATACGCCACTACACAATACCACCAGAATCATCCTTAAACACTTGAATATATAGTGCAGACTTGTGAAATGTATCAGATGAAATTCCACGTAAATGGACAAATCCTGAAATTAGGGATGGCATAGTGTATTTAGCGTGTTTCCATTCCTTTTTCTCATTAGTATGTTAGTAATCAATGGCAATGGTGCTACGTAAGCAGGCTGAGTAAATAGGAAGATAGTTCTATAAGTGAGAGAATTTAGGCTTAATAACGAATTTGCCCTATCCTCAGGTACACTATTCAACATTCGCAAGAAATAGGTATTTTTTAAGTGAAAAGGAATAGTTTTCTAGACATAGAAAAACAGAAGGCAGCAGAGAAGTCCAACATTCAAATTGCAATCCCACATTTTAATCTGCCTTTGCAACATTACCGTTTGCACTATGGTAAACCAATACAAATAGTTGGTTGCTACAGATATTGTTTAAAAACCACTTTGATATAACTGACTTGTGTAATATGTATGCATCAATATTTTGTAAATAAATGTTTATTTTTTAATCACTGTTGGTATATGTTCATCACAAGAAAAGAAAGACTTTAACCTGTACTTTAGTTTAATAAACAAACCCCAATATTCTCTTCATAATATAATTTTCTGGATTTTAACACAAATAATATGTAGGAACAATGCAACGAAGTAAACCATATGTTGAGAATTATTCTACATTTTATATGTTTTTTACATTGGTATGAGCCATCTAGGATAAATGATGGCTGTTGACATGTTTATAAGGTTCTTTGGGTTAGTGTTTTTATGCTCATTTTGATCCACAACTGAATTTCCATATTTTGAAGGTTATGTTCATAAATAATGATGATACCACAAAAGATTGCTATTAAATGCATTTTATTATATTTAAAAGTTTGCAGCAAAATATTTTCTGTATTTGAGTAAGCATAGCACGTGGATTTTCACACAAATTCTGTACATTTTCCTTATAGTAAAAGATTGTTAATTGAAATTAAAAAGATCTATTTACTATAAAGTCCATTTTATTTCACATGTGAAATAGAACTGATAAACCAGGTGTTTGTTAAGACAACACAATTACTGTTAAAACATCTTCTTGTTAGTATGATGCACGTTTTTGTTATACTCCAGAATTCAGTTTTGAATTTTCCTTTGTGTAAAACCACCCTAAAATTGCAAAACTGCTTGATTTTCTTTCCCTTCCTCTTTTATATATTTTCTGCCTCAGTGGTAAATATTTTGTATTGAGTTTTTTTACTTTTTTAAAATTTGTATGTAAGGACATTAAAACTTAAAGTTTGAGTGATAAGGTTTGAAACTTAACAGCAAACAGATTTTCTGCAATTTCTTTTGAATGATTAGGAGTTCTGCTAAAGCTGTGTCTGAGCATCAAGCAGGCATTCAGCTTCTCCTGATGCAGTTCACCAGAGCAGATCCCTGGGGCCCTTAAATACACTTCCAATTTAGTTTCCCACCAAACACCATCAGACTAAATAAAAATCTAAAAACTTTTGGAATACAGACTCTCAGTGAAGCCACAAGAATTAAAAGTACAGCACAATTCCCCTCCTAACCAAAATTACAGAATTAAGGGAGAAATCCTCTGTTTGTTGAAGTCAATGGCAAAACTTCCACTGGCTTTAAGGGAGACCAATGTTTTGCCCTTTGACTTTTAACTCGTGACATTCAGGCACCAAGTAGTTCATGTGAACTATCAATAGCATCTCCTTGCATGAGGCTCTTAAACCATTCAGAGACTTCAAATTAACTTCCATATACCCTGTAGCTAAACATTCACTGCTTTAATTGGGCTAGTTCATATAGCAACAGCTGCAGAGATGCATCAGCGTGGATTTTACAGTTGATAGGGAACAAAATATATTCCCAGTCTGCACCAAAGTGCAGTTTGGACATCTGCAGGATTGTTTTTACTCACGATAGGTAAAGTAAAATGCAAATTCATTTACCCCCACACAAGTGACATCATTGGCTGCCTGGTAATAACTGTACCCTGCACAAAGGCAGTGCACAAGTGAAGGAATTTTTTGTTCCTGGAATCAGTGAAAACAAAATTCAATCAAGAAAATAAATAATATGAATTCCAAAAAGCATCTACTCCAACCAGCATTCTATCTTGACACTCAGAAAAATTTTATTCCATGTAAATTTTATGCAGTATGCGTCTTTTATATTTTGCCAAACTTGAAATTATCATAGAGCAGTTCTGGCTCCCGTGATTTAATATTGACCTTACAGATAAGTGGCTACTCATGGAACATGCTCTGGGCTTTGATCTTGCTGATTTTAGCTGCTGAATAGTTCATAATTAATGTGTTTATTGACAATCAATTTAAGATGTCAATGATTCCTTCTGTCCTTATTGTTACATCCTCATATTTCCAAGGCTCAGGTCTGAGAGACTTCAGCAGCATCTGTGAATACTTTGTATGGCTCTCAAACCTCACCGTTAAGCTGTGTATCCAGAATAATGAAAATAGCCAGTGAGGGATCATGTGTGAGAAATAAGCAGCATCATTTCCTTGCCTGGCATGCTACGAATCCCAACAGGAATGAACCAGGTAGAATCCAGCTTTCCAAGGCAGTGTTCAAGTGCCCCAAGATGCACGTGCACACCTGCAACAGGGCAGTCCCTCATCTCTCTATTGCTTCAGGTCTTCCCCTTGGCTCTACTGCCCAGCTCTTCACCTCCCAACACGAGCCAGTCCCTTTCCAGTGCTGTTCTACCCCTACCTCTTACCCAGCTCCAGTTACACTGTAACACAAGTAGCATTTCTCTTCCCATTTTTCACAGCATCTCTCATCCCATCGTCCATCCCACCGTCCATCCCCAGCACACCCCGCAGTCTTGCCCCACAGCCCCTTTTGCAGGGGGAACAGCCCCCCTGCAGCACTGCCCTCCTGTCCCTTCACCAGATCCAATGCATCCTGCTTCTGCTGGAAGCTGCGGTCAGGGGAGAAACCTTCCACTATGCTCAACAGAGCCCGTGGGGAATTTAACAGCTGAACACAGAAGTCATCACCACTAAGCATAGATGCGCTGCAATTTTTCACAGATGTACAGTTTTGCTAAATATGAGCAGATTTCAAAGGAAGAACTAAAGGCCAAATCCATTCATACCTTTAGGTAGCTTTTCCTCAATTCTGTGGAGTCTAGGTTTGGGGTTTGTGGTTGTTCATTGGGGGTTTGGGGTTTTTTGAAGGATTTTTTGGGTGGTTTCTTTTTTAATCAGAAAGATTATTGAATTGACTCATTCTTGGATGCGAACAACCTATTTTGGCAAAGTGTCTCAAAAAATAAATCTGCTTGAGATTAGGTTTGGACAGCTCAGTCCAGGCAGACAGATTTTGTTAAAGCTACAGTAAAACAGAGCAAGTTATTATAATCTGAAGTACTGGATGGACAAACTTAATAACCAAATTATCCCACCTCAACTTAAAAATTTAGTACATTTCAATAAAAAAAATAAAGTTAGGAAACAGTACATAATGGAATGCACTAGCTAGAAGCTTAACAAACATCACAGCACCTATGTAACTCAGCAAAATTGTCAGGAAGAACCTTAGTGGTGGGTTTTAACTGACTCAGGTTAGCTATGTGCTTCCACTTTAGCTTCCTCCCAACAATGTCAGCTGCAGCAAGTAGATATCTATACATTGATTTAATACCACGAAAGAAACTACTAATGCAACTGCATCTGCTTTTCTGTCAAGTCTTCCCCTGCAAGAAGACCGTAACTCTGGCTTCAAATGCACGTGTAACATGTTTGAAGCCATAAAAATAAGATGTTAACAAACTCTGGAAACACTAAAGCTCCAATTCTCCTATTCAGTTTATAAAAGCCCTGACAAAATCCAAAGGAAAACATTAGGGCTACAGGCCAACTTCTGAATTTGAATAGGCAAGGAGTACAGCTCTGTTCACTCTTGGCCACCTCTAAATAATCTCAAAATAAGTGATAGTGCTAACATCTGTTGTAGCAATCTTGCAAAACAAAAAGAAGTGGAGAAGTGCAAACTTCTGTTCATTCAACAGTGAACTACTCCAATTAATTACTAGGTGTATTGATAAATTAAGCAGAATTAGTCTCTTTGATGGCTAGACAGGGTGAATTGGAGGGATGAAGAACTATTACAGTGAGTATGAAATGAAAATACTGTCTGTTTTTATTGCTCCAGAATATAGATGAGAACAAGTCGTGAAGCCCTCTGTAGATGAGGTGTCAAGATCAGCGACAAGCTTTGCGGAATTTTGTGTGTAAGTCTGGCTGATTTTCACTAGCCTTAGCCATTAAGGCCTTCTGAGGCTACAGGAAAGACTGTTCCTTTTCTTTAGAAGTAGACATAACTCACACACTACACATGCTTTCGAAACAGTACTTTCAGAGAACATAAATTAGCTTAGTGTCCACGAGTCAACTTGTGATCTTGAACTCATGTTCTTAATGTAGAGGTTCTCTGTGCTCTATATCCAATTATGAACCAAAAGTAATCAGTGATCCTAAAAGCTACTGCAATTTCTCCCTATAGAAATGCCTTTCACCTACAAGTCAATAACTGAGTAAAATTTCAAACCCGTAGCTTTTCCATTATATTTATCATACTACCTCTGTACAAGTAAAGCCAATCCCTCTTGAAGAGCTGAAAGTATTCAGCTCAAATGAATCCTGCCTGTGGAAAGGCAGAGGACAACTCCAGCTCAGCAATGTCTCTCCTGTTACTCTAGATGAGGCCTGTATGGCCTTGGGTGAGATCTGGTTGGGATCTCTGCTTAGGAAAGAATAAAAATGCTTCATTTTGCCATTACGTTCTGTGTTTCACCAGTAAAATTACCAGGAGCACTTAAAGATTATGATAGTATGGGAAGAATACCTGGGAAAGCATTATGGAGGCATTACTTAGTAGACAGCTTCCATTAAACTTGAAAAAAGGCAATTTGGGAAACAGCTGCAACACAAACAGGACAATAACCTGAAATCAGGTAAGGTGTAACATTCATTGTAAAGCAGTCATGTGCTAACAATGGTCTGCTTCTATGCATTTCATGGAGCTGAGTACAGTATAAAAAGTGAAATTTAAAGCAGTTAGATAATTAGAGGGATGTAACCACGGCAGCAAGAAAGATTTTATCTTCCCAAATCCAGGATGATACTGAAGGCATTTGCTAAACTTTTACTTCTTCTGTCTTAAGAATGCTTAAACTGAAAAGGTTTGCACTTTGCCAAAATTAAAAGATGTTTTACAGCAAATCTAACTTAAGTATAATCTGTTGCATCATAATTTGAATATGTAGCAATCCAAAATATAATTGCTCATAACTTGGCTAATAGCTTGCAGTTAAAGTTCATGATTCATGCACTCTTTCTGCAGAAATCCTTACTAGTTTTTTACCTAGGAGAGGAGCAATTATCTTCCTGACCAAGCAATGGTATTAGGGAGTCAGAGCATTATTTCAGGGCACTTTGTGGCATCCAATTAGGCATTCTTAAGCATCATACACAACAGCATGGAGAGCAAAGATTTTCTTTATGCTTTGGCATCAGTGCATTTGAAGAGGAGGTTTACTCTGATTTCAGTCAACAGCAATCTTCTCTCCTACTGAAGTTTTCATCATCATTTTTCCCGTTGTTATTCCTCAAACCCGGCAATGCTGACATATGAAGCAGCAAGCTGAACACCTGGCTGTCACGCATTATGGCATCAGGTTGCAGCTTCGCCTCTCGCGCAGCGCCAGGTGGTCGGAGGAGTGGGAGGCATGTCAAACACATGCCTTCGGGCTGAGCTCAGCTGCCTACTGTATGCTGCTGTCATGTGGGAAAGCTCAGCCTAGGTGCTGGTCCAGGGGAAAATGCCCATTGCTTCGCTGCTCTAGGTGACACCTACCACAACCTGCTGCTGGCTGGCCAGAGCTTTCTGCTCACTTGTGTTGCTCACCCACCATGGAGTGGGACAACAAATCTCACAGGATTCCACTCACGATCCCTGTGTGCCCAGAGGTACCAAAGGACATGGCTTATTCCAACTAACAGCAGCATAACTTCATCATAATTGAGTCTTTTCCTTCTAGAAAGGAATTATTCTAAGAGCACCCTAAAGCTGGGCTATTCCCCAATGCAGAAGTGTTCCTCTCATCATATCACAGCATGCAGCCACAGCGGCAGAATTTTATACACTGACCTGCAGTCACATCTCACAGATCTGAGTCCTCACACCACCATGTATCAACAGTCACCAACAAACTTGATAAATCAAACTAATAATATTTATTTAACCTTGTTTTTGCTACCATGGCACATCCCATTTACAGTTACACCATTTGCCTAAGGAGATTGAAAAGGCAGCTACCCAAAATATTCTCTTTTGAGGTCACTGTGCTGTTTCTGAAATAGTCTCAGGATACTTGCTTTACCTTTTTTTTCCCCCTGCTTTTATGTATAGCTTGTGACTTATTTATTAATCAATTGTCTTGTACTGATGTATTCTTAGGTCTCCACTACCTTATCAAAGCTGGGAATACTACTAAAGCATCCTCACAGAACTCTCCTCAGGTTTCTAAGAGCATCTTACTCTTCTTGTTCCCAAACAATTGTCTCAACTTTTCTTTTCAACCAACACAGACCTAGACTCAAGCTCTAGTTGCCACAAAATGACAAGCCCAAAGCGTACTATCATCTTAGGGATTAATTTACTGATTTATATTTTAAAATTGCAGTCCTAGGAACATTTTAAAAAATTATAAAAGGTATTTTTCAATAAAAGCACTTTTCCATCTTAACAATAATTTTTAGCAGGGTATTGCTCTGGAAACGGATCCTACACCAAGTGTTGCTTTTTACCACAACTTTCTTTTCACCACAGTGATACCCCTAATGCCTTACTTTTATCAGTTTACTCATGTGAAGACTACTGGCCTTTACAAAATGCTTCAGAAATCCGCTGCTGTCCTTGAGTGCCCACTTCTTTACATCACCCACTGCACTTGTACAAGACCTCATCTGAACAGAGTTGTGGTAACTGCTACTACCATGTGAACACACATGACAATCCTCATGGATAAAACAAATCATGTCTATGGAAGGTACAGTGCACTCCTCAGCACTCATTGTTTGGGTTACATACGGCTAAACTTCAGGTCTTTCATTGAAAAACAACTGAAAATTGGTTCCACAAATTTCTCTTGACTGTGATTAAGAAGGAGCTTAGTTACAACAAAATGCAATTACTCAGTTTTGGCCACGCAGCCTTCACGAGGCTTTTCCAGATCCGCTCCCACGGACCCTAATTCTGGTTTGGAAGCCAATTGTTCCGTGGCAGCGTTGCCATGGATCTCATTCAGAGATTTAGCAACACATTCTCCACCAGCTTACAGCAAACACCAATGTCTACAGCTCACCCACAGCTTGCTTATACCACAAGTTGGAAGTTATCCATATAAGATCCTGCCTGTTATAATGACAGGCAGGGTGGAATGCTGTGCCACATGAGACTGAGTTCTTGTAAGTGTACCTGATACTGCATTTTCACAATAAAAAGTGCCTAAACACAAAGAGATAAACATGCAGGAGGAATTAGGATTTTCCAGACATTTGCAGAGCCACTGGGTTCAAACCGATGTCCCCACCAAGGGAGACATCATGGTGGGTATCTGTTATGGACCATCTATCCAAGAAATCAGGAAGCCTCCTTTAAAGAACTAGATGAAACTTCACAACTCCGGGTTAACACGGGGACTTTAACCACCCCCAGCACCTGCTGGAAAGGCAATGCAGCGCGGCACCAGCAATCCTAGAGATTTCTGGAGGATGGTTGGGATGTGCTGCACAAGAGACTTTTCACTGGCACTGCTACTCATGCCTCGCTATGAACGTGATGACCCAGGGTAACTGTTCTGTCCCAACCCAAGCAATCCCATGATTCTGCGACTGAGACAGTAGGGCAAAGGAAATGAGAGAAGCAGAATAATGGAAGAGCAGCTTTGGCAAAAATAAGGCTGTGTGGCATCAACCTGGACATCAGAATCAGGTGCCTCAAGTTGCCAACACTTTTGACTATTGCTACAGTGATGACAGAAAAATAAGTGTTTTCAGGATCTGAAAAGCCCCCGTTCCACTGGTTCTCCTACTGCACGGGAGCATCAGACTTTAAACTTGTATTCCATAGAGAAATACATTTATGTTTGCTCTTCTGCTTTTTTGGCTTTTTGGGGTTTTTTTAACGTATGGGGAAGCCTTCCAAATTCCGTATTTCTTTTCTTCTAGATGAATACACTCTCAAGCTATGGGAGAGCTCTCCTGATAAAGTACTACTACCTAATATGAATAAATAGATAAAACTTGGGGTAATGGGAGAATGGTACAGCCTCATTCACCAGGTAGGAGGAGGAATATTATTTTAATCCTTTGCTCCAATTAATTTTTAAATCTTCTCTCACCATTCATCAGCGGTGCAGGTCATGAGACTCCCAACAAGCACCCCAACGCTGTGAGCTGTGTGGACTTCAGACAATGAAGTTAGTTATGTAAATTTTTGGTAAAAATAATTATGTTCTTTAATGACTTTTTAAAAAATATTTAACCTTTTCCAAAAATGCTTGACCAGCATGAATAATTGGAAAAATTATTGGCATTATTACTAAAAAAAGTCACAGAAAAACTCTTTTTTTTCCCCCTCTGCCCAGATGGTCGTATTTAAGCAAACAGTAAAATAATGAATAAAACCCCCTTGGACTCAATACCAAAATCCTGGACTGGAATCTGAATTTCATGACCATTATTTTACAAGTGAGACAAAAGTCTTCAATTCCAGATTTCAGTTGTGCTAAAATACTCAAGCAATCTTTATTCTATACACGTGGAAAGAATGTAAGAGAATATTGCCATTGTGATGATTTGCTTTAACACACTATAGAGATAACTACAAAATAGATCCATTTAATCCCAGGAATTTTTTTGGGAATACCAGGAAACCTACATGAGCAAATGGATGGAAACACACAAACATTTATTTGGACTGCTATTCAGAAACCAGAGCCTAAATTTCTGGTTTGATTTTTTATGTGTGTGTTCTTAGCCCCTTTTCCCTTGGCTATATCTGTTAACAACAAAAAAGTTCCACTCTCACCGTAAGGGAGACAGCAGAATTTGGCTGCTCAAAGGCAAACTTTTAGTTGGACATTTTGAATGCTTTTTTGTATGTCACATATTTGTGTTTAAAGGACAATCTGACCGTGAATAAACCTTTAGGTGAGAAAGTGGCTTTAACACACAGCTTTGACTTCAGCATTATTCCATAGTTTCATTCCTGCTTGAGAGTTCAACAGAGCAGGCTATAATTTATAGTAAATTACACTTAAGACTACAAAATTCTGACAGTTTTACTCCTGTGTTGTTCAATGCACTAAGTGACCCTATCATGAGGCTGTTGACCTGGCACCCTTGGGAAGTACAGCAGATTTTTCTCAGCTAATGCATGGCCTCACTCAGCAGGACAGGGCAGGCTTGCTCTAAAAAAGGGCAGCACAACAATCCCATGTTCCTGTTACCCAAACTAGTGCTACACAAATGAAGAAATGAGAGACACCCATCAGTTGAAATATTGGAAGAAAATTCTAACATACATTTGTCCCTTACAACTAACACTTACACCAAAACTGTCTATCATACAGCAGAATGATTACTCCTTAATCAAAACCATAATTAGCTGTGTATTTCAAAAATCTATTTTTCATATCATTGTGAGCATGAACTCAGACTGCCACAGACTGAAATACACATGCACTCTGACAAAGGGATACCCTGTTATCTTATGTGCCACTGCTCAAACACCCCAGACTGTTGCCAGATGCTAAAAGCAGACTTCATGGCTTTTAGTAATCATAGTAGAGGCACATGAAGTACCATACAAAGAAACACAATTTTAAAAAAAAGCACAGATGATTTAACAATATTAATCCCTTTATCAGTAGGGATCATTAATCCAATAATTTCCCCATTAAAAACAAAAAATATTAGATACACAGATTTTGATTCATATATAGAATATTTTTAAATGACTTAACTAGAAAGTCCATCCTCCCTCAATGTGTATTGTAAATACAACTATGCACCACCAATCACAAGATGGAAGTAACAAAAATAACCTTAATGAAAAATTGAAGTGTAAAAGAGCTTCTGTATCCAGCTGAAGACTTCACAATGAAATTAGGACAATCCTACACTAATGGTACAGTCACTGAAAGATTTTTCCATTCCTCTTTTCAGGAAACCCTGCATGAAATGCTGAGATCTGGGAATGTACCTCTGCCTATGGTAGCTGTTCTTAACCCCACCAGCAGAGTTAAGAAATTTGAAGCAGCAACCTTTGTGTTACCCTAATTCACACTTCAATTCCCAGCTAACTCCTAAAACAATACCATGCAAAAGTCTACCTTCAAGACTAAATCATAAAAACATTCAAAACTACTGTGACCATAGAATTGTGAAAGGTAGGTTAGAAGCTAATCCATGCTCCAGACATGTTCTTTTGGGGTGACTGTGACGCTGGGGGGACACAAACAGCCTCATCTTCCTGCAATTTCTGGTAATACACTCAATGTTTCCCTGAGTAACATGATGAACTGACTGCAACCTTCATTTACCCACCCCCCTGCACTTCTGGGGGAAAAGGTAGAGAAAATTAGGAGGGAAGTCGAGCCTGTGGGGAAGGGAGGGCAGGGGAAAGGTGTTTTTAGGATTTTTTTGTTATTTCTCATTACCCTACTCTGATTTGATTGGTAATAAATTCAACTCATTTCCTCAAGTCCCATCTGTTTTGCCCATGACTGAAATGGGTGAGTGATCTCTCCCTGCCCATATGCCAACCCATGAGCCTTTTATTATATTTTCTCTCCCCTGTCCAGATGAGGGGATAGAGCAAATCTGGCAGGCACCCGGCATCCAGCCAGGGGAAACTCACCACAGGTACCCAACACACACAGATTTTTGAAAATTCTCAAGATAAAAATTAAATAATTTCTCCAGCTCTCTAATATGTACTACTTAGAGCATATGTTAGATTTGGGAGCTTTGACTAGCTCTATACTCCTTGATTAAATTAGGCTCCTTACTGAATGTGCACACTCCTATAGCAGAAGCATCCTACACCACCAAATGCTTTTGAGAAAAAAAGAGATTCCCTACTGAATGAGAAACTTAGAATATCTTAAGCCTTTCAGTGATGATACACTAGTAATGGAAACACAGTTTGCTTTTGAAAGTACTATTCCAGAAAGTGAACTGACTCCAAAAGCAGTAGGAAACTGAAACACCCTAAACCAGTTTTTAACTCCTCCCTCCACCATCATTGTAGTTTATCACAGCTTAACTATTCTGTAGGACCAATGTATCGGTGCGCAGTGGGGACCCCAGCTGTGGCAGCCCAAGGTCTAAACAAGTAACCTGAATTAAATCAAGGCACGGGCAAGCCCAATACTGTACCTTCAAGTGATACATCTACTCTGAGCATAGCACTGCAAAGATTCCCCCAGGACTGTCACTGCTCCCCAACATTCCTCTGTGATTTGGATAAAAAGCTGCCAGGGTGTTTCTTCGGAGACTTCACATCACCTCAAAAGAATGCTGTCGACACCTGATCTCACAGCACAGAGCGCCAGACATTTTCCAATCTGTCCATTTCTCTTAAGCTCTTTGTCACCAGGTGATTACCACCCTATATTCAACTGGAAATTCAATTTTCATCCCTCAAGCTAAAAACCTACCAGGTGATAAAAACCCCAACTCATTGCTTCAAGAACACTGTTGCAAGCGATAGTACGTACTAACACCAGAGACCTTAGTGCTACTCATCAAGAAGACAAACTGCTAACACTTCTTCAGTATAAAATATTACCAGAGAGCTACTCCAGAATAACCTCTGCATGCGGACACTTGTTTTTAGGACAAAGTGTACTTTAATTCTGGAAGAATTACTCCTTTCAAATGTAACATGGAGAAGAAAGAGAAGAATACCTAGCAAATATGTATCATTCCTTGATGGGACATGGATGGATAACACACCATTACCCCCATGACCTACCCCAAGTGCAGTCATGCAACACAAGGTATGTTTTCGGACAGCTGCCAGCTTCTTAGCCTTCCTCCAGGACCTTCACACAGTGTTTGGTAATTCTTGCCTTTCCATAAAGACCCACAATTTGTCTTATGTTGAGCACTGATGGACACTCAACAGTGATCTGCTGCTTTTAGTTTTTCTTCATATACCTACCAAAATTATTTGAATATGGTTAACTTGGAAGAAGTTTGCATGGTTTTATCACTGCACTCTGTGCATAATGAAAAAGTGACAGTAAAAAACAAATAAACAAACCTCATCAGTTTTTAAATCACCAGCAGAAAGAAGCAGTCTCCCAAAATAAAATCACTTGAAAGAGAATGCAATTCTGCTATGTAAGTACAAAACTCGAGTAAACACAATTTTCCCTCATCTTTCCAAAAGTTTATTGAAAAAGAATGTAGAGGAGTAGGAAGCAGAAATTTTAAGGATTCTTCAAAGATCCATGTGTCCTTCTGAATCCTGTTCCTGTAATGGGAAGCCTTCCTAGTGAAAGGAGACGCCTGCTTTTCTGTAGTGCACAGTTCCCCTATGGGCCATGAATAATCTGATACATTTCAACAGTGGTTTTCATTCTTCTCAATCCAGTGGTAATCCTATTTAAAATACAGAATGGATTTTCTGAGGTAATAAATTATCTGTTATTAACATAAGATTTTTGGACAAATTTGGCTTTACAAAATTAACTGCAGCTTTCTAAATACCTGGATAATTGGTCAGTTGTATTTTGATATCCTGCTTTCTCAGATTGACATTCTACTATTAAAGCTGAAACACAACTCGGACAAGGCAAGATAATATCCTGCACTCTAAAGATGATATTTATATTTCATTTGTTCACCAAACATTTAGAAGCAGCTAAGAAACTAAAAACATTGGTGGAAAGTTAAGCTACATTATATATGTAGCACTTGAACATCTGTTTCCCAGGTCCGAAAGTGCAAGGCTAGAAGAAATATTTATTATTAAGAACCTCTCTTAGACATTTAATCCAAGTGGTCCTG
Organism: Edolisoma coerulescens; assembly: GCA_013397115.1. Classification (NCBI taxonomy): domain Eukaryota; kingdom Metazoa; phylum Chordata; class Aves; order Passeriformes; family Campephagidae; genus Edolisoma; species Edolisoma coerulescens. Next base: position 1,622,023 of record VWZW01001754.1, read on the forward strand.
TTCAAGTTTGCTTACGCAAGCTATACTGACCTTAAAATAGTAATCCTCAGTTAGCCAGTGATGTCTTTGCTTTCTTGCTTTTCTTCCAGCCTCAGGAATATTACAATCTTTGCTGTGCAGGTTTTCATAAGGCTTATACATACTTGATCATAAAAATAGATGCTCCGAATAGAAGGCAGTACAAACCCCCTCCCCCCCAGTCAACGTTATGATCTCACCAAAATTGACCACCTAGCAAAGCCAAGAAATGCAGCTTGAAAACAAATTATTGCTAATTTTATAATTAGCTTTAGTCTAGCAACTGTCCCTATCTGTCCTATATTAGGGGCAGCATCTCTGCTGCAAGTTTACGCAGCATCTTCAGCAGAGTCCGTGTGCCGTAAGCGCAATACCAGAATACAACAATCACGAGCTGCTATCAGACTGCCCCAGTGAGTGATCCACTCTCAAACTCCACTTGGCACATGGGACAGCAGCAGCAGCTACAAATTGAGAGGTAAGGCCTTTTATAGCTGTAGCTCAGAGTCTTAAACAGGTTTGAACAAATTACCTGAAAACTCAATCAGCAGCCCAGAGCTCTTTGGAGGAGTTTCCACAAATATTCATTATTTACAAATGAAAAAATAATTGCAGTTTTGCAAAGCTTTTTGCAAAGTCTATTAGATTAGTTTATTTTAGTATTATTTTACATGACTATGCTCATTTCAGCCACACTGAATGGATAAGGAAAATCACTCAATATCATTGCCTTTCCAGCTGTAGTTCAAGCTGAAATATTAAGCTATCACATAACAGTGGCAGCTCTCCAGGCAGGAGAAAAGAGTATTTTGCACCTGTTTACAAACGTATTTAGGCATTATTCATCATTACCTTGACTCTATATCTGACTCAATGCATTCATGCAAGACTCATTTTCCTTTATGCCGGCTTCAATGCCCTCTTACAGTCTTAGGTCTTCACTCTGTAAATGACAGAGAACCCCCAAAGGCACTTGCCATTTTGCTTTCCTGCATCAGTGTGGTGGGTTGATCCTGGCTGGATGCCAGGTGCCCACCAAATCTGCTCTATCACTCCCCTCCTCATCTGGACAGGGGGGAGAAAATGTAATATGAAATATAATCAAAGGTTCATCACCTGAAAGGCAGGGAGAGATCACTCACCCATTACCATCACAGGAAAACAGACTGGACTTGAGGAAATGAGTTGAATTTATCACCAATCAAATCAGAGTAGGACCCTGTAGCACTCCCACGACCAAAACCTTGCTGTGCAAACCCAATCTTCTGTGATTTAAAGAACCCCTAATATGCATTCATTTAGCATTTCCTTAAAGATCTTTGAAGCCACCCACCTGCTGATCAACACCAAACCTACATAAGCAAACTTCTCTTAGATGTCCCTTTCCAACAGAAACCTCATCCCTGAGGACTGTCTTCTGCTACTGATCTCACTCCTCAGTGTCAGTAACTTACACAAGCATCGTTCCAAGCGCAGACATGAAGGCAAAGGATGGTTTTACTTCTGCAAACACTGACCAATCCCTCTTCTTATTTTTAGTATCACAATTGCCCTAGGAGTTTGAATCAGGCTTGAGCTGTTTTGACAGCGTTACACAACTTGGGAATTGAAATCAAAAGTACAAATCAAACTTGATGACAAAATTCAGTTATTTTAGAGCCATGATATGATGTAAGGAACTACTGGCAAAATTTAAAATGAATATAGTTCCTTTGCTAAGCTTTGTCCAAGATATTGACATCACTGCTAAACCCAAAATATACGCAAGGTTATTTGAGGAACAAATCGGACCATAAGGAAAATATACAAATTTCACCACCCCAAGATTCTGATTAATTCCAGTCACCACTTACCAGCTATGATCAATCTATTTTCCCTTAATTTGTCACAATATCGCCTGTTCTTAAGGGAAGCGCTAAGCAAGAACCTAAACAATTTATAGAGGAAGGTCTTGAAAATGTTTTGCCCACACTGATCTGTATAAACTGCACATTTGCTAGATGCCTGCAATTAGATTTTCTTGGCATGAATATTCCTTTAGGTGTGACTCTATCTTGTTTGGCCTCCCTATTGCTTTATAAGGGTAGCAGAGCTTGAGGAGGGTTGGCTGATTGGGTGTTTTGTTTTTAACAAGACAGACTTTTTTCTTCAGCTAATTGGAATGATGGGGCAGGGTAGGTGACAGAAAAGGATCATTGCAAATATATACAAATTTACTTTGAAGGTATATACATGTTTCAGCATAAATGAAATTTATTCCCCAAAGACTCTTATCTATGGGATTCAAAGGTATTCTACACTGAGCTTCAGACAAAAAAATGCAGTTTGAAGACTGAAGAGAGCACACTACAAATCCTTCCTACAATCCTACATCAACAGATAAAAATTTCATGCATAAATCTGATTCTAAACAGCAACACCCAAAAAACTCCAAAGAACTGCTGAAGGGAAGCAGCATGGACAGTCTGAGCCTCAGAGGAACAGGCCTTTACACGTTCCTTGTTATTTGATAGCTAGTCTTAATATAGTTAGAAGAGTCTGACACAGATGAAGACTGACTTTATCAAGACAGGATTGGTAAAACTTATTACTTTCATGGAGTAGGCAAAAGACATGGAGGGTATGAAAAAGTTCTAGGAAACAAAATTCATTTTTCTCTACATTGAAGCACAAAAATCTTTCCACACAGCAAGCATAAAATTTAGCATGGTTCAGAATAAAACAGGGGCTTTGAGAGGGGGGAAAAAAAGATAAACCATTTGGTTACATTGAAAGCCTAAAATTACCTTTTACAGAAACTTGAGAACATGCCTAAATCTTATTATAACATAGGATAAGAGATATTTTCCACAAGATCCTTTCCTTATCATCTCTTCCAGTTGAGGCAATAGCCATACAGAAGACTCTACTGATCTAAAATTCCCAGTAGTGGGTAGGTGGTTTCTCAGTGTGGGCCCAGTGATACAACAGACACCAAGAGCCCTCAGAGGCTGCCAGACTCTGATGGAGCTGTGGCTTTCCAGAGGGCTGCTATCAGGAGCACCTGGAAAGGACATGGACAGCCGGAACTCTGTCCTATACCTATACTGAGCAGAGGGTGAGAAAATCACCAAACCAGGCTGAATGAAGATGAGAAGCTGTTCAGTGAACATTTCCTTTAGATGCTCTATGGGACAGAGCCAAAAGAGCTTGCAGTGCTAAGAAGGGATTTGGTGCTAGTAAGGCAAGAACAGGACCACTAAGGAGATGATCAGACCTGAGGGGGAAAAACCTCCCAGATCTGTGTTCTGCTGTGCACTGGTCAGCACAAGAGCCAGAAGAGTCACAGGGGAGAGAGGGAGGCTGCTGCTCCCTCTTCTGCCAGGGAAGGCTTTGGCCTGTGGCCGCTGGTTGCCCTCAGTGGAAAGTTAAAACGCCAGAGTGGGAAGAAACAGGAAGGTTTTGCATTATGCTGTTATTTGCCATGCCAGCAACAGCCAAAACAGATTAGTCGGTGTCCAAATTCACGAGCACGTCCTTCAGAGCCAGCTTCCCAGTTGTTCACCATTTATCTACTCCTCATCTCCTCCTAAGAGAGTGTTAACTGTTTCAAACCTTAAGTAAGTCACCCTCAGATTATTTATCTCAATTTCAGTTAAAGTGAGTATTACTGGCATGGCTGGTTTCCCCAAGAGCACAACAAAATTTCTGTGTGAAAATCCACCTGTCTCCACAACCAAGTTTACAAAATACTTGTAAAGAAATGGAATTTAGAGCAGTCATTAAAGACAACATCCCATAATGATGATGAATTTTTGGAGAAGCTACAGATACTTCTACAGTTTCACTCCAATGAATTGCAATAATAATCTATTCTTCTGGGTAGACTACATAATCTCCTAAATATGAGGAGCATGGGGCTCTGAGAAAATTCACTTTAATGCTTTTTTTGAAATTTCTCAAGTATGTTTCCTGCAATGACTAGGATGCTAATACTGAAAATTATTTTAAAAACCAAAAAAAAAACCAAACCAAAAACAAAACCCCAACCCCAAAGCCCCTTAATTCAAATTCACTTATTTTTAACATATTTTAGAATATTTAATTATCAGACTGTGCCTTTATTTAAATACAACCACAGAAGGAAATTTGAGTTTGGAGCAGTGAACATACAGGTTGAAAAAGAAGAAAATGGTAACAATGAAGAAAAAAAAAAGAGAGAAGGAAAAGGTAGGAGACTGCGTAAAATAGGAACAAACCTTTTTCTTTCAACCTTAGATAGGAAAGCTTCTACTGAGTTCTATAAAACTGAATTTAGAGTGCAACAAAAAGGCATTTCTAATTAAAGTTAATTAGGTCAGAGAATGCTACGGGGAACGAAGCTGTAGATGGAGAGTTTGAAAAGACCATGCAAACAGTTGTGGGTAACAAAAGGAAAGAGCAAAAGAAAGTGAAAAAGTTATGAATGAGTAGGATAAAGAAGAGCACATTTCTCCTTTACAGAGGGAGAGGATGCAAGAAGCAGGATCAGCCAACAGAAAGCAAAGGAGAAAATTTACTGGAGAAAAATAAAGTGTGATAGCTTTGAGGGGACAAAGCACAAACAGCAGAGACTATTTGCTGAACGAATATCAGGATTAAAAATAATTTAAAAATTAGACAAATATAATAAATTGGTTTTTCATATTAATTTCTGGAAAATTAAATTTGATACTAAAATTAAATGAAAACAGATGCACATGTGAGGCAAGGAAAAATATTCAAAACCAGAGCTAGAAAGATCACAGATGCACAAAATTATGGTTCATGCTTCTCTGCAATATCTTTCTGTGAGTCACCTTCCATCTAAATAAAGCCTTTGCCACCTTATTCTATCAGATTACCTAAAAACATTATTCAATAAAAGAAATGTTCCTCTGGTACTAAAATACATGGATTTCTTTTTCTGCATGTAAGTTTCCAGGAATTTGTATCTCATCTTGGCAACAGAATCCAGTACAAAACATGAAAGGATGATGATTTGCCAAAGCCCAAACGAATAAAATAACATAAACACTTTAGGATGCTTAGAAGACATAAGTGCATGTGAGAGTTGGTGACAAGAGTGAGTAGAGAGCTCTTGTGCCTCTCAGGAGACCATCAGTGTGAAGAAAGCTATTTATACTTATTTACACAAACTAAATATAACAATATTGCTTCTGCAATATATTTACAAACTAAATGTATTTTTAAACTGTGTTGGTAATGGCAACTATAAAGCATCACAAAAGAAATGCTTCAGAGCACAGCTGTATTTTATGCAAATATTTATTATCACACATTGCAACTAAAAAAGCACATTGGTTACAGTGCTAAAACTATACAAATAGCTTATTTGCATTCTAAATGGCAAACTGTTTTTAAATAAGAATATGTCTGAATAGATTACAGGCAAGAGAACTAAATTTCTTATTCCAAGGTGAAATCCATTAAAGCCACATTGAGTGGGATTACATAGGTATAACTCTTATGAACATCTGGCTGTGTAGTTAGTGCAGGCTCCTTTCTAAGCAACAAGCAGCAGAGCACATTGAGCTAAATTTAGTGTCAAATATTTAAATTTATGTCAGCTTTTATCACAGATTAGAGAGAAATATATGTTTGTAATAGTGTAGTTTTTCACTAAAACACAATGGAAGATCTTGCAAGGACATTTTAAGCTCCAGGCTTTTAAACTATCTGTATTGTATTAGACATGTCTTTTAAATTTTTTTACGTAAATAAGAGTTTTTCCAGTTTCTTTATTGTCTGTTTTTACTTTTTTAACCTTCCTCAGCAGCACCAGAAAATGGCTGATGCAGGGTCAGTGCAGACCTCCAAGCATGCTGACACAGAAGGTAACACAAGAAAGAACCCCCTCAGGAGCTCAGGTAGTACATCACAGTCACTCGTGTAGGGTCATACATTGATTTTTTCCCATCTGGGACTGGAAATACATTTCTTGTGCTACCAGACAAGTCACCTGCAAAATCTTCAACTTGCCCTGCAGCACGGTGAGTAGCTCACCTGCTTAGGCCACCTTGAGGCATCTCCCTTAATTAGTGAGGATGTTATGGCATAGATCAACACTGTTCTTTTGTTTCTATCTGCCGATGTTCTAGGAGAGAAATATCTGATATAAACAACATTTCAGGCTGTCAGACCAGACTAAGCGACCTCTTGAAAGAAGAGTTTAGCTCATTCAGGCTAGCATCTGTACAAAGGTTTCCTATGTAGTGCAGTTAGACTTAGTATGAGACACTGCAAGAGTGAAAAGAGAAACCAGTGTTCAACTAAATAGAAAGATGTGCCCCAGCCTCACTTTATCCTATCTGCATTGCACATATCTGACAAGCAAATCCCCTATTTAGAGAAGACTGTATCTGAAGTTTCTGTATATTTGGCACATACAGATATTCCCCACTATCTTGTTAAACACTGAGTACTAATTTCGTATTTTTCTCCTTATAAGCAACACTTAAATTTACACATAATGAGTCTACTTACAATCAGGATGTAATACCTTAATGAAAATTAGAGTGTCTTTACAGCAAAAAGCTTTTCTAGAATAAAAAGTGGTAGAAAAAGAGTAACTTTTAGAACATGAGTTTTCAGGTGCTTCTTTTAAGGTTGCAACAGAATCCCTAAGCAGGGGGAATGTCACATATACATATGTATATATACACTTCAATATGTACTTCAATTGAGGCAAAAATCACATCAGCCTTATTATATAGTTCATATTATTCCGATTTTGTAACGAACCCTTTAGAAAAGCTTCCTATACTTTTAGTTTGATCTTTTACCTTTTTTATCTAAAAAAACTCTGGGAAGAAGTTCCATAAGGAATGAGAACAGTTGTTGATGCTTTCTCATTCCAGATCTGTTGCACACAGTTCACACGCATTCAGGGCTCAGATTAACCGAGTTCATTTTAAACAGCAGATAATTTAAAAAAAAAATTAAGCATCATAAATTACATTTCATCCAGAAGGCTCTTAAAATGCTTTATAGACTCTACACACAGATCACTCCATCAGTCACTGAAAGCAAGTACCTCTGGGATGAAATGCAACAACTGTTCCACGGGGCACGGCAGAGTAGAGGAAGTGAGGAATACCAGCACATCGAATTGCAATTGCAGGGGGACTTTAGGTAGGAAGAATGTAATTACCCCGTTTGGAGCCTGGCCAGACCACGGGGGTTAACATCTTATAAAGAGCCCTCTGAGAATTTTAACAACCCCTAGTGCTCAGGACCTTTAATTTATATTAGCCCTCAGGAGCAGGGCTAACTGCTCTGCTCAACTGGGTTTGTGCGCTGCAGGAAACGGGGGAAATAACTTCTAGCTGTTCTCTGCTTCCACCCAACTACTAAGCAGATTAATACTACTTAGGCTGCAACTTCTCACGAAAATGCAGAAGGCAACAGGAATGAAAGCTGCAAAGAATCAGAACTGTTCTTACCAATTTTTCAAAAGCTATAGAGGAAAAAAATGTTTCCTACTCCAAAAAGTCCTAACTCCTCATACAGAAAGCACTCGAGATCATCTCAGATGGTATAACAATAATAAACACTATAAAGATACGCAGGTTAGGAATACAATATCAGAAACACCCATTCCCTCTCCAACATCAGCCTCTGAGAAAGAGCATGAAACTAAAGCATGTGTATAGGTCAGTTAGTTTCTTAAATGAAGGGAGCGGTTTTCATCAGTTATTCTCACTAACATATCTGATGCATGTGCCTTTCAGTTTTTTCGTAAGTGAAAGAAAATTAAAGGCAACAACGAAAATAAGAAAGCTGAGTAGGTAAAAGAAATATAAGCATGCAGTTCATCTTACTTTTTTTCCACTGTCACCTTCAAGCAATTAAAGAAAAAAAAGTAGACTTGATCCCAAGCTTATTTCCTCTAAAATAAAATAACAAGTGAGGCTATAATGTAACATAGCTTTTCACTCCTATTGAAACAAAAGCATTTGGAGCAAATTCCAAGAGACTGCCAAATGCTCTTTGAAATTGTTTACATTATGTATCCATACCCCACAGAAGGGTCTTATTTCTTCAACTAGGTTAATTTAGAGTCATATAACTTCTCTATTATAGTCTAAGGTAATGCAGTGCAGACATTGTTACTTCATTGTTTTTATACTTCTGAATGTCCACAGGGCTGCATTTCCTTTGCCTTTGGCAGATTTATTTTCTCCACTTCAGACATGCATAATAATAAAAGTATCATGGTATTCTATATTATTTTCCCTTTAAGCTTCTAATTTGTTTCATCTTATAATGAGAAACTGAAAGAAGAAACAACAAAAGGCTTCTCCAAATCAAGCAAAGCAGAGCCCTTTGGCTTGTAAATGTTGCTTGGGCACAGCAGAGATGCTGTATATCACACGGACAACACTATTGCTGCAGGAGCTTTGTGATTTATGCTAATGAGAAAAGCCACCCTGACGAACAGAAAACAAAGGGCAGAACAGTTCAGTGCTGATGCAGATTTCGAACATTAGGTTTAAGTTTCACAGGAAATACCAAAGACCAGTGGTTACAGGAATCTCACAATGCTGGTACATATCTGGGAGTCCTCACTGGAGGAACGTCAGTCAGAGGCACAAATCATCAGTGATTGGTATCATGCAGTTTCATCCCAGGACTCATCAGCTCTGTGTGCTCCGGGGAAGAGTGGACAGCCGCTGCTTTTTTAAGACGATTCACAGACCAGGACTTTTAACTACAGAAACACCTTTGAAAAAGCACATCATTCAGTCTTTTACGTGAGCCCATCATGCAAGACTGCTCCATACTCCTGCAGCTCTAAGGGAGAACTTGTCTTGCTACAGGTTTATGTTCAAACAGGTCTCAGCACTGGATTGGTGTGCTCCTCTTCTCCTCCCCAAACAGCTCTGGTGTATTTCTCAAGGGTTAAGTAGGTGTTTAGGAGCCTAATATTTTTCACTGACTCTCAAGATTACACAATCTTTTTTGAGTCTCTAAGAACTAGATTTTGAAAAGCATTTCAGCACATGAAAGTTTCCACATATGCTCATCCCTGATTTCTGAGCATTCAGGAAAACCCCAGTGCTGGTTTAGAATCTGTGTGTCCTTCCTATGTTCAAAGGTGACCAAATCCAAAAGTGCAAGCTTTGAAAGTCCATAAAAGGCAGAAATTTGTAATTCAAGAACTCAGAATGTGTTTCAGAATACAGATCTGCTCTGAGGTCTGAGTTCATTCCACGGTTCCATGGACATAGAAACTGATACAAATGGGTAGGCTACTTTTAGGGATAATATGTGTTATTTTGACCACATAAAGAATTGGTCTAAGTTAAAAATGAATTCCTTTTCAATATCTACTATGTGGAGATCATGTCAGCTTGTTTGCAAATAAGAGCAAAAAGCAGTGACTTGAGACTTGGATTTATCCCTCTGTAACAATCACACCATGCAAATTATCATGTACATAAATTAATCTCATGTTTTCACTTTTTACATGACTAAAGTGTCACAGGCCATGGGGCAAATTTTGTCCTCATGATTACAAGAAACGCTGTCCCTCCCAGCACCTCTAAGGAGGAGACCTGTGGGCATACACATTGCTTTTAAGCTATTCATGCCTCACCTTGAATGCAGTAAATGCTACACAAGCAAAGAAAGTGCTACACAGGTAAAGACAAAATGCAAAACACTCTATGCAGACAACTCCAGGTTGGAATGAGGAGGAGTTCCAAAAAGGCTCCTGTGCAGAAAACAGCTACAAAGTGTTCCTCTGAACATGAAACGGATCATTAAAATAATACCAATTGAAAAATGCATCAAAACTCACTCTAGCTCAAGAGGCTTAAACTGAAGAAATACCTATGCTATCAAAACATAAGTAAAATCTCTTCCAAGCAACAACAATAATAAAAGAGCACTTATGTGATTTGCAGGGTCAGCACTGCTAATTTATAGCAAGACCATGGTGAACCGAGTACCCTTTTTGTATTTCTCAAAATACATACTATCCTACAGATGCAGCACACTGTGTCACAGATGCCCAATAATTAAACAACATGGACAACTTCATGTAGCTGTTTGCTATGACCTATTGAAAAAATAACAAAACCCAGCAGTTTTCAGGCTTAATATAAGGTGCGGAAAAACAAGGACTGTATTTTGCCCCATTGGTTAAGGGGAACAAAAGTGGCCATGTATCTTAACACCTGGGAAAAGTCAGGGCATGCACAGCTGGCCGCGAGCTGGTCACACATTCCTGAGGTTACAATTACAGCCAGTGTTCTCAAACCAGGCTCACTGACAAGCAGTTGCAGATGGCCAAAACGCTTATGTATGGAAATAACTTTACTCAGCAAAATCTTAGAAAAATAAGGTATCAATAGGAGCACTTGTAGATGTAGCACTTTCTCAGTGATGTTTTCTTCAGTTAGCCCACAGGTCATGTCATAGAAACCGAAAACAGGAAAACTTTTGTGTTGCACATCATATAGATCATTTGGTACCAGCATATCATTTTCCCCTCAAGTGGAGTCCCCATGTAGTTAAAATGGGGAAACTCTATCAGCATGTTCAGTTCCCAGATTTGCCAAGAGCCAGCCACATGGCCAGTCCTCTTTCCAATACTCCAGTTTGATGAGGGGACAAAGGGGCATCATAAGGATCATTTGTGTACACAACTTCATTTGTGTCCACAGCTTCACGCTTCTGACACTCAGATGAACAGCTACCAACATTGTAAAGAATGAAAATGTGAAAAAAAAAAAACTACTGATGTTTTCTCTCTCTTCAGTACTGACATTTAAAAAGTATATCTACATGAATACTTCTCCGAGGCTTACTGAAACGATCAGAATTCAAACATGACAAAAACTGAAAAAAGACCTGCTTAGATATGAGAACAGAAAATGAAGGTTTTTGTTATTTGCAAAACCATCCTCGAAAGACACTTATTTAAGGATGGGGTGATCATATGTTTGGGTGAAATTTTTTGTGATGCTGAAAACAATTACCCTCAATACAGAAGAAATTACAGCAGTTATTACTGTCTTAAAATACAGGAGGAAAAAGATATTTAAGTGCAATATCTAATATGCTTTTAATTAGTAGCTCTCAAGCTCCTGGAGTGTTTGGCAAAATCTCTACCAGAATTGATATAATAAAAATTATTATTAGACTTTGCACCAAACATGGCCAGAGCCAGCAATCAGGACAGCAATAACAACTGACATTTGAACTAGGGCACTGATGACTATTTGCACCACTAAGTAAAAACCTTTTTTATAAGAAAAGGACTGCTATCTGTTCCAGAACAGAATACGCAAAAATTGCATCAAGGTGTGGTTATAACATTTTAATTGCAAAATTTTTGCGATTAAAAATGCATTAGAAGAACAAATACACGAGAGTACTGCTTGTGCCTGCTATTCCCTGAGCAAGAGCCCTGCTACTGTGATTAGTACAGGGCAACACATGAACATCCTTCTGCACATGATCAGCAAGACTAAAAGGTCACTATGGTTTTAATTTACTATTTGCTATAAAACTCCTATCTTAAACTGACTTTGCATACATTTCTCAGTTATCCCGCATACCTTGAAGTCAACAAATCAGAGGTTAGATTACAAATCACTCAATGTAAACTTGTATTAATATTCTGTCCCAAACCAGCCAAAAGCAGAGAAGACCTCTCCAAAGCTTCTGGCTGTCCATTTTATTGGGCCTTACTCTGTACTTCCTGAGACAGGGAAATCTCCCTCTCTGAAGATTGGGGAATTTTTCCAGAGTAAAGAGTACAGGAACTGACCTCTTCAACAGCAACAGCCACATCATTCTCTTCAAACTATTGACATTTGCACACAACAAAACCTCGTTATTGAAAAGATTTTAAAATAAAATAGTAAGCATGACACCCAATTTTGTACATTTCTGTTTGTGAAAATGCCCAAGTCTCTTAAAAGAGAATTAGTTGTGAGGTAAAGTTGAACCTGGATATTCCCTTCTGTATATTGAGCTTTTCACAGATTATTTTATTCAGCTTGTAACTACCAGCACAAATGCTGATTCTAAATATATCTGCTGAACTCTAAATGACTTCTGTTTATAGAAATAGGACACAACAAGCTATTAAATCTTCCTTACAACAAACTGCTATGCCAAAATACTTGCTCCAGATTTTTGAGCTACAGTTAAAAGACTTAGACTGGCAACCAGAAGAAAACTGGCAAAACAGTTATTTCAATATATTTTGTCATTTAAACCTTTCTTTAGATAGACTTGATTTTAATTAGTTCTGCATCCACAGAGGCTTAAAAAAATAAAATGGAAATAAATCTAGTGGTGCTTGAAACCTTCATTACTTTATATGATTAAGAAATTTAGCACAACATTTTGCTGCTATAGAGCACCTAAATAAATTCAGAAGAAGCAGGACACAACAATAATGAAAAGATGCATAACTTCTGATGACTTGGATTAATATAGAGTAAGAAATTATACAGAGGACTCCACATGAAGTTTGCAATCAGGCAAGAATGAACTGCGCACACCCATTAAACATTAGGTTCACACTCATCATAGTAAAAATACAAGTGTAAAACTGAATTGCAGCGTTTGGGATTTTCCCCCCTCGTAACCTCTGCATCCCTCTCATGGCTGACTGAGCTGTTTCTTCAGTTTCCATAAGCTACAAGTGGCTGGTGCACTATTAAGCGTTTTCAGATTCTACAGTGAAGCTCACTTAGAGTATAAAATACTATTTTTGTAAAAGGTCAGTATCCATTTTATTCCTGTTATAGTTGATGTTGATAACCATATTTACTTATTTGCAAACATAGACCAAAACTGAAATTTCGAGCCACACTTTCTAAAGGAGTTGGCAGCATTTTCAGTTGCTCAAAGGTCATTGTAAATAAAGCATAAAAGATATGGCTCTCCTAAATGGCACTGGGATCTGGGACGAGCAGTTTTGGAAAAGGGCATTTTGAAGCTCAATGTGAAGCTTTAGGGAAAGGTTCTGTAACTCTCTTGTGGGAGAAGTAACTGTGTGAACTCCTCTGATGAGGGAACAGTTTTCTGCAGTTCCACTTGCCTTAGTAACTATTAATGGTTCCTGTTCTAAATTATACACACCTAAGGTGTCAGGGAGCATCAGGAATGTTAACTGACTAAATAATATTTCAACTCTGCCTGCTTAAGGGAAGAATAGACCTCCACCAACACATTCCTTCAAAATAATCTATTTACTACTAGTCTGTTTTGGCAAAGTCTGACAAGAATCATAGCTAGATTCACACCTCACAAGCTGGAACTATTTACCTTTCAAAAACTATTTTATATGAAAAACCTCAAATTATTTCAAAAAGAATATTCCTTTCATTCTCTTGAAGTGAGATGACAGGACTCTTTACTTAATGGACACGAGAAGGATTCTCCCTACCTTCCTTTTTTTTTTTTAATTGAGAAAATAAACTCTCTTACCTTTCATCAGGAACATCTCTCATTTATCTAATATAAGCAGTATCAAGCTAGTAAGAACAAATGAAGACATTCCCTTTTTATTATTTTGTATAATTTTTGATAGTTTTACCTAAGCATCTTGAAATCCTCCAAAAATAAACTCATGCCTGACATTAGAATTAAGACAGAATCTTAGTTCTACCAATGCAATTTTATTACTGCAATGACCTGACGAGCAAACACTCACACATAAATGCTTTATAAAGCATTCCTCTGTCAAAATGCTTGCCCCTTGTGAATATAGTAATTTATCAGGCATTTCAAGTGCTGAAGCAAAAAATATCAGTGATCCAAAATATGTAAAAAATGCAATGATTCAATTAATGCTGAGTTACTTCATGCATGAATGAACAATTTGACCTGGGCTTGAATACGGTATTTTTAATAATGCAGCTGCCATATTCGTTGGTCTCTGCATTTCCTGAAAACTAATCTGCCAAACAAGTTATACAGCATGAATCTTCTGCGCTTCCGTTCTTCGAGGGTGAGTTAGTAATGCTCCACCATCGCACGCTAAGTCACCGAACATGGACACACACTGCAATTCTAAAATGAAAACATGCATTTCCCGGCTGAAGAACTCTTACTGTCATCTCTGAGCATCTGAGTGGCCAGTAAAGGTTTCTAGGAAACTTCAGGTCAGTTTAGGCACTAATTTGTAAATATTTTGAAATACTTGTTTTGGTTTTTTTTCTCCTAAGTACACGATACTGTGTCTACAGTTTTGAGATATTTCTTTCCAGGAGATTGTCAGACTCATAGCTTCTCTTTATTTCAAAACTGAGGCATCACAACACATTGAAAACAAACTAACTAAAACTATTTTCACAGAAACAAAAAAAAAGACCCTCCACCTGACTGGTACTATCCCAAATGCAGTGCTTAACCTGAGTATGCTCTGGGAAAGGTTCACCTAAAATCAACTTCACATGGAGTTCATACAGTTCAGTGTGTTAGCCAGGGCCCTTAAGAGCAATTTCCCCTCGCCCTTATAAATATAGCTTGTTTCATTTCAGGGTGAAATTTGAAATACAGAAATAACCTTTGAGCAAAACCAAAGTTAGGGTTAGTTTGATTGAGTAGTTCAGTTCAATGAAATCATCAATAAAATTACTGATGTGCAAAAATACTTAGGCTGGCTTGATGAAAGGCTACAGTAACTTTGGACGAACATTTACAACTTCAGATAAAAAGTGTTTAAAATAATAAGTAAATATTCTTTAACTGCAGATGACAGCAGCATTACAGTTAATATTTAATTATGACATTGTGAGAATATTCAGTAGTGGAAGACAGGATTAACATATTGCTTTAAAACATTCCATTACTTTCTGCATCTGTTTACTGATAATAAAAGAAACAGCTGTTCTAAATGTAACATTAACAGGTGTAAACCGTTCATTTGAGATTTCAAAACAATAATTCTCCTCTGTTTCCTCCTCAGCTATTCTGAAATGACATTACAAACACCCCTCCTATTAGCTTACACAATTAACTCGTAATTGTTTAACCTCTCTGCATGTCCCCAAAACGTATACATGTGGAGTTAGCTTCCTTCTCCTTTTGGGCATAAGCTCTGTTCTCCTGCACGGCACATCCTGAACTAATGCACCAGATGTGTCCCATAAAATGGTTGGTCACACCATTCAGCAGCTTTTCATTAGCAACTGTTCTATATCAAATTTACTGTAAAAAAGCATTGTAATTATGAAGTAACACTGTATCAAATTTACAGACTGAACATCTCACTATGTTCGCTTAAACTATGAATGATAATTGAGCTTGAAATTGTATATTTACTTTAAATAAGTCCTCCAAATCATCTGCAACAATGTGTGCTTAATTCGAAGCCATTAACAAAAGATTTAACATTTCCACATTTATACTCTCCATAATTTCAGATATGATACTCCATACTTACAGAGAGAGGGAGAGAGGGGAAAAAAAATAAAAGTAAGTCCTGGCAGCCTTCCATTTGCAAAATTAAATGGATGTACCTGAAGTTTCTTATAACTGCTAACCCATCCTGTTAAATGCTGGGTAGAAAAGAAACAAAATTCTCAAGAACCCTTCAATATTCTATTGCAGCCAAAAAGTAAATTCAGAATTGTAAGTTTATTTAACAGAAGAAACCAATCCCCGCTACAAAACCAAAACCTGACCTGCTTTATAGGAGATAAAACAAACTCTGAAGACCAAACATTAAAAACCTTTCAAAAACCTAAAAAGTTGCTTGTTGAGGTCAACTGTCATTAAAGTAATACCAGTAAGTGTGCAGGGGAAAAAAAAAAGAATGAAATCCTTGAGACTAGGGAATGTTTGCTTTATAACTAAATTATTACTTTATAACTAAATAAAGTGCTTGGGAGTATTGATTCTATTGATAAATATTTTAAATATTCCATATCAGAATATGGAAATAGAGAAGAATCCATTCTAACAAATCCCAAATGACATCATCTAGATTTTACTGTTACCAATGACTGCTAGGTGCTTCTGAAGTAACTTCAATGTTCCTCTGATTTTGCTATAGTTCTCTGAATGGCTACTATTCACGATAAAGGGAAAAAAAACAACATGAAATAGTCCAAACTCCTTCACACACACACTGGTGAACTGGGAGGAAACAGAAACTTATTTAATAAGATTCCTACTACGTTCAGAAAAGACACATGTAAAAGGTGCTACCTCCATTTCATGTTTATACCCATATTTACATGCAAGGAAAAATAATTTTTTTTCAATTAGATTTTCCTGTATTTATAAAGATAAATTGATATTCAATGGTTTCCCATCAAAGGAATGCGCAGCTTCTCAGAATTTGGGTGAGGGGGACACTTGAGCTGCAAACACACCACCAGAACCAAACCTGCCCTAACCAATCATACAAACGATCCTCTGAAAAATGCAAAGCTACGTACAACCAAAAGGCTTTGTAAGTTTTACTACGAGATCAGGATTTAGTCTGGAAAGCTCCTAACTCTCCCCTAGGGAACACTGCTACCCGCATTAGGTGTATTTCAGGAGAGCAAATACGCACACCACGAGGAGCAAGGTAAGCAATAACACTCTGACCTGCTGGAGACGCAAAGCAAGGAAGGAATGATGCTCATCCATGGTCAGCCTCAGACCTCAATTTAAGTCCAAATTGTACAAAACTGAAATGCCAGCAGAGGGCAGCGCAAATACGAGAAGTCCCTGGAATGCCCCAGGCCGGCCACTCGTGGGGAAGCAGCTGCGTGGGTGCAGCGTGAGGGACACAAGGAGGTGGCTGCCCACCACGCCCTGCTCCATAGCCTCTTCCTCTGTGGGAAGAGGTCAAGTAGAACAAGATCCAAGTCCACCCAGCATTGCACATTTCGGGTTTTCTTCTTCCTTTCAAACAAACAGCCCAGGGAGCTGGGGGCAGACTGACTGCAGGCACAGGCAGCCTTTGTGTGTTTCCCCAAGAGCCTCGTGGGGCTCACCGTGTAGCACCCCGTGCTGATGTCATGGCAGGAAGATGATGTGCCTTCCTTCTCCAGAACTGCTACCTCGGGCACACCATTTAACTTCCTTTAAACTCGTAAACCTACAACTGGGGTACTTCTATTGTTTAAACGAGGAACATGAAATGAATGCATCACTAGAGGAAGATGAAGAGTGAGAGCATCTCTAGAAACAGTAAGTAACTTTTTTTTTTTGTTCACACTGGATAAAGCAAGGAGAGGCCTCCTCCCTGCCCTATCTAAAGCCACCTCCCATCAGCAGAGCATCAGTGTAACTCACAGTTGCAGCTTGCAGTCCCAACCACAAGTACTGTGGTGGGGCGACACCCAGACCTACAGCTCCAAAGCTGTGCTCCAGCACTCGCTGCTGGCACCCAGCCACACAACATCCCCCAGTGTCCCACAGAGACAGAAAACAAATTATGTACACGTACCTAAGGAAGAAATCCACAGCAGCTCTCTGAGGTGTAAGGACAGCAAACACAGCCAAGGAGGGAAGACCCAGCTCCCAATTGCCTAACCTGGTGCACCTGCACCCACTGAAAATCCTGATACTAATTTGCTTCCATGGCGACTAAACCCACCCTGGCACCTGTGAATACCATTTGCCAATCTTGTTTGTCCTCAGTCTAGGGCCTGAATACCTATTACAACTTGTCCTCTTGATGTAGACTCAAGTGTTACCAAAGATACTAACACTGGCTTCAGTATAATCAGGATACAGCTATCTTACGTTTTAGGAAAGAACCAGCACTTATTAATCTCATTAAATACTATATATTATAGTCCCAACTGATTAAAATTGGTGCACATATTAATTTAAGTTCCAACAAACTTAGTCAGGAGATAAATTTCTATTCTGCAGCTTGCTTTCGGCTTTTCTCACTGCAATGGCTACTCTCTAAATTTTCAGAGTTTGTATTCCAACAAGAATAAAAATAAACAAACTATAACCTTCTGTATCCCATGCAAGGCTGGGATCCTGTTTCCCCATCAGAGCCAAGGGTCACGTCTCCTTCCTCTATCTCCATCCACCTTCTCACTTCGATTCTAAAAATTCACATCTTCTGCACTGAGTGACATTTAGAGCCAACAAGTGTCCAGTTTGCAAGTGACATTCTCATTTTGTGCCTTGCTCACCTTCAGGCTTGGAAGGATATGCTGCTTGTGTCCTCTGATCATCCTTGCTCTTTATGAAAAGGATAAGCTTTCTTTAATGGCATAAAGAAATAATCATAGAATTGCAGAATAGTTTGAGTTGGACTTTTTAAAGGTCACCAAGTGCAACTCCCCTGCAGTGAACAGGGACATCTTCAACTAGATCAAGTTGCCTAGAATCCCATCCAACCCGACCTTGACTATTTCCACAGATGGGGCATCTAACACCTCTGTGGGTAACCTGTTCTAGTGTTTTATCACCCGCATTGTAAAAAAACGTTTTTCGTATACCTAATCTAAATCGATCCTCCTTCAGTTCAAAACCATTACCTCTTGTCCTCCTATTGCAACAGGCGCTGTTAAAAAGATATTCACTGCCTTTCAGGTTAGAATTTACATGTTGTGATGTATGGCTGTGATGTGATTTCCTAAATTAGTTCACCAGTTCAGCATCAGTGATTACATACTCGAGCACTACATTTGCTTGTCTGCTCCAGCACTCCTGTCCACAAACTAGCTTGCATTTGGGGCTTTCAGCAACCTTCAACCATTTACCCAGCAGCCACAGAAACATTACAAAGCTAAGTCCTACCACCACATTTTCATAGTGCCAAGATTTGCAAACAACAACTGGGGATGGACAGGAATTTTCAGGTGAGCTTCAAACTTTTAAAACATATTCTTCCAGAGACAAGGCATCTGCTGTGCACAGAAGGCCTAAGGGGGTAGGTTTACAGAAGTAGGCCACTACTTGAAATAGAGGAGTAAACATTGTGTTCTGGTAGAAAGAGAACGAACCAGTTTACCAAAATCAGTAGCTCTCTATATAGCAGACTGTGCCCTAGTTATGCCACTTTCTCCCCGAGGGAGGACAGTTTATGTTTCCCACCCCCAAACAGTTTGTGTACAGCAATGCACCAAAAAACATCCATGGGCATCTGATTTCAGTGCTAACCTGTGCTCCCGTGACTCAGATCCATTCTGCTTCCAAGTAACTGGCCACTTTTTGTTGATCTAAAGTTTTTGAAATGTACTATACTTTTAAGTACCACACTTCTGTAAGTGTAGAATTTTTGGAGACTGGACACTAGGACTGTCAACACTCATTTACATGAGCTAAGAATTTCCAAACAGAAATACAACACCATAGAAGTCTAACTATAACACCTGCATATGGCAATGCCATATTTAAATACGTACAGCTATCTGGCATTCCTTTGAAAATTAACATCTTATGTCCTTAGTATAGTAAACTTTGCCATGCTCTGTTGAAAGCAACTTCTAACCACTTCATATCTAAAAAATTCTGACATACTGGCATTTCTTAAACCTGCAGCAATAAGAGAAGGATGAAACCAGTTGAGAACATTTCTTTAAGAAATTCTTTTGAAAAAATAGTGGTGAGTTTTTGCTCTACAGTATTTATTTCCAGTTTTCAAGTAGCATTTTTATTTAAATAAAGTCTCTAGGAGGTGAACATATAACAATGAAAAGTCATTATACAAAAGCTTTGCACAAAACATACTGAACTTACAGAGTAGTGATCAAAATTAAGCAAGAGAAGTATGACCCCAAACAAAATGTTCCATTTACTGAATAATTTCCATGGAGTTGTGCTTGTCAACTTCTGGAATATCTGTTAAGTGATGAAAAAAAGGACGACCATGAACACAGCCTTTATTTTCCTTTCCAAGCTGTTGCTTCATCCTGTAAATTGTGTTTTGTACATCTTCTTTTGACAAATGTAAGGGCAGCTGCCGAGCTAAACGCACTGCTTCTCCCTGTGGAAATGAAAAACAAAACCAAAACCCCAAAGTTTTAAAGTACCACTTTTTAGCACATTAGCCTGGGGCTACCAGAAAGCAGGAATTAAGCACTCACTGTTTAAAGGTCATCCTTTTCTGCTGATAAATATTCCAAATCCCAGAAATCTAAATGTAACTCTAAACATATCTTACTGGTCAGTTCATGACATTTCTACAATGGAGGCATGCACAGTAAGCCCCGTGGTGTTTGCACTCTTCCAGCCTACTTTTCAAGATGCTTTGTGTTTCTGAAGATTTCCTGTTTTCACCAACAGCAGCTGTAGATGTTTACCAGTTCACAACACACAGTTCACACCACAAACTTTAGAACTATCATAAATTAAGTCAAGCAGTCAGTAAGTAAAGTCTGAAAAATACTCTAGCAAAACCATAGATTAATGTTGTATTTACTAAGGTCTATTGCATCCACTTATCTCAACATTCAAAAGCAGAAGTGACTGCTAAAGCACCCACCCTCAAAGAACTAAGCAGCTTCAAGAAGAGGTTTTGTTTCCTCCTCCAAGATGGGCCTTCTTGCCATTGCCTTCTCTTCTGTACTTAAGTCATGTTGCCTAAGCACAAATGTATGTGGCACACAATCTCCCTTCATACTGTACAAACCCGAGCACCATTCATAATGATTTAATCTAAATAATCTTATTTTCTTTGTCTGAGGTTTTTCCCCAAGTGAGAAAGAGATCACTGTGGACTGTGGACTGTTTTATACCCTGGAAGGCTGCTGCTTCAACCATTACCCTATTCTTTCTTCTGCACCTATCGACTGACAGCAAAAGCTGCAGACATACTGCCTGCTCAAACATGAAATTAATGATAAAAGTTGTGATTCTGAACATGACAGTGAATGGCATTTCCAGGGTTTACCTCCCAGAATGGTCAAAAAATTCAGTGCTTATTTCTGAACAACAGCTTTTATAGCTGTTCGGGGTTTTTTTACAAACCATTCCTGTCTCAACACTGAACTTATCCCTTCTTTAAGCTTCTTTCATGAGTGCATGAGAGTGGTTCAGTAGTACATAACAGAATCACTTGCTGCAAAGGCAGCTTACTGCCCCCAAAAGACAGGGAAAGATTTGTATAATAATGCTTAAAAGATAAAACACATATTCTGTGTAAATATGTGCCTAAGCCCCAATTTGAAGTAACCCGATTCAGGAAGGCATGTTAAAAATGCCTAAGTAAGAAGAGACTTTACATATATTTTGGTAACCTTTTTGAAGAGAATTGGTATAAAAGAGCAGTAGTGAAACAGCTAGACAAGAAGTGATAACTACTACTGTTAGTCACTCCAACTAGTACCACATCTATTAGCTGTCTCTGAAACTTCATGCCTTTACTGTCTCTGGATGGACAATTTATTTATTTGCATAGAAAATATGACCGTGAGTCACTGCCCTTCTGTGGCAGTTCTGTATTCTAACATGGAGAAATGCCTTTCTAGTCTGAAAAGTGCCTTACAGAGGAAACACCTTGCAAACATCAGCTTTTGGCATGCGTTATATCACACTGGGTGATGGCTTTTGGGTATGTCTGATGGAAGTATTTTGGTAAGGAATACACAACTCAGAGAAGATATGATATTCACTTTTTGAAAAGCAACTTCGGTTTAGAACATAATAACATTAATTAAAACAGAAAGCTGAAGAAAGATTTTCAAGCAGTTTAAGAAATTATTACAAATTTAGCTGGCTAATACTTAAAAAGAAAGCTTCTGTCTCACCTCCAAGTAATTTATCACTTTGAGAGGCCTACATTCATATACTTCCTTTGCATTTCTGTTAACTACTGCATTCAGAATTTCTTTCAAATCAGAAATTCCATAATATGGCAGACAATTTGCCATCCCTTCTATTTCAAGATGACTTTCTGTAGCCGAAACACCTGAAAATACAAAAACAAAACAGTAATTCATGCACTGCTTTAATTTCTATTCTATAGCAATTCACAGAAAATTAAACTGATGCAAAGTAATTTAGTAATTTAGTCCAATACAATTAGGAAACTTTTTTGTTCCTCCCTTGGAATGAAAAGCATTTATTTGCACAATGTTTCATTATGATGATGTGTGTTTATTCACATCACAAATGTCTCAGCTTACATTAATCCAAATCCTAGCTGGCACTGTTTAATACTTAAAACATTTGCAGCATTCCCAGTCTTGAGCACAGCTTTAATTAAAGCTTCAGTGACTTTAATTAAACATACATAAAATTAAAGTAGAAGCTAGCAATAAAACACAATTTAGTTTGAAAAAAATTAAAACAGTGTTGGCACTATTTCCTATGTAACTGGTTGAAACATCTGTAGAGTTCAAATGTTATCATAACAAATTCAAATTCTACAGAAATAAAAAGCAGTTTTTTCTCCACCACATCTGAGGAAAAACTCAAGCCCATAAAACTAGAGGCTCTGTGACTGACTTCATATTATCATTCATATGGTATCACTGCTGGAGCAGGTACCACTCTGAGTAGGAATGATGAATAAGAAATTAAACAGCCTTTCTAACAGAGTGAGTATTCAAGCTTTGAGTCTACATGATTTCCCTTCTTATTCACATTAAGGGAAAAAAAATTGATTGAAGTTGTTCCCTTAGAGCAACCTTTTTTCCACTCCCAGTCAGAAGCAAGTTCTCTGGTGGTCTGGCTCCCATATTCTCATTCAGTCCTTCAGACTATCCTCTCATTCATGCTGAGTGCACAGAAACCTCAACCCAACATGCACAGCCACCTTCCCTTTTCCTCCACTACGAGTCTAACAAGCAAAAAGTTTCACAAAGACAGCATGGACAAATTTAATTAATAATGAAAATAAATCCACTCTTGTCTAATGGCTCCAGGTAGGATAAATAACCTTCAGCCTGAGTCACAAATGGTTTTTGTAAAGTCAAAAGAGCTGGAGACAAATAGATTGCTCCAAGGTGGATTAAACTATCAAACTGTCACGAGGGATAATTCCTATTCCTAATCCAAACAACAACATGAAATATTTCAGAAGTGAGAGAAAATAAATATGCAACATAAGTCAGCAAAATGTACTTTCATTAGCTGGTAGAATGGAGCTGAGTTATCCATGTCCAGGCACCGTTTATTTGACAGTCATTAAATGAGAGCACAGATGAACAGGATGACTCTGCAGGTTGAAACTTTTCCTAAATATGGGTGTGTCAGTGGGTAAATAATGCTCTTGGGCATTTTTAAGCTTCATGGCATGAGATACTTTGACCAGTGGGAATTCGATTTAGGGAACAACCCCCCATCCCCCTCCCACCAAAAACCACATAACCTTCCTCCAGCTATGCATTCAACACTGCTTTACATCTGAAACTTTATTTCATTTTTCACCCAGCCTTGTCTTCCTTCTCTTTTTCAAGCTGCCCTTCCCTAATCATGGCCAGCAAGCAAAGACATATTTTTATGTAATACTGTAAACCTGTGTTTAGATTCAGCTTAAAGCAAAATGTGAAATTATATGAAAGTTTGCCAGATATAAAGGTGAGAAAAGATGATGTACTATACTAATATTTCCCCATAGGAAAGCCTGTCAGTAAGGGACAGGAGGAAAAGATAAAGCCTCATTTTAAAATCTCCTTCAGCTCTTTTCATTTTTGTCCCATTTTTGATTTAAATACAGAACAGATTTGAGGAACTATTCCAGACCATTTGATTATGCTGCTTTCTCTGTCAAATTAGAACTTAGACTATTTGAAAACCTTTCAGTAATTACCCCTCTATATGCTACCAAAGATAGGATGCAAATTTTTTTAAGTTTCAAGTATTTAGATATTCAGTTTAAAAACTTGTACTTCCTGTGCTTCCTTTTAAAATTCTATGAGAGTGAGGTTCTGGATTTGCAAAACATTTCCTCATACACTCTTCGGCTTCACGAATAGCCATTGTTCCATCTGCAAATTTTGACAGCCAAATTTAACTTCACCATTTTCCTCTT
This sequence comes from Edolisoma coerulescens, assembly GCA_013397115.1. Lineage (NCBI taxonomy): Eukaryota > Metazoa > Chordata > Aves > Passeriformes > Campephagidae > Edolisoma > Edolisoma coerulescens. The sequence goes on from VWZW01001754.1 coordinate 1,645,970, forward strand.
TCATCTAAAAGTCAAAGTGGGCTTAAAAGTGTTTAACTAAGAACAAACAATACAAACCCTGGCTAAGGGAGGTTTATTTCTTTGGTATTTCTGTTTGTGTGCCATTCTCCTTTTCTGCTAACATTCTTTAAACTGCAAAGTAGCCCAGTTGCATTCTGATTAACAAGTACTTATCTGCAAGTCTTTGCAGGAACTCTGATACTGGCAACATTTGATTGATATAAGCAGATGTCCAAGCCTCAGTGTACTTGTAAATTTTTGACAAAATAGATATTAAGATTTTTGAGTATTCAAACAGCAGTCCTCAAGCAGTTGCCATGGTAGTTTCTATGAAATACTTTGCAACTTCCAAGGAAAGTATTTCCATGAACAAATAAACTAGCTTTCGAATGACTAAAAATGTGGATTTCTCATTGTTACAAATTTCCCCTTTCTCTTTCCAAACAAAGCATTTACAATCATCTTTGGATAATTCCTTCTTGATGGCCAGGAAAAATTGTTCCCTTCCAGCTGCCACCTAAATTAAGTGACACTATAACTGCCTGTCTCTCAGTCTATGGTCAAAACCGAACTGAAACTAAATTGCAGCATGGTTTTCCACTGGTGGGTTACAAGAGCTGAGGCAGTTCATTTTACCAAGAACAATGGGTTATTTACCTATTGCTGCTCTTTGAGGCCTTATAAGCACATTCTTTGTACATACTCCTGCTGACTACATGAGGCAGACAGCATCTAACAGGCAGACAATGCTACCCTAAAAGCCTGCCTTGGAGCATGGCCCAAGACCCACCATTGATACAATACCAGCTAAGGTGTGTTCCTTGGTCTCAGTTCCTCTCCAGCCAAGAATTCCCTTCTCTCTCTAGCTAGGCCTTCCCCAAAGGCAAATGGACAGATGTGCAGTGAAGGCACATATAACAAACACATCTTAAGAAGAACTAGACAGAAAGTAATCCATCTTACTTCTTGAAATGTTGCCTGCACATAGGGGTCACTGTGAGCAAACAAATGCCTGGCAGGTCCCAGAACGCTGAGTATTAAGTAATTTGCTTTATTAAGTAAAAGCAAACAGACTGCTCTCCCAAAGGTAGCATCACTTGAAGCCTCAGTAAGGCCAGAACATGAGGGGGTGGGAGGGCAGTGGAAGACAGACTGGAGCTCAGCATCACAGCTTTGCAAATTAAAACAACTGGCACATTCCACAAAGAAACCATTGATTTTGCCTAACTGACACACTGACAGCAAGAAGTGTTTTCTTGGCTATTTCACAACATGTTTTTCACTGTGAGCTATCCAGAGAAAAATCTAGTTGAAAACTCCTTAGACTGATGAGCAGTTAATATGAAGAGAAACAGGGAGGCAACACAAAGATCTTAGTCTACCAAAAACATGAAGCTCATGGGGCACTTCCAAAATGTAAGATACTTGGAACAACTTTGGCTGCAGTCATACGGAGTCCCTGAGGAGAGTAAAGGTAGATTACCTTTCTGTCTTCTAGCAAGAACACATTCAAAAAGGCAGACTTATCTATAAATGAAACAATAAGCAAGTAAGGCCTGAAACTCCCACACTCTTGCAAAAATAAACATCCAGATGTGCATTTGTGAAAATACAGACGTTTAAGCAGTTTTCCCACCAAAATGGCAGAACAAGAACAAAACTCCATGTGGAACTGACCTCTTGTCAGGAAGAAAACAGCTAATTAGACCTTTCAAAAACCTACTAGGAGTAGTGTATCTGGTGCCACATGGTGCCATGGGGCTCAGGGGGCCTGTGAGAAAGACTCCTGGTAAATTATGAGAGTAACTAAAGCTCAGAACCACCCCACTAGCTAAAAGGTCTTGGCCATTAAAGAACATAGTTGTATTTCTATGAATTCTAAGCACTGTGAGGGAATAAGATTCAATTTCTGAGTATTAATTCCAAGATTATTGCACGATGAATGAATTCCTCATTTTTTATCCTATGAATGACACTGCCCCTAACATGTCATCCAAATAAGGAAAAATTAATACTTCGTGGGTGGGGTTTTTTTTCAAGTAAGAAACTGTAAGAATGAAAATCTTCATAAAAAGCCCCTCTGTGTCACAAGTTGCCAGAAGGTAAGATTCTGAATGCAAAGAAGGATTTTTTTAAAAAGATCAGTTGAGATGCAAGCTTAATTCAACACAGGAATTACCAAAGTCACCTTCCAAATTCAGGCAGCTGCTCACGGGTTTTTTTAATAAATAAACAGTCAGTTCTGTAAAATACCCCAACACGACATGAAAATAAGGAATAAATCTATGGTCCTATACTTAAATTTAAATCATTACAGTCATCTAGGAAACTGTCCTAGTGGGGTGCACAATACCAAAGGCTAGAGGTCCAGTGTTCCAAATTAGTATCTGAGTAGTATGAGTAGAATTAATATATGGTAACGGGCAGCAGTACTCTGGGTCCTTCTCTTCTTTGGTAGCAGAATATCTGTAGAGATTTAAACAAATAATCAGTGCAACCTACTAGACCGACAGTCCTGTTCAGAGACCACCATGGGTCAAGGAAAGCCTCTTCTATGACTAAAACTGCTGAACATTGAATTGGAGCAGCTAAATTTCCTTTGATTACCTCCCTTGTTTTGGGAGGTATCTTAGAGCTAGGGATAGCATCACAGCCTTATTCACATGGATCAACAGAAAGGCTTGTTATTTTGTAAGAAGAAATGATCAGAAATACCACTTGCATGTTGAAATTCAGACCTTAAGAAATTAATCAATCAATCAATCAACAAATTTGCTTGTGACGTAAGAGGATCTCTCTGTCAGAAAAAGTAAACTTTCTACTACAGAAAATAAAACTCTTCACTCAGGATGAAAAAGGAAGCCATGCATATTAACAAGTGCTAATAAGTGTCTATTAATGAGAAATCAATCAGCAGTCAGAAAGGAATATCTAATATGACCATATCAGGGCTGAAGTTCCAAAGGAAAACACAAACCTTCAAATGTGCAACAGTGGACCCTGACAGGGAGAAACAGTTGATAGTTCAGTTCAGCTGAGAAACAGCAAATACTAGGACTGATCCAATTAATCCAAAAAGTTGGGAAAAAATTAGTTACAAAGGTTGTGTGGACAGAGAATGGGGTTCTGGTGCGCTCCGATGGATGCTGCTAAGGAGAAACTATCCAGTTACCATGGGTTAAGTGCACATTTCCATTCTAGGACCTCTCCGCAGCAAGCTGTGACTTTATCATCCACTGTGTAAAGCAGGAACCTCTGGCCCAAAAAATGAATAATATATCCTGAAGAAACAAAACCTTTCTTAAGCAAATTCTAGTTCTACAACATCTGAATGCCTCTCTTTCAGGATGTGTTTGAATTTCAATAACCCCACAAAAACAGACACTGAATACAGACAGTGGAAAAAAGTAATGCTTCTATAAGGATAGTGAAAGATGTTTTATGAAACAAACTGGTTTTCTCAGAGTTGAGAAATCCTACAGAATACTCAGGTTTAAGTGGGACAAATCACTCCTGGTATGCAGGTCCCTTTCTGTAAAGATTATACAAGAATCTATGAATTAAATAACCTTAAACTGCATAGTGAAATTCCCAGTAAAGGACATATTAGGAGTGTTACAAATTAATACCCCTGTGTCTAAAAATCAGCTCTAATAATTGTAGAAGATAGTGTATTTCAGGGACAGGTTTAAGAAAAAGAAGAGGGACTGATTAAGTAGGAATCCTTAGGTCAGTAGGAAAAAAGCTGGGAGAAATTCCGTTTGTTTGCTGGTATTTCTACCTTCATCTGCAGAGGTCTGCTCTTTTAATAAAAGAGGCTGTAACTGCCATAATGTCATCAGCAGAAGCTTATAAACATAACTGACAAGACTCAGATGTTATTAACTTTTCACTCTAGTAGTTAAAATAGAAGACTGGGACAAAGAACTGAATGAGATTCCCATTCTTGACTGGGCTGTTTCTATGGTCCTGATCAAGTGCACGACCATGGTTCATCAAACCTCCATCATGCATACAAAGCACTTTCACTAACTGTAAACCAAATGACAGGAGTCTCCTTCAGATTTCATTTTCTTAAATTTACATCTTAGGAACACAGGATTGGAAGACTATTTCCCAGTTATTGTGTCATGTCCTTTGCTATTATAGTGTTACAATGCTGCTCTTAAACAAACCAAGCTGTCCTAAAAGTAGTTTCCCATTTGGTTTTGGCCAAGACAGCCAATTTTGTTCACAGCAGCTAGCATGGGGCTGTTTTGGATTTGTGCAGGAAACAGTGTTGGTAATACAGGGACGTTTTTGTTACAGCTGAGCAGAGCTTACACAGCACCAAGGCCCTTTCTGCTCCTCACCCCACCCCATCAGTGAGGGGACTGGGAGTGCACAAGGAATTGGGAGGGGACACAGCTGGACAGCTGACCCCAACTGACCAAAGGGATATTCCAGACCATGTGGCATCAAGGTCAGCACATAGAGCTGAGGGAAGAAGGAGGAAGTGGGAAACGTTTGGTGTGATGATGTTTGTCCTCCCAAATCACTGTGACGTGGGATGGAGCCCAGCTTTTCTGGGGATAGCTGAACACCTGCCTGCCTATGGGAAGCAGTGAATTCCCTTTTTTAGCTTCGTTTCTGTACACAACTTTTGCTTTACTTGTTAAACTGTCTTTATATCTCAACCCATAAGTTTTCTCACCTTTACCCTTCCAGATCTCTCCCCCATCCTGCTGAGGGGGGAGTGAATGAGTGGCTGTGTGGGACTGAGCTGCTGGCTGGGGTTAAACCGTGACACATCTGCAGTACCACGAGATCAGTCAACAACTCTCCGCTGTTGCCTAAAAATAAACTAGAAATAAAACTTTTCACCTAGGATGAAACTGTCTTCAAATTTTCATATTCGATTTATTCACGTCTAGTTTACGTTAACTAGATTTTGAGCAAACTTAGAATATCAGGAGGTAAAAAAAAAGTTTGTGAGCAAAACTGCTAAGGCACAATCCCTCTCTCCCGTATTTGCCTAGGGATATATCAAAGACCTCCTCAGCTTTTGATCTGCTAGTCTGAATAAACCGTGTAGGAGCTGCCTCTTACAGTACATGCTTTATTTCCCTAATCGTTCACTCCATGATTTATTACCATGAACTCCTCTTCTACAAACGTGGTGTCATTTATGTAGAGATTTAGTCAGTCAGAAAGAAGTTTCCTTGTTTTTGCTGTGCATGATTCAGTAAGGAAAACAGCTTTGGCTCTGTTCTTCACAAGAGCCAGCCTCTGAGTGAGGGAGTTGGTCTACACCCCTTTTTTGTACCTACCCTTAAAAGATCCCATATGTTACAGTACATCTGTCATCACTGTACATATGTGGGGATCTGTAACACATGAAGCTATAGCATTTCTAACAGCTCTTATGGCCAATCTTTTCCCTGAGCTGTCAGCTAGGTGCTACCCCCAAAGATGTTTGCTTTTCTTGGAATTCTGCTATAGAATTCGTGATCTGGAGAACCAACACTGGGTTGGCCCTGTGTTTCCAACGCATCCCTAGAAATCATGCTTCAGAAAGATGTAAAAACATTTGAGCTCTCTTGATAAGGTAAAAGAATCTTATATGAAATACACTTATTCTGTGACCAACAAAGAGGTACTGAAAAGTATACTCCCTCAAAAGCATGTTCAGATCAAACTCTGAGAAAAGGTGTGCTGATCCTATGACCATCTCTTTGCTGGCCCCTTTAGGCTCTGTGTTACAATTTTGATAGGAAAGTACGGCATTAACCAGGATCCAGCTCCTTACTGGACCTCCTCAATTGCTCAGCAGTACAGCAGTAGCCAGCTAAAGCACACACTTGCAGAAGCTTCTGCAAGTAACACCATGGAAGAAGGTGCCTGGGCTAAGAAATTCTTATCAGTCTAATCTAAATTATGTCAGAATGGCAGTTAAGGACATGGGTACTGAGCATTTTGAGAAAAGAAGAAAGAAGTGAGGAAAACATGGATTTCAGAGCATTCTTTGAAACACTATTAAAGTTTTCTGTTTAGTCATCAGTTTCCATTACTTGATGTTCTGTGTAGAAGATTACATTTGTTGCCAAGAAATAAAATCTCAATGTTAAGGAAAGCAGGATGCTAGTGCTTTAAAAGACAAGGTGATGTAGAATAACATGATCCACATTAACAGTAATTTAAATCATTAAATCATAAGAAACAAGCTCCAACACAACTAATAGATTTTAAAACCATCATACCTTCTATCACTTTTATCTGGAATCCATTTGCTACAAGCCTTGGATCTGACAAATAACCTGATCCATGAAAACTCTGGTAATTCTTCTGCATTTTATAAAGAGTCGCCATATACTGAGATCCACCAATAAGACTGGAAAAAAAAAGTCCCGAAAGTGTTAAAAACCAACAGTCCTTATGTGAAAATTACAAGTGTGCAAAAACCACAGAAAAAGGTAGCAAGTGATAAGGAGTGATCAAGATTTTTTGAAGTATTTTGAAAAAGCAATTTGTTTAAAGAAACAAAATGAGAACTATTCACTTATCTCAGTGAGTGACCAAGCTTAGGCATACAGTAATAGTAATTCTATCAGCCATTCCCTAATTCTTGGGGGAAAGTCAGCTACAGTGAAGTTGTGAAAATGTGGAACATTTAATTTTCTTCTGGGGGAGGAAATTTGTATTTGCTGCACTACCAATGAAACTGGTCAAAAATCATACTTATTTCAACTAGAGTAAGACCAAGTGCACTCATTACTTCAAGATAAAAGTATAAAAACCAAAAATCTGTTTTAATAGATAAGTGAGTGCACAAATAAGCACAGTATTAGCAAACAGGGCCTTGCCAGAGTTTACTGTAAATAATTATCAAATGACACTTCAAGTAACATACACATTTTTGCTCAATAGTACTATACCTGTCCGTTAACACAATTGGATTGTCCAGTTTCTCTACTGGAAGCTTATGGTTCATCAATAATCTCTTACATAGCAGGGCCTCTTCCAATCTATATGGATTCAGCAACTTTAGATTTTTTTCAGTAGCAAGTATCCACACATCAGGAAAACTCTGACGACGGATCAGGAAAAGCTCGTGTTCATCTGAAACATTTTTCTCTTGTCTCTGAAGGTGACGTCTACAGGAACTCAGAGAGAAAGGCACTGTGACAATTTTCACAGGCTGTTCCAGTTTCCCCTTCTTTTCAATCTGGTCATGGAATATCTTGTCAAGCTTCTGCTGGTCAGATGCAGAACTCTTTAGCTTGGGTTTGTGTTTTTCTGCCTCCTTTGCTGGTCGGTGTATTGGCGATGCATTGGCTTTCTTGACTTCTCTGTTGTACCGTTCCTGGTCCTTAGTGGCTTTTACTTCATAACTTAAAGGAGAAAACAAACCAGTAGCATCAACAAATAAAAAGCTCCTAACACACTAAAGCAGAAGGCAAGGTAACCATTTCAACAGCCAACAACCACATCCATGGTCCATTCAAGTATCCACATCAATATGCTGCCCACTGCGATGGAGACGGCGACTGTGCCTCTATTACATCACACCTTGAACACAAGCTGGAAATTTTCCTTCATCAAGACAGCCAGCAAAACCTGAATTACTGTAAGGGGGAGGAACCCTTACTGTAAGGAATAGACTGCATCATATAAAGACCTATAGCAAGGGTCTTTTCACCTCAGTCCCTTTTTTAATTTGCAATCAAATAGAGAGTTTTGGCAGGAGTTTTGTGTCACAGGCACATCCAGCTCAATTCACAAAGTCATTTAAGCTTCTAGAGCTCTACAGACTTCCAGGGGAGGCCATGTGGCTGACAGGATTCTGGAGCTTGAATAATTTCCCAAGCCTCACGCCTTACTTAATAAATGCGTATTTGATTTCAAATGGCCTAAAATTAGCCATATGAAGTGTAAGAATACAGAATATGTATGATTATGACAGAATTCTGTAACTAATAATCAATCTTACAGATTTTTCAAAAACAGACAATAAAAAACTACTCCTAAAAGCTGTCTAAATGGTCAAAACATTACTACATACTAAAACTTTAAACATGAATGGATTCTTAATGAGTTTATAAATGTCAGGCAGATAGCTAAACTTTTATAGGTCCCAGGTTTATGCTTGTCTACTGAATATGAATTTCACTTTTCTGAAAGCAAAGGGTGTGATTTGCTGAACTCCCTCTTTTTGCCCTTATTTGATATTCTGAATTCTAGAAGGTAATTCAAACCAGTCTAATCTTCAATTAAAACAAAACCTAAAAAAAAGTAGTACTATCATATGCTAGTATTGGAAATAAGTATTTTAGCTGGTCATATTTATTTATTGCTACTTGCTGGAACAGTTTGATTCAATTATGTGTATGCATGCTGGAAAATTAAGGTCAACAAAAGGGTCACCATTTGCAATTAATTATGATGTGCTAGCATTCACATATGGTACCAATATTTATTTAACGAAAAAAGTCAGCTTAAATAGTTTCTTGCAATAAATCACGTCCTAGAAAATATGGAGCAAACATTAAGATAAAAAACATCTGCTCCTTTTAAAATGAATGGATGAAATCACTTGAACAGAATCTTTTTTAATCCCAAATTCATTTACAGCTTTGACCAGATCGATAAATACTTTGTTTTGAATAGACCTAACTGTAATGCAGAAAAATATTTAAATGTAAGAGAATTGAGCTTTCAGCGATCACTGATAATCCAAACCAAAAGCACTTCCAAACAAAGTCCAACTTGCCTGTCAGTTTAGGCTACTACCAGAAAAATTCTAGCCTTACAAACTTCGATTGTGAGCATCTTCCAAATTCATACACATCACTATCAGTGATTTGCTCAGAACCAATGAAAAACTGCAGACTGACAAACTATGAGGGAAAACCTTTGCCTTTCTGAAAATCCTTCCACAGAGGAACACATAATCAATAAGTGCTACAAGAACAGCTTTTCTCTGCTTTGTGAATTAAGACTGCAAATTCAGGATCCTTTTCTGATGCTACAAAACCTAAAGCCAAGGAAATCTGCAAAACTGGGTATAAGCACAGAGTGGAAGACGAGAATGAAGTCTAGTTTCAAAGGCAGCTTTGGTTTAACTAGAAAAATGGATCCACAATATATTCTTTTCCCCTTGCAACGTAAGCCCAAACAAAATAATCAGCATACTAAAAAAACCCCTTTTAATATATAAGTCTCTCAGCCCTTATGAAACAAATAATCTGAATTTGTGTATTTGGAGCAAACTCTGACAGCAAAGACCGTGCTACCTGAAAAAATATTTCTCCCAAGGTACAAATCTACTCATGAAGAATTACTGCAGAGTGCTGACAAGGCGATTTGTTAGTCCCATGGTAATGTGTGTAGCTTTGAACCTTTCCTACACCTTCAGGATAACTACTCCTGCCACTGTTATGGCACTTGCAGGGATTTCTCCCACTCCTACCTGAGCCTGATATGCAAGGAAACATTAATGCCAGAAACATATGCAAGCTGTATTAAGTAAGAGCCGAGTGACTGCAAGGACTGAAATCCTTTGCAAAGCAGGGGGATACGCGATGCTGCCAGCACGGACACTCACGGAGCTTTCCTCCTCTATTATAACCTAAAGACCATAACATTTGACATTCCGGTTTTGTAATAAATGCTGGCTTGTTTTGAAAAGGCCATCCTGTGTCACTGTGAGACATCTGGTGCTTGTACAACTCCCAAAAGGGATTTAAATTAATTTAGACCCGATGGAGGGGCCATAGAGAGAAACAGAGATGCTGAAACCATGCACACTCATTGCACAAGGCAGGACTTTATCACAGAAGGATGGAGGACTAGAGCCCAGGAAACGTGGGGTTGTGCCAGCAAGGACGCATGAAGGAGAGCTGTGGCACTGGGGCTGCCCTGATATATATACATTTGTTGTTACCTCTAGGTGGCCCAATTTATCCAGAGTACCTGGAGGCAAGACTTATGTTCTCTGCCACAAGTCCTTCTGGATTGCTGTTTGCTGGATAAGTTCTGCATATCTCTTCCTATGTGTTATTCTCTGAGGCAATTTTAAGAGAATAGAAGTGGAAAGGTAAACCAAAGCTGATATCTATAGATAAAACTAGCGGTGAACTCTTCAATTCCTTCAACATCCATGGGATTCAATCCTACAAACAAGGAAAATATATATACTATGTATAATATACTGCATTCAATCCTACAAATAAGGAAAACTTGATTACCAGAGGTCTCCTTCCTGAACTAATACAAAGTTAATCTGTAGGCACACTCTTTAACATAACAGTTGTACCAGGAAAGCAACCATGAAATCTCAAAAGCTAAAGCAGAGCAAATTAAAATTTTCTGAAGCAGCTGGCAGAACCTTTTGTTTCATTTCATTAAAAGCATGAATATAATTGGAGTAGATTTCTACTATTACACTAATATTTCTGCTTATGCAGAGATGGACAAAACACTTTCTCATGTATGGGTTTGTGACCATAGCATGTTGCTTGCGTATTAAACTTTAAATTAGGTAAATCAGAGGCTACGTGAAAAGGTTTCACTTAACTCTGATATAGCTGACATTCAGAACAATGCAGATGTTTTCCTAAAACATTTTCTTTTCTTGCAGATGGATTTCAAAAACTCAGTGACAATTCATTTTAGAAAAAGATGGAATTTAGCTACTCAGATTGCAACCCAGAAGAGACTTGGTCTTGTTTGAAACAGATTAAAATTCAGACTGTGCTATACTCCCTGAACCAGCACTGGAACAGCCATTTAAGGGAAAAAGTAATTCTTTGTGTCATTTGATTGGGTTTTACAAATAGAATTCTGAGGTAGCCCAGGCTGGGATACAAACTAAATTCAGAGGAATGGAATTTACCAAATGTTCAAGTACTAAAGTTCCTAAAAAAGAATTCTCACTTTATAGTAATAAAAGTTCAAAAACCTCTGAAGAACTCTACAGTGCTTCATCCATCACGTGCTGGTTTCCCAGGACAGTGCATTGGGAGTGACATGGTAAAGGCAGCCCTTAGAAGTTTGTAGGATTCAAACAGTCACTTCCTTGCCTGTTATCTTAAAAAACCATTCAGCAGAACTGTCCCTAACTGCTGCCGTCTCTAACCTAACTGCTGCACGGCACAGTGGCAAAATGTGTCATTCCAATCAGCAGCGTACAACTGCACACAGCAAAACATGACAACTCATAATACCGACTCTGATCTTGAAAAGTCAAAAATCTTTATCTACTTTTTCATAAATAACTGGAAAGTTACAATTTTTTAAATTCATTGCATGTGACTCTCTGGTAGCTTCCAGATTCAGAAGCAAGACATGGCCTGAACTTACTTCTTTTTTTCCTCTTCACTCAAATTCTTCCACTGCTCTTCAATTGTCAGCAGGATGTCATTCATGTTGGTCTTTGGATTATCATTTATCAATTTTGGACGACATTCATGTGTGAAAAATTCAAATGCAGACTTTGGTTTCTTTATTATTCTGCTATTAATTAAGTCATAAGCTGTCACACGTCCAAATTTTTCACTTATCACATTTTTTTTTTTTATGCTTTGATTTGAGATTTGTGGATCACTGCTTTTTTCACCAGTGTATACATTTTGCTTATTAGTCGTCCCTTCAACTTCAGGAATCAAAATCTTAACCGGTTCCAGCTTGTCTCCCAGACTGTCTTTAAATCCACTTCCCATACTCCAACTATCAGCAGAGATTTCAGGTAAGTCCTTGGGGACAAAGGCTTCCTCATTTTTATCTATTCCATCAGTATTATCAGAACTCAAAAGATGCTCATTGACTTTTCTAGACTCGGGGTCCACAGGAACACTATTACTTTGAATATCAGCCATATTCTGTCCATTCTGTTCCTCCTCACGCAATAAATTTAAGGAACTGTCTGGAAAGGCATCGCTCTTAGAAACCTCTCTTTTGTCCAGGCGACTGTGTACATTATCACCACTAAATGGCTGATGATTTAAGCAGATCTCTGCGTTTTTTCCTGCTTGACAGTTTTGCACATCACTGCTGAGTGAAAGGAATGAAGTATGAGCATGTAGCTCATCATTTCCAGATGGTCCCATTTCATTAACAGCCACATCTGTTTGGTCTGTTCCATGAACAAACATGTCTTCTGAGGTAACATCTGTTTTATTACTTTCACCAGGGACTGTAGCAGGTAGTGGCCCATACAGTGATTTCAACACATTTTCAACTGCAAGTAAGACAGATTCCTAGAAGAAAAAAAAAGAAAAAAAATCAGAAAATACACACACACAAGTGCACCTGAAAATGCAACTGCCAGATACCAAGAATACAGAACAATGTGCGAAGTGCTCTTATTTGGAATAATTTTTAGACAAATCTGGACAGATTATTGCATTTCAATTGTTCACACATTCCAAAAGACTCTGAACTGGACACTTTCAGCCTCAAATATTTTGTGACATGTATTCTGCTTCACTAGTTTACACTGATATCACAAAACCAATTAAATGCTTTCTTTGTATCAGGGTTCTGACTGCTTAAACCAGTATCAGGTAAAGCTATTCCTACCTAATATGGAGTTAGAAGTTTACAGCCAAAACAGGTGCACCAGCAACATCCAATTTCACGTGAATGTGTTTGTGTAGGTGCTTTTGTGGTGCATGTTTCCACATCAACTTTGCACCAAGTGATGAAAATGAGTAAGATAAAAACCCAAACCCCTAAAAAATGGAAATAAATTTTAAAATGAAAAAAAAAAGAGAGAAAAAAACTCTAGCCTTTTTTCTGATGCCAAAGGAAAACTAGATCAAATCTAAAAATGCTGTGTTAATTTTCATACAAGTGAAGCGTAACAGGCAGTACATTTACAAGAGTAACACAGACAAATACAAAAGGTTCTCATGAAGAAGTGATTACCTATATTCACTTTGAATAAGCACATTATAACCACCAATGCAACTCTTCTAATTTCTGAGGCACTTAATTGATGTCATCAATAATCTATACACATCACGACAAAATAGTGCTTTGATGAGAAATCAACTCCCCTCCTGCCCACCCTCATCTTAATGGTGGTGTTTAAATAGTGATTACTTGGTTTACATATGAAGTTAAGCATGAGATTAATATAGGGCCACATATCATAATTCCACTTAGCTTCTCTCACTTTAAAGCCATTTGAAACCAAAGTGGCACACGCATACATCTGACAGCATCAAAATCTTTTAAATCAACTGGGAAACTAATTTTGAAGAATCCCCCACTTAGCCTGTTCAGTACTTTTTGATTAAAATAGTCCTCTGACAAAGGCAAGCTGTCATGTAACTAAAAAAAAGCCCAAAACCCAGTCACACTGTTTATGTTAGTCCCAAGGCCCTTATTATGCTTATATAAAGACTGACGACTCAAGAACAGAGTAAAATGTTAATTACCTTATAATGCAGCAAAACTTGTGTTTTATCAGGGGTTATATTCACATCCACAGCAGAGGCAGGTACAGTAATATTCAAAAAGAAAACAGGATATAAACGAGTACAGTCCTTTTGTGTCACCTGACTGTAGTATTGTCGAATTAACTAGAGATTGATTTAATAAAGAGATGTCAGTAAAGGCAATAAAATAGACAAAAAGGCACAGAAACAAAATTTGACATTATAAAAGCATAACTGGTTTGCTGGTTTTGGTGGTTTCTGAAGTTAAAGAAATGCTTAAAAGGTCCTCAAATACATGTATGCCAGAATAATCACCAAAAGGGCACCTCCTGGTGGTCTCCATGCCTTCATAGCATGGAGGTAAAAGTGATATATAGCCTATTTTCCATGCGGGGCACTGTATTTTTACTTTGTATGGTAGTATGCTGAATCCCACCCTGAATCCAGGCTTCCCTGCTCTCATTAAAGAACCATCTCTGTCATGGGATTCAAGCTGAGCTTCGAACTCCTAGAAGAGCCAGGCACATCAAATAATGCACAGAGATGGATTACCCTTATTCCACATTTAACATACCAACACAAGTTCAGGGTTTCCACCTACAAAGCTTTGCCTGCCAATTGAAAACTATCATTGTGTCCACTTTAAAACCTACAGGAACACTTAGCATGAGCGTGATTTTCTTCCCTGGTGATGACAAGGATTAAGACAGCAAGGCTGCTCCAAGTGAAGTGCTGCAAGGTTCAGTAGTGAGAGAAACCCAAGAGTATCAAATTCTGCCTACACAATGCCTAGCTGTAGCCTATGCTGCTGCACTATCACTTTCATTTCTACTCAATGCATACACAAATTTAAAGGGAAAGCATGGGTGCTTGCTTGATAAGCCCACAGCTGGAAGTGGACAAAATCAAAGCTATTTTACAGAAGACTTCTATTAAAAGAAACTACAGTAAGTTCCCTTATAGGAAATTGCACAGGTGATTTCTGCAGATTAATACAATAAAGAATCAACTATTCTGGTGTCTTGCATAGAGCATCTGAAATTAATTTTGTTAAACAGCCAAAAACACAACCTCCAGCTCTGTGGTCCGACTGCAGCAGACAAAATAGACCTGAGGCACCACCAGTGTCAGATGTGTGGAAGGGCTTTCTGTTGTAAATACTAGTATCTTCACCTGTGATACTCTCAATAATTTGATATGGGAAAAAAAAGTTGTAGATTGCTTAGGTGTCTCTGTCCTCAAAGAAATCACGTTTCTGTTCCTTGAATTAAAAGCTAGAGGATGTTACCTTCAGTATTTCCTTCTGAAGAACTGGCCGATTATTTATAAAAATGAAACTCCTTTCTGAACTTGAAAGGCTTGTCAAAGAACTGTCTGACTCAGCTTTTGGGAGAAATCCAGAAAGATTTATCTGTAATGATAAAAAAAATACCATGTGGAAGTCTTTTAAAGAACGCCAAATGTTTTTTTATAGAGGTGAGAGAGTAAAATGAAATTGAACAGGAGTCCAAGTCATTCAAATGCATGCACTGCTTCTTGACAGTTACAATATACAAAGATAAAAGCACTTCAAGAAAAAAAAAAAGAGGCTAAGAAAGATGGGTTTGAATCTATTTCCCTTGATCAATTTATTGAGGTATTTCCCACTTGGACTGCCAGATGCAGCAGGATGCTGCCTGGAGCTGAGGCTGTAGAGAGCCAGGCCAGCAGCTTTTGGCTTGCTGACCGTGGGGTTGCCAACATAAGCCCTGTCCAAGCCAAAGGCACAGAGTGCTGCCCAACCTGGCCAGGGCAGCAGTGAACCACCCCTACAGGGAAAGCCCAAAACACACAATCCCTCCCTTTCTACACGCACAGCACCTTAAATAGCCTGTCATAGGGCATTTATTCAGGGCACCTAAATTTACCTACGCCACCTGTATCCAAATCATCTGACTCTCAAGAGTGCTGAGCACCCACGATTCACAGGCTGCAGCAGAACCTGTTAGCACAGCACTGCCAGGGAGCCTTGGAAACAGCACATGATTTGTGTACCTAATATGAACTCCAAGTTTTAAGATTTTTCTGTTGAGACTCTTTAACAGGTTTTTTCAGGTCAAAATAAGGCTGATGACTTGTGCTGCCTGTCCTATCTCTTCCCCCTCCCCCACCAAGCAACATTGAAACTGTTAGATGGATTTCAAGTCAACTGATAAAGAGGCAGAAATCCCAAAGATGTATTTCCACAATTTCTGTGATAACTGACAGCTGTTTGGAGAGAACAGCCTCCAGACAATGACCTTACTAAGGAAAAGGCAATTGTAACTTTTCAAAAGACAGGAACCAGCAGCATGCAAGAACTGACACGCTGGACAGCCCGCATCCTGCCCCACACATTGCCCTCTGCCACCTGCCCAAACTAACAGGTTAAAGATCACTGGGGCAGCATGAGGATGGAGATTCTAGAGATATGGGGAAGTCTGGAGAATGTTCTGGTAGCAGGGTGGATCACTGAACACAGAAATGAGTCCTCATAAGCTCTGCTTTTGGCGGAACCCCTCATATTTACTAAAATCCAAATTATCATGCATTTGAAATGGAATTTAAAATCCATGGGATTTAGCCTATCCTTCCCATTCATCTACGTCATGCCAGCTATCTGCTCATGTGCTCCCTTATTCCCTCTTGACCTTGTACCAAGCATTCTGTGCTAAAGCTGGCGTGTTCTGGTCAGCAACGTCGCACAGAACCAAACACCACTGGTCAAATTAAAGAGGTGTCAAGTATCTGTTGGATGATTATCAGAAAACAACATGCAGCACTTCTAGATTTTATTCTGCAACTTTAGCACATCCTCCCTCAATGTTCCTCCTCTACACTTCAAACTCTTTTTCTAATTCACAAATATTTGTACAAGTCTTTCACTTCAAACAGTATTTTTATATACAGAAAATGTTAAAGCAAAACTGAAAGTCTCTAAATAACTCATTTAACAAGTTGCCAGATTTAGAAATAGCTGACTGCTGTTACTATTTACAGCATACTGTAGAATATCAGTATGCTCATTAAAAGTTATCTACAATTTATAAAACTAGTCTTAGTAGAATTTTCACACATGAAAGCATATGAAATAAAAAGACAAAATTATAGAGACGGAAAATATTAATAAAACTTTAATTTCATACTAGATCAACTGTTTTCAAAATTAATACTTTAATAAAAACCTCAACTTACATATGTATTAAAATATACTGTAATGGGTGGACAGCAGAACGCCTTTCTTTAATACTTATCTTTCTCCCAGTGGCACATGTAGCTGCTAAACTTAACCTTCATAGGAAAAGAAGAGACTAGGGAAATTTCCTCTGTGAAAGTTCTCAGCCCAAATAAATCTATCCATTAACAAGACTGGGGATCTGAAAAGTGTAAATACTGCCTTGTGCATGTAAAAAGTTGTGTCATCTCTTTATTTTCTTAGTTTTCTTTTTATTTTACAAGTAGCTCCTGAGTTTGCATGCTTCAAAGCCAATTTGAGATGTGCTTCTGTTTCATTCAGTGCTCATAATGGAGATGTTTCCAAGAAAGGCCAGTCTTTAAAATCCCTGGATCACTTGTTCAAGAAGTTTTAACTCTGCAGTAAGGAACAGTAAGATTAGTTTTGTCTTCAGAGTAGACTTTGCAGCAAAGGAGCAGGAAGCTACACAATGAACAAGTAGGAGTTAAAAGAATTAAAGATCTGCCCTCTGGTCTGTATAGCAAACGAGATATGGACCTAATGGGAAGGAAAAAAAGCAGTATATGCCTTGCCCTTAAATACCTGTTCCAATACCTGCACCCAGGGGAGAAAAAAATGGTTACACAGGCAACTTAACTCTGTCACTTCGTAGTGTTTGGCTGCCTAGTTTAGAAATGTCCACAGTTTCTGAACGTCGACATTATGCATGGATCACTTATACACCTATAAATGATGCACATGGTATTTTACACACTATTTAGAGACAGAGAGAGAGATGGAATGTTCCCCAACTTCTATTCAAGGAATATGGATGCCTCATGATATAGCAGAGACGTAATGTGAGAACCGGAGTGCCTCCTCCAAGCTAGTCCCTTCTAAATACCCCCTTCTCTTCCCTTTGGAGCCCCCTGCACTTGGGCACAACCAACCTACATTCAGGTAAGAATAGCTCTGGATGTTCTGTTCAGACATAAACAACTAAAACTTAGTAAAGTACAAGAAGTGACTTTGCTTTGCTCCCCCTCATTTTACCGCATGTATAAAAGCATTCTGGCAAACTCAAGATTTAAGTCTGAATAATGCTGTTGAACTGTACATATAAACAGTCAGACTTTAAAGTCTGAATAATATTAAGCACATGCTGAATGCAGCATTGCTAAGCTGTGTCATTGTGACTTTACAGTGATTCATCTCATCCTGTCAAGGTTTACTGCTACATGACACAGGAAAATGCAGCTTAGAAGGTTCCAAGATAGCAAGATTCCCCTTTAATAAAAATGTCTCCAACAAAAACGGAAGCAGAGTAAAACATTTTTGAAAACATTAGACAAAGGAGGGTATCATGGGGAATTCCCTCATTTTCAGAAGGGGCAAAAGAAGCCAAGAACACTAAATTGTTTGAAAACTAGGAAGTATTTCCTTGAAATACTTGGTTGGTGGAAATTTTGCATAACTTGCCCTTCTAAGTATGGGTTTCTTTCGCTGCTCAGGTGCCACTGAAACTGAGGGGATACTCTTTAGAGTACACGGCTAAGAGGCCACAAAGATGAGAATGATCTAAATGCTTAGACATTAATCAGAGCACAACCTGCCTGTGGGCCAGGAATCCCAACTGAGACAGCTCTGAGCAATCAGCAATTCTGCATTTGTCATCACAACTGTTTTTACTGCCATTTGATCAGTGCCACATGAGTCCTGAGGAGATGATTCTTGGAGTGGATTTTCAATCACCAAACCAATTAATTTTACAGAGGGGACAATAATAGAATCAAATGCATTAATCAGATGTCAATCTGGAGATGCATCTTCTTTTTTGAAGTCTCCTTCTTTTTGAATTTATCTTTAGCTCTCTTCATTGACAGACCTGAAGTGAATTTGGGAGAAGGAAGTTTAAACTCACCTCAGGATATTTGCAGCAGTGTTGAAAAGGTACCATACTGCTCATAACGGCTGTTCCCAGAACTGACATACAGGCCATTTTGTGATCTGACACCCTGGTCTTCTGCCAAATAACTGCCTGAAACAAATGGCACAGAGTCAAATTTTTGACATTATATTTGTTGAACTCATGTCATGTCTATGAACATGCATATGCAACTGCACACACACTGTATTTGTAACATTCTGTACCTTGACCCTTTGAAAATCACAACTTTCAGTGTTAACAGACTCGATATGGTACCTTTTGACACGTCTTCTCATATTGAATTACTTATTTAGACACACAGCAATTGGAAAACTAAGCAAAGATTGTATTCACAGATATTTTGTGGCTAATCTGGACTTCTGTACCTGAAGCAACTGTTAAAACCAAATCAATACAAATACTACTTCTCTTAGATATACAGCAGGGCTTTGTGCTTTTCCTGAGCATAGAAATTGAGGGTTTATGACATGTCTCTCACAGGCTGGTCAACATTTGAAGGTGGGCATTGCAATGCTTATGTTACTTATACCAAAGAGGTTCTTGTGGTAGAGATCAGGCTATTAGCTGTCCATCCATAGCTCTCACCTGGATACCCTACGTCTATGACAAGCCTGCCATTTAGAAAGAAAAGCAGTTTCTAAGGAACTGTATATTAGGAAAGCAGTTATTTGTCTAATGAAAACTTTGTACAAGTCAGAAGGATGAAGGAACATCTGTTGTATTAGCTACATGCCTTGAAATATTATTACAAAGACTTAATGAACACAGTAAGGCAATATGAACTTCAACTTGCAACAGAACTTACTTGTCAAGTCCAATTATGCATACAGAAGGTATTAGCTACTTTGGGAGGTGAAATTTTGTCTATCACTAATGAGAAGTCCTATACCAAATAGTCACAAATTTAACTCTGAATTTGCTGACTTTCATTGCTGTGTATCGACAATAAAAAGGTTATCCTTGGCTGGTTTTGTGCTTCTAGGCAACTGAGACTGCTACACTCAGGTCCACTTCATTTCTGCCACTGTTAGCTGCCTGAGTGTATTCAATGTGCAACCTTTAAACACAAAAGGAAAAATAATGCAGCATGTTGCATTTTAAATTGGATGTTACAGTGCTGTTAAAATTTATGGTTTTAGTAGGTACTAGGTGTCCAACAAATTCAAAATGAGCTCATAGTACTCAAGTACAGGATGTTAAGTGAAAGGATGGTGAGAGGGCAAAAAATACACAGGCACCCATCTCAAGAAATGCAATACATAGCCTTAAAATTCCACCTGTCCAGTGGGATATTTGCTGGCCTTCAGGGGTGAATTCCACAGAAGAACACGGTGCTCCTGGAACATGATATTCCCTTCCTACAGGACAGGTGGAATTGTAAAGCTTTGAGACTGTTGACCCTAAACTATTTCCCAAATCTTTAATTTTCCAGTTCCACGTACATTCTGCAGCATTTGTGAAGTGCTGCTTTTTAGCCCTGCCTGAATGTAATTCATCTATACAGCAGCCTGACAGGCCTTTGCACATGCTGGATCACAGCTCGGTTATCCTACAGTGAGGTGAACCCCTCAAACACAAAACACAATTTACATCAGGGAGGGGAGTGAACAGAAAAAGGGGAGAAGGAGAAACAAGCAAGCAGAACCACAGGCTGGGTGTCCACAGATCTGGCAGGAGTCCCCCTGTGCTCCAGAGCAGGCAGAGGCAAAGGACAGCCCGGGGCTGCCTCTCAGCCTCTCTCCTCTACACCTGCTCTAAGCCTCCTCAAAGACATTCTGGAGTGATGAAAGAATCTGTCCTCTTCTTTATAGCTCCTCTTATAAAACATATCCTGTACTGCTTCTATTTTAAAATTGATTACTTAAAATGGAAACAGAAAGTGCCAAGTGATTTTTTTTCTTTACTGGATGTATTTTAAATTAAATGCATGTGACCAAACTGAGAAAGACACTTGTTACATGACTAATATAAACATCATGCTGTTTATTTTAGGGTATCCTAGTGTGATGCTGCAGGTACAGATATAAATCTTAGCTGCTGATTAATGCAAGGTTATTACAGAGCTTGACCTGCTTGAATGGCTGACAGTCAGAACTGTGAAAAGATCACTTGAGTAAGGTGATTTTAAGAAAGCTGTGGAAAATGAGAACTTATTAAATGCAAACTTGCTAAAAGTAGACACTGTAATAGGTTCAGATTAGTTTTTTAAATAGTCATATACTCACCAGGTATTTATACTCAGTACTACAGGCAAAATTTTAGGAAATGGTTACCACCGTAGGTTAACTTAAAGCCTACAAATTAAAGAGACCATGCAACTCCTAAATTTCTATGCTATATAAAGATAGAATAGAGTGTGCATTCATTTTTAGCCCTGACTGTACATTATGAAGCAACAACACAGGAAGAGCTTCTAATTTACAGAAAATTATTTTTCTAGATTCCCCAGATGTATCAACAGGCATTAAAAAAAATCAGAGAAACAATGTGTGTTCCATTTCATTTATTTTGGAAAATGTTGCCATGAGGTTCCTGCAACACCCTATTTTTTTAACCTTGCTTATACCCTTCAGTTTAGCTAAAAATACACCCCTCACACACCCCCCATATTTTTTTTTCTAGGTCATATAAAGCGGGTGTCCAGGATGAGCCAAGGAAGAATCTGACTCTAGTCAGTATGATGACGCTGCAGAAACAGCCTACTCAAAGATATATTATTACATATGGCCCATCTTAGGTTTTGCAAGAGCTAGCCAAATATATCCCACCTCTCTGTTTCATTGAAGGGGATTGCACGATCCAGATATTACAAAATGTCATAATGCATATAAAATCTATTGCACATATGCAGAAGATAATTATGTGTGTGTACCTATTGCCCCACACCATGCAGCCCTAGGACATAAGCAGGAGGATGACAATGTACATTCCAACCTAAATGATTCCATGACTCCATGCACACATGGACTAGGCATCTGTTATTTCAAGATGAACACCTAAGGCACAGAAGGATTCCTTGAAAAATGTGTAAAGTGTGGAGAAAGAGTGTGCAGCCTCTTCCCACTGAGGTCCCTGCTATTTAGCACTAGAGAGAATTGAGAGATGTTCAGTATTTGTTTCTTCAAAGACCTCAAGGAAGAAAAGAGGAAAAAAAAATGCAGTTGCTCTGCATCCCTAACTATCCTTCATATTTTAGAATTTCTACCAGCAGCTACAGTGATTTGCAATTCCAGATAAAAGG
This sequence comes from Edolisoma coerulescens, assembly GCA_013397115.1. Lineage (NCBI taxonomy): Eukaryota > Metazoa > Chordata > Aves > Passeriformes > Campephagidae > Edolisoma > Edolisoma coerulescens. Next base: position 1,667,773 of record VWZW01001754.1, read on the forward strand.
AAAATCTTAATTAGAGCTGGGATTGGATGCTGTTTCTGACTGTGGCTACTTCAGCACAATCATGATGCTATGAGTTAAATCAACTCATTCCATTTACCTTATTACTGCATAATGGCAGTAACTTTAAGGAGACTTTTACTACCCAAACCATACCTATTTTCTTCATTTATTTCATGACAGTCATATTGTGCACCCTGTAATAAAGTTTGAGGGTGTAAAAGTCTAGTTGAGCAAGCAGTTGTACACGAGCTATAGGCTGGTAATGTAACTTGAGTTAGCTCTGTAGAAGAGAACTACATTTCAGAGTCTCTCTAATTTTGTGCTACATGCTTCAAAAATCCTGTCACCCTGGCACCTGAGATCTCACTGCAGATAACTCATTGGGCCATTATGTTCCTCAGCTTCTTGACTTCAAACCTAATACCTTATTAGGCTTCAGTTGAAAGCATTGCTTCCTACCCGCTAAGAGAGTACACAAACAGGAACAAAGCCAGGCAGCAATATCCCAAGTTTGACTGAGCCCAAGGGAAACAAAACCACATCATCCTCTATAAGCTCTCCAGCTTAATGATGCACAGACACCCAGCTCCAAGGGCTGACACATTCTCTGCAGTGGAAGAAAACCTATCTGCTAAGACCAAAAATTGATCAATATAAAGTCTTCGCCACATTCTTTAGAATGCCAGTCTTGAAAAGCGCTGATGTTTCTCAGCTCCACGCTTTAATTGGTGTCCTGTTTTAAAACCAATGGTAAGTTACCTTACTAAAAGGGAACCCTTACATAAACTGCCCTTGAAAACAAAAATCACAAGTTTTTCAATTTAACTTACAGAAAAATAAAGCAACTAATAAATTATTTACCTGGATAATTTATACTCACCCCATAGGAATCAGTTGCCCCCCCTCATTTTGTACATGATGCTGGGACAATTACCAGTGGAGATACGCAATAGAGAAACTCAAGGCACCATTTTTTCTCTCATCAGATGCAGTTACGTACCTGTCTATCCCATGGGCATCGGCTATTCGAGCTGTCAAGGGGATTTGCTGAAACACAGTCATGTTCCACAGCACTGTTCATTCTACAAATTCCAAGTGTATTCCTTACTCAGATTTCCCGTTCATGACACAAGAGCACCCTCTCAATGAAAAGGCTTTCTTGAGCATGACACTGTGGAGAAACGCTTGGATTTGTGAGTTAGGAGGTAAGTTAGGAGAGGAGCTAACAGGTATTACAAGGAGCCAAGGATCTTCATCTGGTAACACCTGTCTTCAAAGCCTTTCAAGAATCCCAAAGACTATTGAGAGTCGTACGTTTTTTGATTGCTTAAATCACACATGTTCACATGGGTGTTCAGAGAACCTGATCTCCTTTTATGACCAGGTGACTCATCTAGTGGATGAGGGGAAGGCTGTGGATGTAACCTAAACTTCAGTAAAGTCCTGGACACTGTCTCCCACAGCATTCTCCTGGAGAAACCGGAAGCCCAGGGCTTGGACAGGCGCACTCTTTTTGGATGCACTCTGTCTGGATGGCTAAGCCCAGAGAGTGGTGGTGAATGGAGTTAAATCCAGTTGGCAGCTGGTCACTACTGCTGTTCCCCAGGGCTCAGTATCAGGGCCAGGCCTGTTTATTATCTTTTCCAATGATCTGGAGAAGGGGATCAAGTGCACCCTCAGTCAGTTTGCAGACAACACCAAGTTGGGTGGGAGTGTTGATCTGCTGGAGGGCAGGAAGGCTCTGCAGAGGGATCTGGACAGGCTGAATTGATGGGCCAAGGCCAATGGTGTGAGGTTCCAATGGTGTGAGGTTCAACAAGATGAAGTGCCAGGTCCTGAACTTGGATCACGACAATCCCCTGCAGCACTACAGGCTGGGGGAAGAGTGGCTATTAAGGTGCCCACTTGAAAAGGACCAGGGGGTGCTGGCTGATTGCAGCTGAACATGAGCCAGCATGTGCCCAGGTGGCCAAGAAGACCAATGGCATCCCGCCCCCTATCAGGAATAGTGTAGCCAGCAGGCCCAGGGAAGTGATTGTCTTTCTGTACTCAGCACTAGTGAGGCCACACCCCAAGTCCTGTGTGTAGTTTTGGGCCCCTCACTACAAGTAAGACATGGAGGTGCTGGACTGTGTCCAGGGAAGGGCAACGAAGCTAGAACACAAGTGTGATGAGGAGAGCCTGAGGGAGCTGGGGGTGTTTAGCCTGGAGAAAAGGAGGCTCAGAGGCAATCTTATTGCTCACTACCTGACAGGAGGTCATAGCCAGGTAGGGGTCAGGCTCTTCTCCCAGGCAATGAGCAACAGGACAAGGGAAATGGCCTCGAGGTGCACTAGGGAGGTCCAGGTTAGGTGTTAGGAAAAATTTCTTCACTGAAAGAGCGGTCAAGTATTGGAAAAGGCTCCCCTGGGAAGTGGTGGAGTCACCATCCCTGGAAGAGTTCAAACACTGAGCAGATGTGGCACCTCACAATATGGTTTAGTGGGCATGGTGGTATTTGGTCAAAGGTTGGAATGATGCTCTTGGAGGTCTTTTCCAATCTTAATGATTCTCTGATTCTATGAAAAGGTTCATTACCGCAGAGGGTGGCTGGGTACTGGAACAGGCTCCCCAGGCCTGTGGTCACAGCACCAGGCATGACAAGAGTCCCAGAAGCAACTGGACTACATTCTCAGGCATGTGGTGGGATTCTTGGGGTGTCCTGTGCAGGGCCAGGAGCTGGACTCACTAATCCTCATGGGTCCCTTCCAACTCAAGATATTCTAAGATTCTATTAAACTCCACTTCCCTAGCAGGAGGAAAAAGAAAAAAAAAAAAAAAATCCTCATAAACAATTAAAGTACTGTCAAAAACCAGGTTCCAATCCAAAACTGTGATTCAGAAAATGTACATCACAGGGAACTCTATTTAAATAAACGGAGGTTTAAAAGTCTTTTGTAAAACAGTAGTTACCAAAAATAACACATATTACCGTGACAAAGTACTTTGCTAAAGAAGAGGGAAAATTCCCATGCAGCTTTGGAAACATCCTTTTTTCCACTTTTTAAGCCTACAGTGTGAGTGCAAAAGCCTTGCAAAGGCACATCCCGGATTCTGCAACACACACTGCATATGTGAAACAGTAATTGTTTTGAGATTTTAGACATATACTGTGCTGTCATTTGAAAAAAGTGATGGATGAGAAACTGGAAACCTCAAGGAATTAGTAATAGGATATAAAGCATTTCACCTCTGGGTCACCAGTTCAAATTCAACCAGGTTGGTAGTGACCAAAAGTAGTTACCATCTGGCAGCTGTTCTCTGGCTGATGTAAATTGAGTTGAGGGTCTCAGCGCATTTCCTAGTGGACAGGTGTCCTCAGCACAAAAAACCAACACAATTAACTCTGTTTGGCTTTCTCAGCAAAGCCACTGAACAACGAATGGAAGCAAAGACTGAGCTGTATTCCAGGTCAGCATGGAAGCACTGCAGATTCTTAATCATAATTCCTCTTTATATTTTAAGACACACAGATTAGGGAGGGATTTCATTCATCATCATTACATTAAACAGAGTAGCCTTTCCAACTCAAGATAGAGTTTATGTGCTGCTATTTCTGCTCAATTCAGATTTCTTTTCAACATGCAGCTGCAGCAGAGTGTGGAAGAATAATGAATGAATGAATGCAAAGTATAATGACATTATTAAAACCGGTAAATTTACCCTAACACACCCACTCTGTCTCAAAAACCCCACACTTACTAGAGAGGACAGGGACACAGAAAAAAACCCTGGATTTGGATTATTTCACACAAACTGTTGTTTAAGATTATGCAACTTCGGAAAATAGAGGAGAATTACTGTAAAGGAAACATAAAGATGGCATCCTTTAAGTCAACATCACCAATGAAAGCGGTTTTGGGGAAGTTACTATAAGTTATTATAAGACTTTTAAAATTGACCTTGCATCGAAAAGTTCTGACTCGTGACTCTCTTAAGAAACAAACAAGAAATGGTTCTAGGCAGAACTCCGTGTGACCAAGCTCCAAAATGTAATGTGTGAAAAACACTGGAAAAAAAAATATTCACTTATGCCGCTCAACAGGAACTGGAAAATTTACTGAGCCTACTTATGGCCCATCTGTACTTTTGCACAAGACATGGGACCAGTTGTACGTGGTATGACCTGCTGATAGGCACCATCTAAACCATCTGTTGCTGAAATTTTTTTGGCTCTACTATATCTGATATCGTTAAAATAGGTATAGTTACTGGGTGTCCTTGCTCATTTTGGCATTTGTGGAATAAAGGCAACTGAAACAGAATTAAAGCATTCCATGTCATCAGTCTTACAAAACAGAAAGGCATTTCTTCAACATCAGTGGTTTGTAGAGACTGAGCCGAGGGCTACTGGTATTAAACAGTGAAGAGTGTGAAAACTGCAGTTCCAGAGAAGAGCTGGAACTACTAAAAGCTGTGTTTTACCACCTCGGGTAAAACACAGCCAGAGCTCACAGGCTGCTAGAACACGGCATTTGGGGCTGAAGGGTTTGAGGCAGTTTAAGCAGTAGCTGACTTTGAAATGTTCTTAACACGCCTTCAGATAACATTAACTTTAAATAAACTTGCTGAATACTCATGTAAATTATTTCCATTTGGCTGTCTCATTATTCAATTTGCTTTCAAGGAACATGGTGATGAAAGAAGAAAAATACCTCTTTCTAACATAACCATACTGGCAAGAGGATCAACATTATCAGTATTCAAAGAATGTCTTGGCAGGATAAACCTTCATAAAAAGAAGGAGCACTAGCTAATCCAAGTTGTCAAAATAGCAATAGTACTTCAAGGGCTGATCTGCAAAGTGATTCATTATTTATTGCTAATGCAAACAAACATTCTGAGCAGAAAGAGCAATTGAGTGTTTCCCATCTCGGAAACCCACTGATGGAGAGTCTGCAATAAATAAATCTGAGGAGGAATAGAGAATATCTATTTTCTACCCACTAAAAATCAACCAAAGGCTGGAAGAGGATTGTCTGATTTCTTTTCTGTGAAGAACCACACTTAATGGCAATCAATATTTTCCAAATTAACACAGATATGAAATGTAGCAAGGAGAAAAAAATTCTGGAAATTTCATTCACAAGCATAAGACATACACATTTTGAAAAAACCCAATCAAACATGGTGGAAATTACACATGCAATGTATCATGCATCATAAAACCATCTATACTTCAATAGCTCAGTTAGAGGCCCGACTTGCCAAAATAAGTTTCTGCTGGAATCAATTAGGCAACCATTTTCAGATGCCTAACCTCAGACACTTCATGACAGTTTCAGCCTTACTACATTCTTCCTCAGCAAAGCCAGGGCTATGCTTTCACAGAATCACAGAATGGTTGGGGTTGAAAGGGACCCTGCAGATCATCTGGTTCCAACTCTTCAGCCATGGGCACCTTTCACAAGACCAGTTGCTCAAACCCCATCCAACCCACCATTCTCCTTTAACTTCATATAAAATACAGGACTTTAAAAACTGGGGGGATTTGGTTTTTCTGGGGAAGGGTTGTCTTTGGTTTTGTTTTCTAGTGTGGCTTTTTTTTTTAAAGTACTGGTTTTGCAATTTATTGAGAAAACTTGCTTGAAATACACTTTCATTTACACTTTTTTCACTTACTATCTTTTTTAGTCTTTCAATCCATCTTTCCTTGTCTCCTTCTGTAACAGCTCATCTCTGCTATTCTTGCTCTATTAAGCCCCGGAACCTGATCATACTCGCAACACGTATCTTCTTCCATTGCAACAGAAAGTACTGGCTCAGCCTCAAGAATTCGGGATTCTAAGAACTCCTCTGAATAATTGCATATACAATTTGTCTTTTAAATGAACACATAATCTATGAGCTACATAAAAAAGAAAGCTATTCTAAGAAGTTGATTTTTTCTCCCAGTACATTTCTAACAAAAATATAACAGACACCCACACAAAAAAAATCACCAACACCACTATTCAGCAGAGTATAACTATAGCACAGATATGCTATACAGTCTGTATAGAAAAAACACCTTCCTGATCCAAATTAATAACTGTAATGACAACAATATTTAGCATATAAAGGAAAAAGAAATAAGGAATATTCATGTTCTGTGATAAGGTAAAACAAATGCACATTGACCTACTGCAAGTTGCTACACACTGGAAATTCAGAATTTCAAGTTTTTTAAAAGGTGTCATAGAACATAGAACATAGAAAAGGTGACACAGAACATTGCACGGAATGCCAATGGCAGTAGAAAGGCAGGCAGGAATCTGAATTCAATTCAGTGTTTAATTTTCAGACTATTTAATAGCATCTCCACATGCACAGAGGCAAACTACACTTTCTGTCTACTTAAGCCTTTAATTTTCCTGTCTCAGCAATAGCTACCGAGCGACCTCTTGTGATGAAATGTTTGAGCACTTTCTCACTTCTTTTCTTTGTAAAAAATAAATTAAATGAACAAAAGGCTGGCAGTCCAAAATGAAGAATACAAAAAACCAGTACCATCTCTGTCATTACAATGAATGAAACTGCCTGGAGATAGATTTTTTTACCCATTCATATAACCCCTCAAACTGGGTATTGAAGAATGTACCTCTGAAGGTAATAGGAGAGGCGCAAAAAAACCCCCCAATGTGCAGTGGCAACTATCATGCCACTCTTCACACTATTTTTGCAGGAAGTGCTGGGTAAAAGACATGTGATCAACTTACTTCCATTGTACTAAAATAAGCAGAGAAAAAAATGCCCCGATATACTCAATAGTCTGATCAAATGGATGAAATCAAAATACCAGAAAGAAAATAGCATTTGCAACTTGTCAGAGAGGGAAAAACCAAACCACCAATAAGACAAAATTAGTTTTATTAACCAACATTTAAGACCAATATTGTGAACCACTGCTAGATCTGTCGAGGAGCTCAATACAATCTTAGAAACAGACACTCCCCTAGATGTCTGGTTTCAAACTCTCAGTGATCTCAATGAAATAAGACTGCAAGTAGCTACACTTTCCCAGCTTTGAAATACTAATTCTGTAGCCAGCTTTAGCTTTTCACAGTATCTACACAGTGATATTTAAAAATACATACATAAATACAACCAAAGCATGTTAAACAAGTCCAGGAAAGGGAAATCTCTTATCATTTCAGAAAAGCACACAGTGCCACTTACCACTCCCACCGAAAAAGAACTGAAGCGTGAATGTTTGATTGATGGAGTGACTGATCAAAAGTCTCAACAAACACGACAAATATCAACAAACAGCATTATTTTAGAACAGATACAGAATTGCTGAGGGATCTGGCCACGAGATGTCACTCTCTACTTTGTGGCAACTTGGAAGTTCATAAGCACAGCTTCCCCCTCGGAGGTGTAAAAAGCCAGGGTACAGCCAATGAAATTTGCAATGTTAAATTTGGGTCAGGTTAAGGCAAACTGCTCAACATGTCATTTCAGTAGCTGTGCTGTAGAATTTCCATTCAGTATGCACTGAAGTCGAAGTAACCTCTAAGTAACCTCCGCTTTCATCCTCCCAAGTCTAAACCAAGAGGAACTAGCTCAACTAAAGCTTGTTGTTATAACATACGTTACTGTTCTTACACCAATGACTCAAATTGTTTTGAATTTTCCAGCCTTTTTAAATAAAATCACTGTTACGTACTAAGCTCTTATGGCTCAGAACACAGCGAGCTGCCCGTATGAACTATAGCTTCTATCCAGGTAGAAAGCCTAAAATGGTAAGTTTTTCAAGTTCTTTCAGGTGGCTTTGGTTAACACTTTATCAGGCCCCGAGGTCTAGTAAGGTCTCACTTCTTTGTTTGCAAAATACTACCAGCATCTTTACTAACCCCTAGCATGTCAAATCATTTTTATATTTCATATATCTAACCAGGCATCTGTTGCAAGAGACCAAAAATACCTGAGCCTGAGTTTTAAGAGTTTAACATCAAAATCTGTAGCCATTATAAATACACACCTCTGAAAGAAAAAAGTAAGTGGAAATCCAAAACAAAGGTATGATGAAAAAAAAATTTTAGGAATGACAGATTTTATGTAAGTACTACATGAATTGCAAAGATTCATCAGAAACTGATCCCTAAGATAGCGGAAAGAAAAAACCTCATTATTACCTTATTATGTGTTAATGTTATCCTCAGGTCTGGTTTTATGATACCATATGCTGTCAGTAGATCTTGGACTTTTTTCAGTTCTTCCTTACATTTTCTATTTGTTGAGTAAAACTGCTTTCTTACAGGCAGATTCTTAAACAAATTTAGGACTGTTACTGTAGTACCTGCAAGCAGGTGATAAAAAATAAGTAGAAATTACACTGAAAGCAAATCATTGACTGGATATTGAGGAAACTATTTTTATTTAAACAGACATGTTTGTATGCTGCTGAAATAGATTAGATTATTAGCATGAGAAGAAATACACCAAATTAGCAGTCATCCCCCCCCAAAAGGTATCTCAAGGGCTTTGATTCCTCTCCTTTATTTAGAGTTACGATTGCAGCATTAAGCTTTCTTTCATACACACTAACAATAGCGAGAATCAGTGCCAAATAAAGCTGAAGACTCTTTCAGTGCATAAGTTAGCCTTCATTAGCAAAATGATTAATTAACAGGCTAGAATCCAATCACACATATCTGGAGGCAAAGGAACACTGTGCTTCATTAAGGGCCTTCACAAGCATTTGCTTTAGGGTAGTACCTGAAGTGCCAGACACCTCTGCTCAAGGTACAGTACACAGTAGGAGGAGGAATATTCATCTACCAACACAACCACATAAATTCCTAGCCCATAAGGATATTGCAAAGCATTAAATATACGTCAGAGCATTCAACAATTCCAACAAAAGACAAGGCATTGCAACCGGCAGGCTTTCTGGCCATGGAAAATGCTACAGGCTAAATCTTAAAAAGAATCCTTAGTTATAAGTAGGTACGCACCCCTCCTGCAGGTTAGAAAGAATTGTGATTTTGCCTGGTCCTACAGCCCCGCTGCTTCCAGCAATCCTATGTATGGCAGCAGGGCAACTCTTCCTTCTTTAAGCAAGGATTTTGCTACATACAGAAACATTACTTTGGCCCAGAACAAATCTTTCCTATACAGATTTGGAGCATTTAATTTTTATAAGTTTTATTTCCACTGTCAGCTTGAAGAAGTGAGTCAGAGAAGGAGAAACTAGTTTATAATTACAATCTAGAACAACTTCCAAGACGTATCATTTCTTATGCTATGACAACACATTCTCAGCTTACAGACATAAGGCAAGAAATGTTTACAGCTGCAAAGATTTCATATTCATGCTCAGCCTTCAAGTGCCCAACAGGTATTTCAACATCAGATAGAGCCTCAGAGAAACACAAAGTACTTCTGTCACAGCGCAACACCAGAACAGTGATATCCTACCTTGCCCAAGATGGGAAGGCTTTTTAGAAGTTACATGCCCGTTGCTATCCAAAGCATACTGAATGCTGAAATCATCAGCAGCTGTCTTTGTTGTGACCAAAACCTGAAGAATGATTTAAAAAAAACTACATTAATCAGAGACAGACAAAGTTCAGAATGAGCTTAGATAAGCTTTGCTACCACAGTCATCACTCTCTTACTTTAATGACCATAATTACAGTTAATTAGTTTATAAAATTTTTCTTCTGCAGGTATTTCTTACAGGCACAGAAACATTCTGCATTATTCTGCATGTTTCCATCCATTTAACTAAAAGCATTTCTATCACACTAACACACAAAGCATAGCAATTCCTACTGCCTGCAACACACACTGCTCTATCTTCTATTCTAGCACGGATTAAATAAACTTAATCAATTGACAGTTTTGCATTTTTACCCTCTGTGAGACAAGCACACTATTAAAACTTAAATTCATGTGAGATTCCACAAACTAAAGACTACTCTCAAACAAACAATATATTATCGTTCCACACCTAGACATATCTGGCAATCAGTCACAGCATGTTTTGTAAGCTATTAAGGTAATATGCAGATTGCTTTAGCAAGAGCAGTCATAAATCAGAGTTCAGGCACCAACACTGTGAACAACCGAACCACTGCCTTTTAACCACCTGAAAGACAAAGTTTAACACACATACAGAGTTTCAGGATATTTTGGTTTATTTTAGTGTCTCATACAAATCATTCAGCATTCAGTCATGTCCCTGAGGAGAAAAACAATAATTGATTAACTGGAAATTACAGTACTGCAGACCTACTTAAGAGCCAATACAGTTTCAAACTGAAACTTCAGGGGGCAGTTCGGGTAGGCAGAACACAATAAATGCCAGGAGTGTTAATTAACATAATTACTGATACAAGGAGTAATACCTATTAAAGCACTTCATATACTCAGGCCACCTCCCACCTCTTATGAAACATACCATAGAGTTGATTAGAAGCTCTGAACAGATGGCATTCTGCTTTGAGAGCTCATTAGAAGGAACCAGTGATTGAGGTCTGTCATCATCTTTCAAAACACCAAGACTTTTGAAAGCATCTTTGGAAATCCCCATCCTCATACAAAACCCACTCCTGCTTAGTGCAACGTGAGTGGAGCCCAAGGTATCAAAGAGCCAGCTGTAACATCATCTCTCCTGACCTCAACAGCTGATGGTTCCAATCAGACACAGGTATTGGTATCTTCCTGCACGATCTAATCCTCGGCAGACTCGAATCCAAACTGACCTTGGTGCAGCATGAATACAGAAAAGGCAGAGCACAACAGATCTGGCACATGCTGCGCCTTTAGCAGCCTGAACACTTTTCAGATGGTTTTGAACAAACTTTTTTACTTTTAGTCAACAAGTTAAGTAGCAAGTATCAGTACGCTGCTGATCCTCTCAACACAAACATTCAGCTCAGACTCAGATAAGTCAGGTAGCAGGTTCCTGTTTACTCACAGGGACAAAGTTTGTGCAATTGCAGTCACATACATGTCAAAGAGCAATAAGGAGCCCAGCAAGATCCCATGACTGCTGATCACCTAGATAACAAAGCAGAAATCTTTACTGGAATGGTGGCTATGTGGGCCATCAGTTCCCTGAAATTATTTCTCCTGGCCATCATCTGCCACTCCTCGTCTTGATTTACCCTTATTCAAGCAGCCAACTCAACCATACTCTTTGACATGATACTCCTTGATACAAAAGGAAAGAGAATACAACACGACCTGTCTGATACCTGTTTTGATAGAGGATAATAAAGAGAGCACTGCTGTGACCTGTGTGACAGAAAGGCAGGACTGACATTAACAAGAAAGTCCTATGACGAGGCTTCTGGGGCTGGGGAGTAAGGCAGCATACACAAGCATATCCCTGGCAGGCAGCTGGAACATTTAAACTCTTTGCACAGAATAAAACTTTCATGAACACATACAGACAACAAAAATCGTAACACAAAGGCTACACATTTACAGCAAGTGCTCACCTCTGACACACTGCAAATCGATCCCAAAGCTTCCCCACGGAAACCGTACGTTGTCAGCCTTTCAAGGTCCTCAGAAGAGCTGATTTTTGAGGTGTAGTGTTTAATTGCCATAACTGGAACATCATCAGCCTTGATTCCACTGCCATTGTCTCTTACTTCTATTTTGCTAAACCCGTAATTCTCCTAAAAAAAGAACAAAACACAAAGGAGCAGTAAAACAACCAAATTTATTAAGACGCAAGTTTGAAGCAGCTAAGGTTACAGCTTCTAACCATCCATACAGAAGTGGAAGTTTTGCTTGTTTGGAGGAATTGAGCAACCATTAAATGTCTCCGTTTAAGGAAAAGAAGAAGAAAAATACACCATGTTAGGATAACAGTGATGGTTTCTCCAATTAAATAACATAATTCATATCCTATGATTTGGAAACAGCAAAACCTAAGCTCAAAAAGAGACCTATAGGTGGAAAGCTGAAGATTTTTCACCTCTTTTCACCTCTCTTACCTACTTGGTATCAATTTTTTGGAAAGCACTTGAATGCAGCCCTGTATCCATTGAATTCAGTAGGTCCTCGCTTCACACCATTTTCAGTTTTAATTTTGATTTATGTGATTCCATTACATTTTCCAAGTTCTATGTTGTATCTCAATACCCAGAAACTGAAATTCTAAGGGGGGCAAAGCATGAATACTGAAGGTAATCAAAAAGCTTGTAAAGAGATATAGAAAGAAGTAAAGGTTCCTAGAGGCTCTTTTAAAACAGCTTTTAAGGAAGCAAAGCTCAATCTTTGTGATCTACCCTTACACACATACAATGCATAATTTACTGAATTCCGGTTTGTCATTCCAGTAAGCAGCAGCATAAATAGGTAAAACTCTGAAAATAGAGATATTTACAACAGCTAAATGGAAGATGAAATTTAGGTTCTGTAACATCTCGAACAAGTGCAGCAAAAAATTCCTTCCAGCTACATTGCAATCTGCACAAGTGAATAGCACCCAGAAGAACCACAAGCTAGGAGGAGAAAGTAATCAGAGCTACAGGATCACTAACTAAGCTTCTTTCACAGAAGCAAAACTGGCTCTTTGAAAAGATTATGATGCAACACACAAAAAATGTGCTGTAGTGTGTAATGTATCTAGGTGCCCTTAAAACTAGTTTTGCTTAGAAAGAATATCTTAAAAGCGGTGACTGCCACCACTGATGCTGGGCAGAGCATGTGATGGTTGATCACTGAAAGCTGATTGAATAAACAGAACTTTGCTGTCCTACCTGGGCCTATACTGAAAACAGTTATGAAAAATTACAATGTACTCACAAGGTTATTTCTTGAAGAAAAAAAAGATGCAACTAAAAAAAAAGAAAGGTATCTAAAGATACTATTTGTATTCACACATAATCTGCTTTAGGAAACATCAAAAGCCCCTGAGGCAGGCTCAGAACGACAATACACAAAACACAACAGAAATATGGGTACATTTCACTTACTGTTTCAATGAATGGTGCAAAAGCTCTCTTCAGGTGAAAAAACAATGCTTTTGCTCAAGTTTGAGTCAACCTCCTACTGGGCAGCAACACAGAACTAAGCAATACACCTCAATTGAGCATAAAAACACGTAAGGAGATACAGGCAGGAAACCCTCTACCCTGCTGCTCTATGCGCTAAGGAAGGGTTCGAGAATTTTACAATGAGCCCCTATTTTCCATTCTAATTTTTACTTTCAGACCATTTAGCTGCTTAAGAAAAGTGAGATTTATCTTGAATCAAAATGTACGCAAATGATTCTCTATTTCTCTTCTAATCTTGTTCATTTTTACTTGTGCATATTTTATGTAACTATTACAGTGCTTAAACTTTGTATTCTGTAACACCTTCCTCCATCCTCCATGAGCTGCATCCTACCAAGTTATGAACCCATGAAATGTTTAAGCTGCTCTGCCAGGTCACTGATGCCAGACAGCATGAGTCAGCTTTGATACACAGTGCAAAGATGCCCAATAACATCACCTATGGGCATTTGGTCAATCAAGACTGAAACACCAGCCAAAACTTCCCACTACAGCTCACCACTGCCATGACTTCTATCTCAGAACCATTCCATCTTCAGGTTCATTCCTGTCTGTTTGTCTGCAAAAAAGTAATTGTTATCTTTGTTCAGGCAAATTGGGTAAATTATGCCCTCCTATTCCATCTGAAAAAGATTAAAACAATGAAAATGCTGCAGTTTCAGGCAAAACCCATCAAGCTGTAAAATGGAATTTCAAAGTTTCTCTTCTCCGTTATGCTTTTGAACTTATCCAGAGTTAATGTGATCATTGACCTCTATTACATGGTCAAAGTTATTTTAATTTCCCATTACAAAATATCAGAAAAAAAACCATTGCTTTACGGTATTACTGTCTGGAGTTGTGCAGAGTGCAGGTTTTCTCCTCTAGTACCCACAGAAGAATTATCAGCAAATCTCTTTTAATTGCTTACAACTTGTGTAAAGCCAGGTTGGTTTGTTTGGAACTACAATGTTTTGGATTGGGCTGGACTGACAAAGAATGCAAGAGTACTGTAGATGACTCATGCACTGAAAATAGTTGAAAATGCTCTTTTTATTTGATTTGGGACTTCTCACTATGAAAAACAGCTGGTTACTGTGCTGTGAAACCCACACTGGTTAGAGGGCTCTCTCCTCTATACGGTTTGTTCCAACCATTCTGGAAAGCTCCAAAACCTTTCTGTTCACTTCTTGCAGTTACTGATCAGCTCCCAGGATCTGATCCCACTACCCCTACCCCCACAACTGTGCACACACTACTCACTTCGGAGTTACTCATGAAGCAAGATACTCTGCAATCTAAATATCGATAAGACAGATGTTGACAGACCATAGCAAAGAGAGTACCTTCAGCTCACTTAAGGCAATAACAAACACGTTCCTTGGCATCTGCAGGAAACCACTCTCAGATGGAAAAACTCTAGACTCATTCAGAAAATACAGCAGACATGGACAAAGAAACAAGGAGAAATTGAATTGCCCTCCTAGTCCAAGACCATTTGTCTAACGCTTAATTCAGGAACATCCTATACATTCACTGTTGTTTGCAGAAAAGGAAGTTGGATACAATTCTGGATACATATATTTATACAGGATATAACAACACTTCTTTCTTACTAAGCAGGAGATACTGCTACTATACAGCTGCTGACAAAACACTGCAAAAGCAGAAACATGACAGCAAGAGAAGCAGCTTAGTTACCCATGTTACCAAATTTGGGGGGGAAAACCTCAAATTCTTTATTAAAAGTAGTATTTTCTACTGTCAGAAACTATCCTTGAGTGACATGTCAACTTTTTTTAACAGCTTACAAAAATAAAGAGTTAGAAGTAGCCAGAGTTCACCATGCTAATTAGAGACAGGGTGGTGATTCGTATTGTAAAAATGTCTTCCCAACCTTTCCCATTGTCTCCACCTTCACCTTTGTTAAAATACTTCATAATGAGCATTAAATACATCAGCCTAGCAGCAAATCTAAGTCCAACATCTTTTAAAACAGGCTATTAGTCAGAAAATGTAAATTTTATGTAGGAAAAGAAGGATTAAGGAAGCTGACATTTTTTTCCCCAAGATACACTCAGAAGCACAAATATGCTTTACTGTTTCAGAGCAGGGCCTCAAAAACACAAATGGAAACTAATTTTGTAGCATTTTTAGTTGAGGTAAAAATATATACATGTAAATACATAATAACCATCACCATGCCCCAAACCACAACAGCCCAAAAAACCACATTTGCAGGGGAACAATTTTTCTTGTATCTTATTTTATATCCAATTCTTTTTAAGAGAAAGACTTACCAGTTTAATATCAATGCCTGTAGCACTGGCATCCAAGGAATTTTCTATCAGCTCCTTCACCACGCTGACAATTGAAGTAATCACCTGAGAACTTGAAAGGAGCCGAATTGTCTCTCCAGGCAGCTGCTTCATGGTGGAGTAAGATTTAGGGAAGCTGCACAGAAAAATAACAGGAAAAGAATGCAAAAAGGAACACTACAATGACACATTTCTAAGAAATTGTTTCACAGGAACTTTTAAATGCAGAAAACCACAAAATTATGGCTGGAAAGTGAAATTTTCAAGTTACAGTAGGATCCAGCTTCCTCTGCAGCCAATAGGTGCTGGGAGAGAAATGGGGAGGCAACAGAGTGGTGCTGAGGAAAAGCCAGACTCAGTGGCAACATGATCTACTGGCAAAAATGAAAACCAAACCAAACCCAAAAAACTTCTCCATTACTATCTTGCCTCTCTGATATGATGTACTGTGTCCTCAGGCAGGTCATTTTATTTCTATGTCACTCTAGCTCTCACTTGAAAATGAATACGCCTTACAAAGCAGTGGAGACTTCTTTCTTTAATTATTGGAAACACAATGGGTTATAAAATTCTTGCTATATTATAGAGACACTCTACCAGGAAGAGATTGTATGTCAATCTGCGAATTTAAGCATGCATTTCTGTTTAACTACCTACATTGACACAAAGAGCCAAGCCCCAGGAAAATTATTTGCTGACCCTTGTAGCCTGCCAAAAAAGAACTCAACCACAGTTTAATATGCATATGAGACAGGCAGGGAAAAGGAGTGCTAGGCAGCACTTTGCACCTCAAGAGTGGTTCAAACAGGCTTCTTCTCTTCTCTGGGTCATGTTATATAATGCTATTTACACTGAAAGGCAAACAATCCTGACAGTGCTGGCTTCTCCACTGATTCAGTCCCACGTATCTACTGAAGAACACAGACTGCACACTCAGCACCTGTCCCAAGGATATGAGCACACGTGGAGGAATGGAACAAACCCAGATTGCCTCCTGACACAGCCCGGACCTGGTGAAGGATTGCAGCCAACACCCCTAAGCATCACTACCCTGCAGGGTACATGCAGCTGATACAACAATTATAGGACATTTCTCTGGCTCAACATCCTTCTAACGACAGCTACTCTTTAAACATAAAAGACAAAGTAAAAATGTGGTTACTTGGGTTGAGGGGGAGGAAGTACGGTGTTATGAAGTACAAGCAGCACTGAAACTTTTCTAGGAACAGCTACAAAGGGGTTTTCTCTTTATTATTGTTATCCACATTGCAAAGGGAGTTTGCCTTTCAGATGTGGTAAAAGGATCTGACAAATCATTTTTCCACCAACTGGAAAACAAGAGGAGCAGGAGAAAAGGTGCACTGCTGAAGATGGATCAATATGAATACCGAGTACACGTATTCAGAGAGGCAGGTTTTGAGGCATTCACACATTGTACACGACTCCTGTGTCAAATGCTTCATGATTTACTCATGGGAGTAAATCAGATGGGAGCTGGATGTCTCCATCAAAAGACAGTGACTAAGATATGGGAGGGTCTTAAAACAGAAACGCTACATATCTCAAAGACGTATTTTCTATGAGGTGTGACTGATGCAGGCAGTTTGGGAGAGGAACCATCTCCAGGTGTGCCCTCCCCTGCCCTGGGCCCAAACTGAGGGATGCGATGCTGGCCACATCTCAGGAACACCTGATGGGAGGTAGGGAGGGACCTCTGGGACTTCCTACCTATGGAAATGCATCCCACCCATGATGACTGTTAGCTAAAAGATACATATTTTAGCTCAAGCCACGTTACTGCTGTAACTCTTCATGGACCACACGCGTTACAGCTGTGCTCTGTGGGAAAGCACAGCATTTTCTGAGTGTGAGCCCCATTACTGATCTAACCCTTGCATCCCTCTACAGCAAGTCCGACACGCCAACAACTGCGGTTCTACACACCCTCAGGTAACCGGGAATAAAATCTCCCTAAACGTCACGGCTCCGGCCCCACACACGTCTGAAGCCACACCAAGAACCCCCCCTCCGAGCACCGCCTTTCTCAGGGGCCCTCCCCAGCACGCACTGAGGCAATTCTTCCGTTTATTAGACGAAAAAAAGGGCGAAAAGCTGCAGATAAACCCTGCGGGCCCTCGAATTTACCCCAAACCATACGAGCCGTCTGCAGTTCCCGGTTCTCGCTGCGAGAGGCGGGGC
>VWZW01001754.1:1692218-1705550 GCA_013397115.1 Edolisoma coerulescens
TGGCGGCGGATCGCGGCGCGGGCACAGCGTGAGGGCGCCGCGCCACGGGCGGCGGGGGGTTCCGGCCGCCGCTCCCCCGGCCGGGCGGGACGAGGATCTGCGGGGATGGGGCCGGGCCCGTGACGGAGAGCGGCAGAGCGGCCAGGCCTGCACTGCCCTGCCCTGCCCTGCCCGCACAGCGGCGCTTCTGCTGCGGGCCAGGGGCGGGCTGTGACCTCCCTTAGGGCTGCCTGCAAGAGGTGCCGCCAGCGAGCGTGGTGAGGAACTGTCTTCACACGTAATTCAGGTAAAACAAGACGTTACCTCCCAACTATTTTTTCTTCGGGTCCTAAATGTCATGTGTGGCCATTCGTGACTTTAATAACTCTTCAGAAAATCAGAGCAGAACACGTGCTTGAAAGCCCTCCAGTAATAATAAACTATACAGTTCTCTTCTAGACATAACCACCAGGTAGATTATAAACAATGAAAAGTATTGCCAAAAGCCTTTTGCAGCCAATTAAGCACGGCCGAGCTGCGTGGCTGAGGAGCAGCTCTGCTCCATCTGGAAAGCAGCGTTTTCGCAGACTGGTTTTGGGAATAGAGACAAGCTGTGACGACACCGGCGCTGCGGTGGTGGATGAAGCTGGCTGTGTTCTTGGAGAAGCACTGCACTGTCAGAAGGAGGTTCATTTACAGTAAGAATAGACTTCTCTCAAGGCTTCTGCCTTAATAACGATTTTATTGTTATTGTTCCTTATACCATCCATGTAAAAGTCGTCCCTGCTCCATAAAACTCAGTAAGTGGTGGGTAGGTGTGAAGATGTATCACTCGGGCCACAACGCATACTGCCTGCGATAGTACTAAGGGGGAGGAAAGAAATGCCGTGCATTTAACAAGTTTCCTCCAGTATTTTCTTTCGAAGAGAGACAGATTACTTCTCTAGCTTGAATAAAAGATGAAATCATTGCTCCTGTTAAAATCACCAAATGTCTTGACTTTATAAAGGGAAAATTAATCAAATATAAGCATTGGTGGTTAAGAACATGAACTGACAAGTGAGGGGTTGTGATTATTAAGTTATACTGTTTTCGAACTGTGTTGAGATAAATTTAAAAAGCATCTGTACCAAAAAAGGGAAAGTTACATCCTTTTCTGACCTTCCACTGCTAGTTACATCCTTTTCTGACCTTCCACTGATAATTATGTTCTCTTCAGTGCTCTTGACACTAAGCAAGGCATTTGAGAATGCACTAAGGAAACAGGCAGGATATGACAAGGTTAAGAGGTGCCTGAAAACTATTTTTATGGCATTCTATCTGTTATGAAATACCAATGCATTGTAATTCCTTGGTTTTACTAGAACAGGCGGAATAATTCCCGTGGTGGCACAGCAGCTCCACAGAGAAAACATCGAGCAAGTGGTACAAGAGGCCCTTCGTGCCAGCAGCGTTTCTGTAGCCGAGCTTGCAGCTGTGGCGACTACAGTGAAACCCGGGCTCGCTCTGAGCCTGGGCGTGGGGCTGCAGTACAGCCGGAGCTTGGTCAACAGGCACCAGAAGCCCTTCATCCCCATCCATCACATGGAGGCTCATGCACTGACCATCAGGCTCACACATCACCTGGAATTTCCCTTCTTAGTTCTCCTAATCTCTGGAGGCCACTGTCTCTTGGCAGTAGCACAAGGAGTCTCAGATTTCCTCCTGCTTGGACAGTCTGTTGACATCGCACCGGGTGACATGCTGGATAAGGTAATATTTTCTTTCCTCACCTTTCCTTACTTGTTTTCTTCTTTTTGTTGCATTTATACTACATAATGGTAGTATTATCATCAGTCTGAGGACAGGAATTCAATGCAATACAAGTTTTATGTAACTTTTTTTTCTATTTTGAAATACCATAGATTTAAGACACGAAGGACTATTGAAAATGTACACAAAACATCAGTTGTAACACATGTACATTAATTATATTTTAGCAAATATGCAATGTACCAAAAGCGGTGTTGGAAGTTTCATTGATACTGATCCAGTTGTATTAATTTGAGAAGATTGATAGAGGTATCTTGAAGGATGCTGTCAGGTTTAAAACAATGCATATTAAAACATTTCCTACTAATTTTAGTTTTTACAATTTGAAAAGCGTGGTTTGGCTTTGAGACTCTTAAGTTTTCTGGGTGCCTGAGTACAGTAAAATTGGTCATGTATGGCTTTGTTCTCAGACACAAAGTTTTTAAACAGTATTTCTGCGTATTAATAAAAAAATTGGGGGAGTGCATGGAGTTAGAAAGGGGATTTTCAAAAGTCGGAACCAACTTTGCTCCTGTGTATCTGGTAATACAGTATGGCAGTGTGTGTGTGTTTCCTATTGCTTAAAAATGGAGTAATTAATGTTTGCTGAAAAATTTGTTGATACTTATGTTTGCCCAGATTGTTCTAGAACTGCATTTCTGAATACTCCAGGAAAAAAAATATCCTGCTGGGCTGGTGTTACTTCTTATTCTTACCATGCCCTGTTTGTAATTTCACATTGGATTGGGTTTTTTGGTGTCACATTTTACTCCATGGACTACAGTACAGTGATGCAGTTCCAGGAGGAAGTGATTCCAAGTCTGTTGTTTATCATCTCCTTAGGTAGCACGAAGACTGTCTCTAAGAAAGCACCCAGAGTGCCACAGCATGGCTGGGGGGAAGGCCATAGAGCACTTGGCTCAGACTGGGAACCAGGCACTGCTCACCTTCCAACTGCCCATGCAGCACTATCGGAACTGCAACTTCTCCTTCTCTGGACTTCAGAACCTTGTCAATAATGCCATTGTACAAAAAGAAAAAGAAGAAGGTATTTTTAGGCAGTCAGATATAAACTGAGCCTTTGATGACCTACACTCAGGAACCCCCTCTGATGATATACTTTTATAGGTATTCAGGAAGGCGAGATCCTGTCCTGTGTTAAGGATGTTGCTGCTGCCGTACAGCACGCAGTGGCTGTTCATATTATCCAGAGGACATACAGAGCCATGCTGTTCTGCATCAAAAACAGCATGTTACCATCCAAAAATGCCACTTTGGTGGGTATACTTTTTTTTCCCCTTTTTATTTCTGACTATGTAATGTCATTTGAAGATGCAGATGCCTTGTTGTACTTTCTGCCTTGACAGGCAAGGAAAATCTCAGTAGGTATTACATTGTTAAAATACCAGGATTGAAGTAATAGTCATATAAATATTTAGCTGGGTTTTAAGCTGGAGAGATTCTCTTACCATCTAATCTAACTTCCTATAACAATTTAGGCCATATAATTTGACTTTGTGCTCCCCAGTACTTGACAGCTGTTCTAGTTACAGCAGAACCATGGACTGGTTTAGCTTGGAAGGGACCTTTAAAGATCATCCAGTTCTAACCCTCCTGCCATGGGCAGGGACAACTTCCACTAGACTGACATGCTTCAGGAATGTCTTTTAGCATAATAAGCTCACTTAGCATACTCTTTTCTGGTATGTTTTTATCTTCAAATGTAGCATTTATTGCTCCCTTTAGAACTTCATCCAATAACCCTTTTTTAACAGGAGGCTAGTTGTGTGTGACCCATCAGTACTTTTGAGTTAATGCCTTTTTTCTTTTTGAAATGCTGTCAGGTTGTATCAGGAGGAGTTGCCAGTAATCAGTACATCCGAAAAGGTCTACAGAATTTGGCAGATGCAAATGATTTTGCTTTACTGTGTCCTCCTCCAAGACTCTGCACTGATAATGGTGTTATGATTGCATGGTAAGATTTGTTTCTCTTTGTATGTGCTCCTGTAATGTTGTTTAAAGTTGACAGAAACCAGAGCAATCAGAGTCAGGAATGCCTTTTGGTGCTGACTGAACCACATGCTCGTAGTCAGAGTTGTGACATACATTTTTATGTAATTGCTTTCTTGCTCAGGAATGGCATTGAAAGGTTATGTGCAGGAGTGGGGGTTCTACACAGTACTGACGGCATCCGCTACGAGCCAAGGTAAGTGACTGCAGTCCCTGTCTCTCTCCTCACTGCTCACTGGGGGCAGTGGAAGGGGAAGAGGGCACACGAAAAAGAGGCACAAGCTGCTGAGGAGTGTCTTTGCAGCACATACCAGTTTTAAAAGTTACTTTCCAAGGCAACTGTTAAATACAAATGATCATGGCTGGCATTTTTGTTCGTTTTGGCTCAGAAACTTAATTTGCCATACATCACAACAGTTCTATGTGTTTTCCTACTATGATTGTGTAGATCTTGGGCTTAAGGCCAAACAAAATGCTGATATTTCAGAAGTACCAGCTGGTCTTAAACTTCGGATTTTTTTCAGGCTTTTTTCCTTTCCAGAAAAACAGACTTGGACGATCTCAATACAAAAAAAAAAAATTGTATTACTATTTTCACATGAAAAATTATAAAATACTCCAAAAATCATTTGCTAAATATATATTTCGGTGAATAAAAAACTAAGTTTTACTTGCTGTAGACAATACATTATTTAAGATTGTCATAGAAGGAGATACCTGTGAATCTCTAGTGTGTCTTGCGTTCATCAGTGAGATATAAAATGAATCATCAACTAAAATCAGAATCTAAATAAAACAGCCCCAGAAGATGGCTTTGAAATCACAACTGTATTTCTAGAGTTTGGAATGGCTACAAATGCAAATATTTCCTTAGTGTGAAAATGTTTCCAGGTACAGTCTCAGGTAGATCATTTTAATGGTCACAGTCTTAGAAATGCAGGGAATGTACTGAAATACTTTGGCTCTTGTGCCAATTGTAAAAAAGGTCTGTGAAGCTGTACATCTGAGTGATATGGCACTGACGATGTTAATTTTTAACAAATACATAATTTTGTTTTCTAGAGCTCCCCTTGGAATTGATATTTCAAAAAGAGTTGAAGAAGATTCCATCAAGGTGCCAAAACTAAAAAAGATACGATGGTTGGCATCTTAAGAAGCAACTTAATAAAATAAATGCAACTATAAGTTTTTCAATAAAACCTGTTTCAATGCTGTTATGTTTAGTGACAGTGCTTGGATTACAAGTGTTGAAAATCACCTGTCAGAGAAACAAAGCTGTGTGCTATCACTGAAGTGATTCCAGTTACTATTTCAAACTCCAATACTACATTCTCAGTATTAAAACAACAAAAAAAATTAAAAGCGCAAGATGCATTCATAGTGAGTGTCTCATACACATGCACAACTCTGATTATTAATAATTATGTCCAAGTGCGTAAACAAACCCAGACCAAACCTTCTAAGAAAACTCGAAAGATTTACTGAATTTGCATATAGAATAAGTGCAACCTCTCAAGATACAGCTCTATAATTCATCTACTGAAAGTAACTTCAGTCTGCTACATGTGTCAGATGCTTTTTCACTGTTGCTCTCTAGTTTTGCAATCCGAGATCCAAACTGTACAGCCCTTTTTGGCAAAACAGTCGAGGCTGTCAGGCCCAACTCCTTGGCTGCAAGACGCAGAATCAGTTTCTCACCGATTCCTCGAGGTAAAGTCAAATCAGCTTTCTCTGAGATGGGCAGAGAATTGAGGAATGAAACAACATCTTCATCAAGAAAAGGAAACCTGAAAGAGATATACGTGGGGAAAGACTCTTTGAGAATTTCATAGGAATAGTGTTGGTTTTCCCCTTTACCACATGCAAAGACTCTGTGAAACTACACTGTAAATTTGAAACAAAAAGATTTACACAACGAATTCTGATATCATTCTGAATTTCAGGCATTCATACCTAATCATGTGTATGGTTAAGAGCATTGCACATCCACCACTGCAACTGTTCTTGTGCTGAACTGAAAATGTGCAACTAAGAACAGATTTGGAAAAACACTGGCACACAGATCACGTGAAAAGACCTTTCATGCACCTGAGTGGCCTCTGCTCCTGGACAACACCTAAGGAATTTTTTGCAAGTTGATGGTAGTAGAGGATAGGTAGCTGATGGAGGAAGTAGATGCAAATAAAATGATTATTCAACTCTTCAGACTCAACAGCCAGGAAATGTGGTGGATATTGATCATGCCTTTACTGCATGGACAGGAATACACAGCTTCTGTTAAACTGCCATTCTCCAGAGACACTCCCCAAAGGTCCACAGCAGAACACTTCAAAGTTGTGTGAAAGACTGTTTAGCTTAAAATAATAAAACCAGCTTGAATTTGCCTATTTCAACATCTGTTGCTTCTTCTTAAAACTTCTAGATGGAAATCAAGTTGCTAAATTTCCCTAAGTAACTCTTCCACAGTATACTATAGACCACTTTTTTAAAAAACCAAAAACACCACAACACAGTACACATTAACAAAACTGCAGCAGAACTAGAGACAATAAAACACACAGAAGTTTCAATTAAGGTTTTGTTAGGAGTGTTAAAAACTGCATCTAACCACCAAAACCAGTTTTGCTCCATGTTAAAACAGTAATACCTGGCTTCTTTTCCGTGATCACCGATGATCCTGTCATCTCTACCAAGATTTCGAGAAGAAATGCGACCTAACTCCATTTCAAGTTCTTTATTAAGACCCTCTAAGCCATCTTTTCTGAAGCAAACACGATGTCGAGAATACCCAGCAAGCTGCTCATCTGCTCCAATTCCCGTAAGCACAACCTAAGGAAACAGAATATAAGAAATCTTAGTATCTATGCAAGTTAATATGTAACACATCTTAAATGTTTAACTGCATCTTAAGGAGAAAACTTAATACACATCTTCTAAAGATATTACCTATCAGGATGGGCCATGCCTTACACATTTACAAAGCCTGAAATAATTCCCAGTAAAGTCACTGGTAACTTGAATCATGTTCACAATCAGACCTTGTCTTGGGGTGACTTTATGATGTGTATCCCCTATTGACAGGCTCTATGTCCAGACATGAACCCTGTGCTTTTCTGTGCCTTTAAACTGAGCCTCAGAGGGGAGAGAGGAAAAAACTGAGCGGACTTCTCAAAGCAGTCTGTGCTCCAAGGTCACTGCTCCTCCGCGTCTTTCGGCTGTGGTGAGGAAAGTGGAGGAAGCACCCTTCTTGCTTTTCAGCCAGCTTTCGGCTCTGTTTTCTCCGGAGAGAGACAGAGAGGTTTTTTTTCCCCTCTTTGGACTTTAGTTTCTTCTTCTTTTCTTCTAGAACTGTGCAACAACACCAAAGGATCATGTAAGAGAACTTTCCATCGAGGCCTGGGGGGAGGGACCCCCATGCCGACCCAGCTCTGAAGAGGAGAGAGCCACACCCACAAAAAGACTTTGAATTTACCAGGTTCTCTCCAAAGCGAGAGATTTTATCATTTAGCATTATTATTCCTTTCTTTTGTGTTTGTTAAATAAATAGGTTTTTTTCTCCCTTTTCACATTCCTCCGAAGAGTATTTCTTTCCTGAACCTGGTGGGGGAGGGGCGGTTGTAGCCTGCCTTCTATCAGAGGATATTTTCCTCCAAATTTGTCTTAAACCCTGACAGAACTAAAAGTACACACAAGCACTGCTTGTGGAGCAAGGAACAAACATGAAAATAATGCCATATGTATCACAAATACACCAGTATATTTGAAGAATGTCTTTGTTAGTTTCTATGATAATAAACAGCATTTGTTAAACACCAGCCTTTAAAAATTACTGCCAAAGATTATGTCATACGTTGTAAATAGTTACTTGAATGTACACCCAGAGTACTATTCGTTTACCAGCTACTGGGTTAGTAACAACTACATTACACAAAGTAAAAATGGCTTACGCTACTCAGTAAGTACAGTAAAATGTTATCAAGAGAACAAACACTATTACATCTGGCCCATTACTGTGCCTTCAACAGTTGAAATTAAAGTTTGTTCTTCCCTACACAAACCATCAGGAATAGAGAAGTGAGAAATCAGAAAAAAAAAAGATAGATGGTGGTTATTTTTTTTCCTACTCATACTACTGCATATCCAAGTTCACTGAAAAGCCATGCACATTACATGACAAAAGAATTGAGTGTGATTTTTAACTCTAGAATTACACAAATACTGTAATTATAGAACTATTCTATATTCTGACACTGCATTTCAGAAGCCTTATGAATAGCAAGGATCCCAGCTGATTTCTGGATCAACAAAACTGTTTTTACATTCAGAGGTCAAACATAAGGCAGGAAACAAAACAAAAAAACCCAGTACCTTTGCAGGACTTTTATACGGTTTCAGTTCTTCTCCTTGGTTACTAATAAAACCCTCCCCTCTGGAAGCAAACCAAACTGCACAGCCAATACTGTCATCCAAGACTGTATCCAGTGGATAGATTAAGTAATTAATGCGTTGTTTTCTCATTTTTTTCAATTCCTCTAGTGTAACATTAATTTCCACGAAGTTCCATGTTCTTGAAGGGTTAATGGCTTCTAATTCCTTCAGTCCTGCTCTACCAGTGATTCTGTCAGGAACATCAAAGCAAGATAAATGAGGACCAGTGTCAGCATCAAGATCCGGACAGCTTTCTTCAGGACAAAGCAAATCCAGCTGTACTTCATGGCTGGTGTGTCTTTTAGTGGTACCCTTGTGTTTAGCTTGCTCTTTCATCATGAAAGCTACATTGAGAAGATCAATTGGCTCCTCCAAAGGCACATGCTTATCAGCCAGGGCTGCAATAACCATAGAATCAATGCCACCAGAAAAGAGCACTGCAACATGTGCTTTCTTATGAGACATGCTTGGAACCTCCCTTGTTTTCTGATCTGGATCTCTAAAGAGACATAAAACTCGTCTCTTAACTGCTTCATTTAAAACGTCAATAAACTGACAGGCTAATTTTTTCTTGTGTTCCTCTGCAAGAAATTCTTGAAGCGTTTCTACAGAAACCACAGAGTTAACGTTGCTAAAATTAGAGCCTGGACACACACCTGAAGCTTGAGAAACTGTTTTATTTAAGGGGATAACTGGTGCTCTAAGACACAGCTTTGATTCATTCACCACGAGACGTACGTGGTTTGGTAAGTCTTTTGACACTTGGTCAAGAACATTAACGCATGTTTCTTCTCCTGCTTTCTCTCTGCAGCTGTACTTCCATGGAAACAATGTTAAAGACAAAGATTTAGTTGTTGCACAAGCTTTGAGATCAATTTTGAAAATTCCAGATGCTGGGACTTCTTGCCATTGGTTGCCTGATTCAGAACAACCACTTACAGATGTGAGACAGAAAGCACTGTCAACCTCATTACTGAACTGCCAAAGCAAACTACGACGACCAAAATAATCTCTGCCAAACCATAAACTGTGTCTGGGTGCTTCATAATAAATAAAAGACCAGGGACCCTGAAGTGATGAGAAGAGTGACAATATGTCCATTTCACTGCTGCATAAAGCCAGATGATGAAACATGACTTCAGTATCATTCTCTAGGTCTCCTACATGCACTCCATTGAAAATTTCTCCATTCCAAAGAAAAATATTGCTACTGGCATCTTCCAGAGGCTGAGGAGTCACCAGTCCCCTCAAGTGAAGCACATGGCCTGAAAATAGACATTCATAAGAGAGATCAGACACAGTTTTTATCAACTGTTGGCTACTGTCTGGTCCTCGTCTTCTCAGATGGCAGAGGATGTCTTCACTAAGGAAATCACGAATTGCACGCTGGCTCCATAACGTAACAACACAGCAAATACCACACATTGCAACAGGGAATTCACATGAACTACTTCTTGATTTTAGCCTTTTCTGAATTTTCCAGCTCCTGATGTGCCTTCTTTAATTCATCTAATGTATCTGTGTAAGAGAAAATTATACAAATAATCATCTTCATAAACAGGAAAGTTAATGCGTAGATAAGTTTAAGAGTGTATCTACGAAATTAGTAATTCCAGCCACTTGATCAATTAAAACGATACACATAAAACACTGATTAACCAAAGTGCTATGTTTGTGTTCCATCATTACTAACACAAGCTATATAAGCTTACTGTAGCATATTCCTCTTTAATTATTCAAAGATGATGATTTTTTTTTCTTCCAAAGAAAGCCACAGTGCAATAGGGGAATGGCCAACTCCTGCCTATATAATCAGTATGACTTAAACATTTGTACTAAGAAAAGGGAACTGACAATTAAAATGGCAACACTATTAACCCAAATCAAAGCAAAGAGCAATAGCAATTGTTCACTCCAGAAAATTACATTTATACTTCTAAATTTATACTTCTAAATTTATACTCTTCTAATGCTTGTTCCATCATCACCTCTATTATCCATCCTCCTATTACTTTGTATTTGACACACAGCTGCCGGTTTCTCATTTTAATATACCTCTGAAATCAGCTACAAATACAGCTTTTAAATATTCAACTATTTGAGATACTTTTACACTGCAAACTTACTTTTGCATTGAGACAGCGTTTCTGTTCGGTCTGCAAGGAAGAATATGTTGCTATTGGGTTGCTGCTTATAAACTTTCTGTAAAACAAAACCCACACTGTATTAAGTCAAAGCAGCAGATTCTGGAACCACACTGCAGCAGAAGCTGGTGTGGGTCCAAAGAGACGCTCCTGGTATAGAAGTGAAGGGGTAAGTTCTGCCCTGCCAACACCAACATTCTAATGCTGTACCATCAAAAGCGTTTAATGCTCAACCCAAGACAATTCTGAATTTCTCTTTTGCTCATCCACAAGGGATCACATTCTATTTTAAACACATGCAGAGAATAAGAAAGAACACCTCTTGGGTGATCAAAATCCTTGTGATCAACTCAAACATCTTCATGAAATAACTCAAATAAAACATAAAAAACGCAAAAAAACCCAACAACATACTGTGTTACACTGCACAAGTATACATAATCAAATCATTTGCAGGACAAATAAGAACAGCAGACCACATGTTTATTAAAATCTGTATTACAACAAATTTAAGAGAGCATGCTCTGATTTTGTTTCCCCTCTTGTCTCTATGTTTATTTCTCTGCTAAAATGAAATAGACAAAAACAAATTTGTAAAACCTTACCCGGTTCTTCTTCAAATTCGAAAGCTCATCGACTACAACCTTCTGCTCTTTAATCTGAAAAGCAAAAGATGCATTTGAATTTATTTATAAAAACAAGACATCCTATTCTAATCCTAGTGGTGACCATGTCTACTGATATTTTAAGACAGCAACATGCCTACATAGCTGCTGTTCTCCAAATGAATCACTGAAGACAAAGTAAATATAAAATTTACATACTTAATTTTTCTAGAAAAGTTATTTTGCATGCATTGGTATTTCTCCTACCCTCAAAAGCCTCTGGGAAGCCAGAGTACCTGCAGCTATTTATAATCAGAGAGCACGCTGTCCCCCTCAGAAGTGAACATGTACACAACTCATACAACATCAAATAACTTAAAAAAAAATTAGCATAATATCAAGAATACACTTCATAATCACAGGTATGCTCCAGATTCAAGAGGAAATTAATGAAAACCCAAATACTGTAGAACTGTATTAGGAGCAATGGGAGCCTTTCTATTGCTCTGGATTTTTACATTAACTTCCTTAGTGGGATTTACCACTCTGTTCTGCACTGATAGATGTGGCAGTTATTCCTATTTTCTTTTACAATGACAGCTGTAAATGCTAAAGAGTAATCAGAAGGCCTGTTGCAAAAGCCAAAAAATACAACAAAATCTGTTCAGAGGGCATTTAATGCCATTTGTTAGAAGCAAACGATATGGGTTTCCTCTGTTCTTCCTTTGTGTCTCCTGGAATTGGTGCAACAGTAGGAAGCTGCCACAGAGCGAGGTCAGGCAAACTGAAGATGGCACACTGAAAGTACAACTTTTCCAGCAGCTACATTAATGTCTTGTATCTACAACACCAACAGGCAAAGCAGCAGTGCCATCCTCTGCTATGGACTAAACCAGCCACTTAGGCACAACAGAAGTGACAACCTGTAGCTCTGTCATGTCCCAGCTTTGCAGCTTCCCAGGCAATAAAAACCATCACTGGCTTTACACAACATGGCCATACAGAAGCAACTTTTTCATGGAATCATGGAATGTTAAGGGGTTGGAAGGGAGATTAAGATCATCCAGGCCCAACCTGCCCCCTGCCATGGGCAAGGACACCTCGCACTAGACCTGGTTGCTCCAAGCCTTATCCAACCTGGCCTTTAACACTTCCAGAGTTGGGGCATCCAACCTGGGCCAGTGCCTCACCATCCTCACAGTAAAGAATTTCTGCCTGGTATCTAACCCAAATTTGCCCTCTTTCAATTTGTACCCATTACTCCTTGTCTTATCACTCAGTTCCTGATGAAGAGCCTCTCTCTGGCTTCCCCATAGGCCCCCTTGGGATACTGGAAGGTTGCTGTGAGGTTTTCTGCATTGAAAGCAGTTCCATAGGGCTTGGCAGATTGCATACTGAGCAAAGCTACGGGCACCAGGGAAGCGGGAGCAGATGCACGAGGAACACCAGCCTCTGTAGCTGAAATCCCTTGGGACACTTTGGGCAGCTAGAGCTGAAGTAGGTAACAGGGAAGCCAATATGAGAAACAGCTGAGGACACTTGGTTTGTTCAGCCTGGAGGAGACTGAGGGGAGACCTCACAGCAGTCTGCAAGTTCCTCAGGAGGGGAAGTGGAGGGGCAGACACTGATCTCTTCTCCCTGGTGACCAGTGACAGTACCACAAGGAACGGCCTGGAGCTGAGTCAGGGGATGTTTAGGTTGGATAGGAAAAGGTTCTTCACCCAGAGGGTGGCTGGACACTGAACTCCCCAGGGAAGTGGTCACAGCACCAGCCTGACAGAGTTCAAATAGCTTTTGGATAACGCTGTCAAACACATGGTGTGATTCTTGGGGTGTCCTGTGCAGGGCAGGAACTGGACTCGGTGACTGGGGGTCTCTTGCAACTCACGATATTCTGTGATTCTGTGAGAAAAATCTCACTGCGCCTCACTTGACATTTCAAACTCAACATGAAGCATTAAAATCCAAATGCCAATCTGACAAGCGAGCTATCAGTAAGGCGACACGGGCTCGCTACACGCGGGACGCTCTCGGGGCCCGACGGCACAACCCCGGGCACAAGAGCCCCGGTCCCTGACAGCACCCGCCCTCCTCTTCCTCACGCTGCTCGCACCCGAGGCGACAGGAGCTGCCCGCGCCTCGGCCCAGACCCCGGCAACAGGGCCCCACGCAGCCGCCTCCGCTCACCCGCCGGCTCAGCTCCTCCTTGTGGCGCAGCGCCGCGCTCTCCCCATCCTCCTGCCGCGGCGGGCGGCCCGACATCGCCCCGGCGGGCACCGGGCGCTCCCACCCGGCGGCGGCGACAGCCCCACACCTTCCTACGCACGGCCACAACAGAGCGGTCGCAACAGAGCGCATGCGCGGGCGGAGGGCGG
>VWZW01001754.1:1705908-1893923 GCA_013397115.1 Edolisoma coerulescens
GTGTGAGCCCGGGCTGCTGTCGGACAGCGGGCTGTCAAACCCCTTTAAGCGGTTTGCTTAAAGGTATTCCAGGGGAGATATGAATCATACACTATTTACAGATATTAGGATCATTTGTTTCATTATGTTCATTATTAGGACATGTTTCTACAAGAAAGAGAGGGACTTTTTAGAAGAGCATGTAGTGACAGGACAACTGGGAATGGATTCAAACTGACAGAGGGCAGGTTTAGGTTAGATGCTTGATGGAAATTGTTTACACGGAGGGTGGTGAGACACTCGCACAGGTTGGCTGTGGCAGCTCCATCCCTGGAAGTGTTCAAGGCCAGGTTGCACAGAGCTCTGAGCCACTTGGTCTAGTCCCTGCCCGTGGCAAGGGGTTGAAACGAGATGATCTTTAAGGTCCCTTCCAACCCAAACCATTCTATGAGTTTATTATTTTATAAGATGGATGTTTAAGACCATCCACCTGAGATGATCTTAACATTTCTCCATCTCTTCCATTCTGCTGTAGATATGTCACAGTGATGTATGTGTGAGGTAGGCATATGTCTACCTGCCTTTATAAATACATCATTGTCTCATTTTTTCCCTTTTCTTCTTTTTAACCATTGTATAATTATTCTAAACATTCAAGAGTAATCCAGACTTACAGACTGCTCAGTTGTAGGATTTTATGAGATTTCTATCCCACTTGTGGTCCTTGTGGACCACTGCAGTGCAAATATAGTTCAAATTTTCATGCATCATTTGAAATATTTGCTACTTCAGTAAGAGAAGTTGGAGTGTTGACTTTTTTTGCTTTATGGCTCACATAGTCATACATATTATATATTTTGATAATACTTAGAGTTTTTGAGCAAGATTGCACCTTGGTTTTATCCATGAGCTTGGTTGGAATGTCTGTGATGTTGATCAAAATTTTTGGCAGCAGTATAGGAAGAATAAGGATTTTGGCTTCTAGTAGAAGGATGAAGAAAGACAATTTGGCTACAAGAATATTGGACAATACACTAATGGGCAAACTTGAT
Organism: Edolisoma coerulescens; assembly: GCA_013397115.1. Lineage (NCBI taxonomy): Eukaryota > Metazoa > Chordata > Aves > Passeriformes > Campephagidae > Edolisoma > Edolisoma coerulescens. Next base: position 1,706,940 of record VWZW01001754.1, read on the forward strand.
GCTTATTTGCTTTTAACAGAAAGAGAAACCGAGGTTACACTTCCCTAAAAGGTCAGTCTTGCTCTTCCCTCCACCTTTAAGCACACACTTGTGCCTCTAGCCTTGCCTCGCCACGGCTGCGTGTGGGGCTGTGTGGTGGGACAGGTGAGGGAGCTGATCTGTTTTTCTCTGCAGTGCACAGTGCTGCTGTGATTCTGGCAGTCCCACAGCAGAGCAACTGAAGCTGCTGCGGAGTTGTTGCCCAAGGGTTGGAGTGGTTCTGGGGCTTGTCCTTTGAATTCTAGAAGAAATACACATATCTGGGTCACACAGATCACTTCTGGTGCTATTGCTCAGTGCGCTTTGTAGTTTGTCACTGTTGTTCTGTTGAGTAATTTGTTTAATCTGAGTAACTCCCAACCTTCTGCTGCCCAAGTGTTTTATTTGTTGTTCATATGTTTCAAAGGTTGATGATCAAGTAACCCAGTAGTCAAAGTATAATTTCTGTACTGATTATCCTTTTTATGTTCAGTAATAAATGCAGTTAATGTTTATTAATCAAAAATCCATCACTTGGTTTTATTGATTGGTTCAGAAGAGTGATGATAATGGTTTTGAGGCATAATAGCAAATGTGGAATGTTTTTAACTTCTGGTCTTACCACAAGTTGGTGATTCTTCTACTGATACGGAGTGGGCTTTTGATGGGTCGTTTTTAAAATTAATGGATTCCTGTGACAAGATCACTCCTGAAATTACAGTCATACCCACAATAAGAGCAGCTGTGTTTGCAGCTCAACAAAGGAAAAGGTCAGCACCTTTTCCCTCCCGGTGCAGAGCGGTGTCATCTCCATCCAAGCTCATTTCAGGGCTGCTGCAGTTCTGGTGTTGTGATGTGCCTGCGCTGTTATTCCTGGGAGCTGGGGCGGTGACTTAGAGCTCACCTGGCTGACGGCTAAGTGGGCAATGTCATTCAGTGACACATCTCTGGTCATTCTGCTTGTGTCTGTGCACTTGTGCCAGCTGTGGTGCTCTAAACTATTTTTCTTTTTACTAGCATAAGACTGTTTCTGGAGATTAATAATGCCTGATACAATGTTAAAAAACTATCCAGAAATATTTCAGTCTTTTAAAGTCCTCACCTTTTCAGCATCTGGCCTCTTTAAAAACATGCAAAATAACACAATTTATCCAACAAGTCACATAAACAGCTAAAAACAGGAAGTAGTAACTGGTGCCAGAAAGTCTTTGAAGTTGCCCTCACCTGTTAGCAAATGCGTGGCCAAAACAGTAATCTTTAAATAACCAAGCTCCAGCTCCAAAAGGCTGCTGTTAAAAGCACGGTGAAAAGGTGAGGCCGTCCTTGTGAGAGCACTGTCAGTCTTGAAGACCTGTGTTCATAATGTTGGCAGTACATTTGTGTCAGAGGATTTTACAGCTGTGAGAGGCCCAGGGTAGGACTGATACTGCCTTGGAGGCTCAGCAGCCTCAAAGTTTCCGTGTTTTGCTGTGGACTGGAAATCCACATGTACTCTGTTCTGTATCTCTCAGCTGATGCTTGGTAACATGTTAAGCCACCATAATCAGTTACGGGTTCAAGTCTGAGTGGTTTATGAGGTTCAGCTGTAAGTGGCTGTAATCTGAGGAAACTTGTCATGCTTTAGAAGAACCATTCACACAGGTCCTTGGAAGGGAATATCACTTAGGACAATTGTAGCTCTAATGTTGGCCACAAGAGAGCAAGCCGAAACTGTGCTGGCTGCTCAGAGACAGTGAAAGAAAGAGTGGGGCCAGCCATGTAAGACAGATGGATGAGGTCTCTAAAAGGGGAGAGCAGTCAGAGGATACTGCATGTATGTTGGTTTTTGTCTGTTTTGGAACATCCTCAATTCTGATCTTGGGTTATTTTGTATTCAGACATTGTTATCATCATAATCCACGAGTAGATTCTGAGATGTAACATCAATCTCTGTCTTAATTTTGCAGTTGAACCTATATTTTAATAATTTGCTAATTTATACCAGTCTAAGAAAATTCAAATGGTTTAAATTAGTTGGGTTTGCTTTATGGTAATCCTTCTGCTAATTTGTCTGAGACATCAGGATTTGAAGGGAGTTAGGTTAGTTTACACAGCCAGGGATCTGGATATATATGCTGGAATCTAGGCAAAGTTGTGGTTTGTTTCCTTAGATTAAGTATCTAGATAGTCAATTACACAAGAAACCTTGCAAAGCCTATAATCATTCTACTTTAAAAGTCCTGTCACTGCAATAAAACAAGAAGTCTGAGAACTTTTATGGTCTTGAAGTACTGTCAGGTTTTTTAGCACTTCACTTCTTATACGCTGTTAAAGCAATCTGGGAACTCCTTTGCACAGCAATTCTGTGTAGTTCACAAGCATAAAATTATTAATTTTCTAATTAAAATCAGAATTTCATCACTTTCACATGGAGGATTTTAAGCCTGTTGTCAAAATAGCTGAGAACTATCATCAGTCTCTCATGAGTTTTTACAATCTGATGGCATACCTCAAAGCTTCTAAAAGTGCTGAACCACACAGCTTAATAGTAAAATACTCCCAGCAGTCTTTCATCTGATGATTTAAGTAAGAGAGGATTTTAAAATAGACTTTTCCAAGTCTACTCTGTGTTCTTCAATGTAAAACTGAAGACAAGAGCCTTTCTCCTGTTCTTATGTTGCTGTAGTTGAGAAGACAGTTTGACTTTTAATTTTCGTAACTTTTCCTTCCTTAGTGTAGAGCAATTTGCTGTGCACTTTGTTAGACTTTAAAAGAGAGTTATGTTAGTGCCAGTTTCACTGAGAAAGGCAGAACTAAAAGATTTGGGTTTGTCTCTTGCAGGGCAGTCCCTCACGTGCTCTGAATAACCAATGCACAGGTTTACTGCAGTAACCATTTAGTTTGAATATAGGATCAGAGTTCCAGATACACATTTTGAGCAGTGAATGTTCAGGGATCTTAAAAAATCAAGTGCTCTGCCTTACAAAACAAACATTTTATTTGCAGTATGAAGATGGAAGGCCTGGTGCCTGGATGCTGGAAGCTCTTCTGTTGGTGCCACTGAAGACCAGGGGTATGAGAGGCTTAGAACTGCTCAGGAACATTGGATAGACAGATGCCTAATTTGGGTTACCTTGGATTGGGCATCTTGATAGAAAATCAGATTAGTGCTAATATTTCTGCCTAATGAGAAAAGGAAAAAACACTCCAAGTGAAGAGTCAACCTGCCCAGTAAGTCTGCTTTTTGGAAACTGAGCTAGGAAGTCTGGAGAAGACTGGAGGGATAATTATGGGTTTGCTTTTCTTTCCTGTTGGGAGTGCCTCCATGACAGTAAGTACTGTGTTTAATACTGTGTACAACTGATATTTTCTGGAAGATAAGACCCAGACATTAGATTGTTTTGAAGGAGTAGGCAGGCCTGAGCAGGATGGGGTGAAGGTATGGAAGTAGCAGCCTGCTTTTGCTGCCATACTATGGGTCTCCTGGAATGAGGGACTTGATAATTTTGGCTGAAATAGGTTGCAGCCCCATAAACCATGTTCCATACACAACGGACCTGCCTAAGTGTGAGCTTGGGCAGAACAGAACATGTCTGAGCAGGCTGCAAGAAAGGGGGAAATGCATAATACCTTTGCAAGGCTCTCTGAGGCAAGAGTGAAGGTAAGGCTGTTTGCTCTAAGATGCCCAGTTGAATTACGATCTTGCCTAGGTTGTTTTATTAAATATGTTGCTCTCATGTGCTTTTTGTGCCTTTGTTCTCACTGTCACAAAAATTTGGACTTAGCTCATGCTCCTGGGAAAATAAAGCCACTTGGACACCAAGGGTAGAGATTGTTTTTCCAGGTTTGGAGATGGGAGTTATTTGAAAGGAACCACTTAGGTTTTCAAATTCTAATGTGCCAGAGGCCATGTTATCAAACAGCTTGTTGGGCTTCACTTTTAAACTTCATTCTTTCTGTCTTAGGCTGTGCTGAGGGCTTCCCATTTGTGCCATTACCCACTGTCCTTATTCCTCTCCAGTTTTGTTTTTATTTTTCTTATCTCTACTTGAAGTTTTGGTACAAATCAGCCTGCACACATGGCAAAACAACCTGGGATCCAAAGAAACTGAACCCTTAGTAAAACTTTCAGTCTTGAGGGTTATACTTGTTCACCATCCTTTTATGGTGAATACGATACTTAGTTCTTTCAGGGTCCGTGGCACTCAAAATGCCTGAGATAGATGAATACAGAGAGGAAATCTAAGCCAAAGCTGTGTGAGTTGGCAGGGTGAGGAACAGAACTTGCTGATCCTGGCTTTTATTCATGTTCCACCTATGAGAATTAGTAGTTCCATGTTTAAGTTACTATTTCCATAATTAAAATGGGGCAATTTTTGCTTTATGAAGTCACAGTCAGAAAACTACTCCTTGCAGAAATATTTACTGCACTGAATGGCAAATGTGTATCTATTTTAATTTTATCACAATTTTTATGTTGACTGTTTTAAACCTTCATGCTTACTTGGCAACCAAGACCCTTCATCTCAGGAGCTGAAAGAAAAATATTCTCATCAAGTTCTCCTGGAGCAGCCGACTAAGCATTCCACAGCTAGGTGAGCTCTGACAAAAAAGCTCATGGAAAAGAGTTCATGAAACATTTATTTTGGGTTATCACAGAACAAAATTTTCATTTGTCTGTTGACATAAAATGAAAAAGCAAAATTCCCTGGTTGCAAGTTGCTGTGCCTTAAGCTTTACTATGATTGTCATCTTATTTAAAGTCTAAACACCACTGAGATTTAACTGCTTTCCCCAAATACTCTCCTGTGAGACACCATCACTGATCTTACACTCTTTCCCACTTTTAACACACTTTTTGGAGTAACTACAGCTATTACAATTAAGGAAGAAGGGCCTATGGCAGTACAAAAGGGCAGGCTATGACTGCTTTGGGGGTAAGAATCTTACGTTTCAGGTAGCATAATAGCCCTCAAAAGATTTCCTTCTCTTTCAAGGCAGAACCACTAGAACTGAGAAACCAGCAATGTAAATGCTGATAGGCTTTGAATGTTTGCCTTACCTGTATCTGATACAGTTACTTAAAATGCAGTAATGCTGTCTGCATTCCTGGTATTTTCAGTGGTGATTTTTTAAAACGTGAATTCATCATTTGGAGCAAGAATAACCACAAGAGAGGGAGAGGTATCATCACATTTTAATTGTTGAATATTTAGCAAAACCACTGCCCATTGCTCTGAATTTTACAGTAATTTAGGTAATAGAATTAAGGTCTTTCTGCCATTGACATATCATATGTGAGAGAGGTAGCCTAGATAAAAAATACAATTTTGTAACATTGAACATTCGAGTAACATCCTTTTTATAAATATTTGACATTTCTTTAAAGAAAGATACTGGTATTTAGAACTTCAGAGATCAGTACAGTAGCTGTCTGGAAAACAAAACAACCCCGAACTAGCACTAGATACCTGTAAGTTAATATCTCAGCCTACACACAATGTAAGTTCAGTTAATACTATTAAAGCAAACTTTTAGAACTTTTTTACAAGACTTTAAATATGAGAGTATCAGTGTAACTTGACAGACTTACTCAGAAGTAGTGACCTTGGTTAGCAGCGGAAGCCAGAAATAAGAATACTGAATATAGAATAAAGAGCCTTTGCCAAATTTTGATTATAGGCTCAATAGGTTGAAATAAAAGTCATGTCAGCATCAGTTTACTTAGCGTAAAGGAGGAAAATTTAGAGTGGCCATTAGTAAAATGGTAAAATTGCAAGCAACATGTGCAAGATGTGGCTACATTTGATTCTCTCCAGACCAGAACAAAGAGAGAGGCATGGCAATAAATTGTAATGAAGGAACACACATTTCTGGAATTATTCCAGTCCAAAAGGATGAAAGTTCTCTCTAAAGAAGGGAAAACAGGCAACTATTTTTTACTTTCTTTATATCTTCTTAGCCTTCTCTGCTGTTTCCACCCTCAGTGAAATCTTGACAAATGATCACTAGGAGATAATGGATTGGTCAAAATCCTCTTATGGACAGTGTTCAGAGATCAAAAGACAATTCAAAATTTAAAGCAATTTTTAGACAAAGAGTATGGTTAAGATTTGACTGCAGGGGTTCTTGAGTTCTCTGGCCCAGTAGGAAAAAACTCCTACATCTAAGCCCCTGAACAGTGGTGTCACAGGCTGTGCTTGGCTTAGTGGTAAGCAGAGTTAAAGTGATAAATCTGTCACAACTGTTCTAGAATTTATCCAGTAATCAGCACAATTAAAGCAGAGCAGGTTTGGCCAACACCTGCTGAAAAGGCCTCATAGTCCTTGCAACTATCAGATTTACCCTATTACTTACACAGCTACTGCAGAGATGACATTAAGATATCTGATTAAAAATTGTATTAACTAGAAGGAGGTCAGGATCTCTTTAAAAATCAGAGGAAGACGATAATTGCTCTCCTTTTTTTTTTTCATTTTACTTTTTATCTGAAGTATTTAATTGACTTTTAATCCTCTGTTAAGTCCACTGTATACAGCCTAACATATATTGTTTGCTACTGAAATGGATGCAACAGCTCCTCAGCTGCACATAGAGCCATTGGAAGTATTTTTGGCTAAGAAATGAAAGCTCTAGCATTCAGTTACTGTTCATGTAACTTACACTTACTTGTTTACTGTGTTTTCCTCAAAGTGTTGCCAGGAGACTTTGTCAGGCTTATTTTCAATCATGCACTAAACTAGACTGCAGCAGACTTTATCCTTCTTCCGTTAGTGCTCTACCTTTATATTTTTAATAAAACAGCTAACACCTTGGAGAATAAAATATATTATTTCAATGACTGACAAACTGGAAAATTTTGTTCAGAGAACTGGGAAATGAAATGCATTTCTTGTTCTGAGTAAGAATCGTAAAAAGGATTTATTTTTTGTTTAGTCTAGTATTTAGTATTTTAAACTAATTAAAGTCATTATCTTATTATAGAAGAACTTGGATATGGGATCTGCATCATGCTTGTTTAGATGAATAGTGGTCTGCAAAGCTAAATTCTGCTGCTTTCCTCTTGTAGATAGTTTGAATCAAATGACTTAATTACAAAGCAAGATGAGCAAGGTTTAGCTGGTGAAGAACTTTTTGGGTTATTGCATTCTTCTTGCAGGGAATTTAAGCAGCACGGTCTTGAACATCTTGCTGCTGGAGGATTTACATAAGCTTTAATCAAACTTCAGGTCTCATTTTCATAAATTTGAGTGTGTGCAAGTTTGTGAATACAGAAATACAAGTTTATATGTATATACATAAGCCTACTCTATTAGATAATAATCCTAGATAATCTATTTATTGTTAGTAGTATTTATTTATATTGTAGAATTCTGTTTCATATGTATTTATGTTGTCAAATAAGGACAAATAAGGCTGTTAGAGGATACTAAGCGCTTAAAAACCCCTGCAAACAAATAATAATAATAATAACAGTAATAATATTTTTAAAACCCACTTAAGTAGAACAGAAAAAATTTTAAATAGCTTTATACCTTAAGAGATGCTGTTCTTGCTCCACTTCTGATCTGTCTTGCCTACCAATACACAATTTTGTCTTAGGCTTGATGACCTCTGACGATGTCAGATGCTGTTTTGAAAAGGATTTTTAAGTCATCATGGATAACTCAAATAATATTTTTTCAAGTTTATAGAAGTCATTAAATCCGAAACTCAGGTGAGTTAACACTCGTACAAAATTAAAATTCGTACAAACAGAACAGCAAAGGGAGCAATTTCACAGGCAATGAATCAGACCTAAATGTACATCTGATACCACTGCAGTTTGCGATTTTCTTTCAGGCACTACTCTACTCCAAAACCATGCAGGATATCTTAGTATTTATCTTGGCAAGCATATTCAGTGTTAAATGTATACGTCAATATATTATCTTGATAGCCAGTTCTCAAGCTGCTTTTAGATTTTCAAAACTGAAGTTATTTTTCTTTGACCAGGCTGCATCATGCACGTAGCTGATGAAGAAAGCTGAAGATTTGACTCTAGTTACTGGACAATTCAGTTTTTAGCCATTGCAGGTTGTGAATGTGTCTCATATTCTGATGCTGAGGGCAAAGCTGAGGAGACTGAGGGTAAAGGTTTTGTGTTCTAACATGTAGATAGGGAAGTGATTTGGGTGAGTGGAGGAAGAGAAGGTTTGTAGTATTCAGCTTCTTCCCAGCAGAGCTTCTAATGACAGGTTGCACCATCTATTCTGCCTACATATCTAGCCCTATGCAGAACAAAAATGAGGAAATACTTGCTAGATGATTGGCAAGATGTTTGCTAACTGTGTTGACAGTAGTTACCTTTCTAATCTGACACTTCAGTGGTACTGTGTGTTTGACATGTGGGAGAATTATTTACAACTCTATCAGAACTGGAAAAATGGTTGAAAGAGACATCCAAATAGTAGAGATTGTTGCCTCTTTTAAATATAATTTTATAACAGAAAAGGCACTGAGTGGTGGGGTTTTAATATATTTAGAACGGAAAATATTTATGTTGCTCATGGTTGGTAAGTGAAATGTAATGCCACAGAAATTCCTAGTTTTAAAATGCTGATTTTTTAAAATAGACTAATTTTCTGAGCACTAATGGTATTTTTTTGTTATAGAGTACGTTTAAATAAGGAGAATGAAATCTCATGCTTCAATAAGTGTCAGAAGGGAATTAATTTAAGCCCCTAAGTCTCCTGTAGTTGTGTGTGCAAAAGGAACAGTGACTTGCACATCTACTTAAATCTGCTCTGTAGTACTGGCTGTTGTAGGGCAGGCCAGAAAGTCAGGAACTTTGGTGAATCTGATGGATCTTGTACTGTGGGATCAAGTGTTCCTTTTAAGAAGTGAACAGCAACAACAGAATGGCACAGGATCTTGCACTGCAAGATCTAACAAGCTAACAAGCACTAACTACTGCTGGCTGTTCAGTACCAAAGCAATTGCACAAATGCCAGTTGTCTTGTATCAGAAGATAGGCAGTTGGCAATGCTGAGCTTTGGTTATCTTCTTCACTTTTGAAGCTTTCACTGTGCTAATTAGCATGACTAATTAAAAATAACCAGATTCCCTGAAGTTCGTTCCATTTGCATTTTAGCATTAGAACATTGTTTGTTTTTCCACTGAAGCATTTACTAGAGTTTTTACTGAGATACAACTACAGGGAATTCTGCTTAGACATTAACACAATTAATTTTTAATGGTTTTTCTAACTAGTTCATCTTTAAAAGTAAGATTTTGCAAGGTATCTGTAGCTAGTAAATAGGTCTTTTTGCAAGGGTTTATTTCTTATATATCTGTCAATTTCTGGTTTGCAGAACAGAGCTCATGCATAGGAAAATCATTTAGCAGCATTTCATTGTTTAATTCTTTATGGTTTGTTTCTCATCAGTGTACTGTGTGTTTCAGTCAAGTAGTTCTCACTGCCTGTGGAGCATCTTCTGTATGACCCAATAGGTGAAATATTTCTGGTAAACTCAGTTAACTCTGGTTAATTCATTTTCCATGTGTTTGTGTGATTTGATGTTAGACTGTACTTTCAGTTCTTCGCATTTGAAAGTAATTAAACACCCTTCCTACTTGACTTCAATGCTGTTGCTTCATGTATTTGTTTGCTTATTGTTTAATTGTAAAATAAAACTTTACTTCTGAGAATTTTTAAAAGTCATCACCCACTCTGCATTAGGTATGAAGTAATCTCCATTTCCTGGCCTTAATTATTGCATAACACTGCAATGCACAGTGGTGGAACAGCTGCAACATCCTGACTGAGAATTCTGCATTATGTCTGAGGAAGGAGTGTGGTGTAATCGGGCCAATATTCTGTCCTTGAGCACACTGCAGTGTCTACAGAATTATACAAAACATGTTAACTTCAGACAGGAAGGATTATTAATTGGAGGAAATTTCCTGGGTAATCCGGCCAGGTTTGGAGGGTACATTATGAAAGGCCCTTACTAGGCAGTAGCTTTATCTAGCAAGCTGTTTTCCTGCAAACAGAGATTTGATGAAAGATCAGAGTGCCACACCCTGTGCATAGGTGTGGGAAGAACATTTATCATTGTTTGGTTTGGTACCCAAATGACGTTGCCAATTCTTAATTTGCTGAGATGATGGCAGCCTGACCTTTGTCTCAGAGGGCACAAAGGCGTACCTCAAAATTAATAAAACTCTTTATCATGGAGTATCGTGCTGTCCTTTTCTATTTCCCTAACTATTTAACTACTTCTTCCACAGCTGTTGCTCTCATTTTGACTCCCTTCAGCTCTCAGGGTGCAAAATACACAGCCATATACTCCAATTACTGATAGTTACTGTTTTGTTGATTATTTTGGCAGGAATGCTTGTACAGCTGCTTCTTTTCTTTCATAAAACATCCCTGGGGACTGAAATCCTTGTTCTGATGACAGTGAGAATATTTTCAGCTTATACAGAAGTCAGATGGTTCCCCTAAAAGCACTACACTAGAGCCTTTTAGCCTACAGAATTTAAATATACCAACTGTGAGACTCTTCATGGCATGGCCATCCTCTAATGCTTTATGATCCCGTGAACAAAGGTGGGGGGTTAAGTTTGTAGCACAGCATCATCTTCCTTGGCTCCTATTCTCCTCACAATGCCACAGCTCCTACTGTATGAACTGTGTAAAAAAAAAAAAAAAAATCAGCTAGTTATGCCTCCTTAGCAGAATAAAAAATTCTAAGGTACCACTATCAATGATGATGAACCAGGAACAGATATAGGAGATATTTGGCAACTGGAAGCATTAATTAATTTGTCAGATGAGATAAAAGAAGATGCAGATGATGACAGAGAAGCAGTGGAACAGGTTGTCCAGGGAGATTTTGCAGTCTCCAGCCTTGGAAGTTTTCAAGACCTAACTGGATAAAGTTTTGAGTAACCTGATCTTGTAGCTGACTTTGCTTGGAGTAGGAGATTAGACAAGAGACCTTCTGAGCTCTTTTCCAACATGAATTGTCTTAGTATTCAAATCTTTGAGATCAAAAAAAGCTTGAAGGTGTCTAGCATCTCACAAGGCCCATAAAACCTGCTGCAATGTAGCCTGATGTTTACCTGCATGATCTTCCTTTAATCTACGACCCTTCCTTCCAATGAGCCTGCTCACATCTCCTGCTTCTGTTAGATGTCCTGTGTGGAATGCTACTTAAACCCCATTTCCCATATTTACTGGTCTGCCACAGACTCCAGTACAATGATTGTACTTATCAGTTGGCCCCAAGACTGCAACAGAAGTTCTGTTTAACTTCTGTGAAGTTATAGTGGAGACTGAGAACAAGGACAATGTGCACCATATTCATTTTATTTGCAGGAAGCCTTATTGTCTTCTGCATGCTTAACTACTGAAGTTAATTTCCTTACTTCTTCCATGCTGACAATATTACTGAGATAAATTAATCTGTTTTTCTTCCTTTCATGCTTCTATCACACTGTTTGCTTTGACCTGGCCAGGGAAGGCACTTTCATTGCTTTACTCCAGCCATTCTTTAATTTCCATTTTTTTCTAATACCTAAAATGACTTGCATCTTGCATTTCAGATGTTACTGTTACTCACTCCACATTCCCTATTGTCCCCTCTGATCCTGCAGCTATGAGCTTTGCTGTATGGCTGCACAGTTACTGCTCTAACAGCTACACTTCATCCCACAATTCCTGTGCAGATTGCTTGCCAGAAAGCTGTTGCATATCAGAAAGCACATGGCAAACACATGCAAGGCAGGCAGTGGGGAGAGGGCTCTGACCACCTTCAGGGAAAGTGATGTCTGACTAACTCAGCACCTCTTTACTCGTTACACAAGGATCTTCTTTCCTTGGGGAACTATAATAAGGTCAGGCACTGGATATTAGCTGGTCAATAGTTTTCAGTGTGACAAGCTCTAGTGCTCTTAGCTAATTTTATATCTATACATCTATATACATAAAATGGTGGTTGAACTAATCAAACAGCTAGTGAGATAGATGTATATATACACACACACACACATATAAATATATGTACCTTTGTCCAGTTGCTCTGTTTCCTGAGGAGCACCCAGTACTGTGGGCAGTGTGCAAACATATGTTTTAGGTGTTAACAGTGTGACTTTTCCTCACAAAGGACAAATCATGACATGTCAATCCTGCAAACTGCCTGCAATTTTTTTTTTTTTGCTTGGATTTTAAGAAGGGCTTAGCATCCTGCCACAAAGAAACCTGACTGGTACCACTGCGGGAGGAGCTCATTTTTAGTACAGTAGATCTCTAAATTGTATTACACATTTCCTATAAAACCAATTCTCAACAAATATCCAAACAACATTAGTCAGTTGATAAAGTATCATGTGCTTATAATAGTCATTAGTATCACCCTGGGCACCATAACATCACTGTTCCCCGTCTTCTACTCCCTGGCCTCTCTGTAGGGTTAATCTTTATGCAGTAGGCATGTGGTGAAACTAATAAGCAAACTTGTTGAATGCTGTCTCTGTTTTCAAGTTTTCAGAATACTTGACCAATACTCATGAATTCAACCTCTTAGTGACACATAAAATAATGCTCATTTTATAGATGAGAAAATTGGAGGACATAAAACTAGACATGCCTGCATATGACAGTGCTCTGAATTTAATGCACAGGACACTATTCATCCACAAAATTTAGAAAACTTTAGAAAATATCTCTCTTTTTATAGCACACAAAATTAAGACAAAAAATGCTCTTGTTTGGAAAGACACAACCCCACCCTGTGATGGAACAAAAAATAGAATGACCAGTGGATTTTCACTCTGCAGCCACTCAGCTGCTGATAAAGCTTAAAGGAAAATGTGAAAAGCTATTGATATATCTTTCCTGGAGTTGGTAGCTTGTGCACCATTAGTTCAGCATTGGTACCAGTAGGTTTGGCAGCATAAAGCTTAACATGAGCTTTCTGAGCATGTACCCCATTTCCCTAGCCAGGCTCTGTAGCTGCTGCTCGATTCCACGCTGCCAGAATGAGATTGGAGTGAGAGGCTGCATTATAGGTGCCCCCTGCATTGGTGACAGACCCCCAGGCGGGAGGAATCCAAGATTACTGGGATTACTGGTTAGCAAGCTGCTATATCATTTCGTTTTGGTATCAGCAGGGAGAAAGCAAGCAGTGAATTATCAGTGCTTCCATCCAACTTTCAGTTAAGCCAGTTAAGCCACAAAAGTCTTCTTGTTTTTCTTTCATATTCACATGTGAATGTTTAGATATAATGTCGCTTTTCTGCAACTTCTCAAGTCGTGTTATATGTAGTGTTCTTGAAAAGTAGCAGTTGTGTTCTATAGTTTGGAGATGCAACTTCTATTTTTTAAACTAGCTGTTATTTTATTTGTTAAATAATTACAACTTGCTGTCTTTTTTAACAAAAGCTATATGTGTGCTTGGTTGCATTCTCATTTGAACATCTTGCAGAGATAGCAAATTATTTTTCACTGGGTTGCCTTAACCTAGTATCAAGCTATAAAAGTAAATTTTGTCTCAGAATTTAATAATATTTTGGCCTTTTATCAGGTTTTCTAGTTCTCCTTAGAATGAAAAATATGGCTTATTCACTGATTATGTAGAGTAGAAACAGAAGTGGACTAATCACTTGATTAGTGTGGCATATCCGGTATTTCATGTACTGATTCACACTGAATAACTGACTTTTCTATTCCTGTATTAGATCATGATAATATACTTAAGGAGGCAATATCTGACCAAATACAACAAATCTTAATTGGCAACAAACTAAAAATATAGTTCAAAATATCTATGAAATCATTTGTTTGAATAGTTTAGAAATAAACTTTATTTCAGGATGGCTAGTGAGTTTTCTCAAATGAGTTTTCTTCTGTTAATCAACATTACCAAATTAGGTCAAGTTGTGATTTCATAGATAGTTGAATCTATAAAGCCTGACACACAAAACTTTATACGTAGACTCATAGAAACGTCAGGCATATTAAGTTGGAGAGAAATTGCAGTTGATTTATGGCACCCATAAAACACTAATGGCCTAACAGCTAAGACTGTTTTGCCTTCCTGAAAGAGTTCAGCCTTGAGCAGAGGAATCATTAGGGAAAGTCGGTTTGTGGTGATTTTTATAAATATATTCTAATAATACAGAATTCTAACAAACACCTGTCATCAACGGTTTACTTTGATGCTAAGGTAGAAAAAAACCTTAAAAATGGTCCCAACTTTAGAGAGCTGATGACCAATGCTAAATATATTTGTCACATATATGATAATCGACAGTCCTCTGTATACCATTTACACTTGGAATCTAATCTGACAATCAGTTGGGCACTTGATTAACTTTAGCTGATAAATAGTTGTACACATGATTTGCTTGAATCAAACATTAGCTAAACACAGAGTATAATAATAGGTGAAAATAGGTAGAGAAGGGAGTAGATGGCAATAACAAATGGTAATTTCTTGCTTGCTTTCTGTAAGTATTGACTGTTTTTGCTGCAAAGGAATGAGCAAATCAGATCAATGCCGTCCTACTCTGAGTTTGGCCTTTCATCTTCAAAGTACTTTCCAAACATTTGTTAATTATCTTTACAACAGTCCGTAAGGCTAATAGATAAATACCAGCCTGCTTATGAGAAACTGAAACATAAAGGTGGAGCCATTGGTTGGCGGCCACATGGTGAGTCAGCACGGAATCTAAGATCAAAATCCACAAGGGCCTGGCACCCACTCCGTTGGTCAGTCGCTGGATTTAGCCTCTTTCTCGGTCTTGTCTTCTTGTGTGCCAAAGACTTGATTTTTTTTTGTTTTGCTTGCTTTCTTCCCATTTGCCTTCTACTTCCTGCAGGCCTCACTGGAGATCAGATCATGTGCAAATTGGCAGGTACAGTTTTCATTTTTCTTTCTTCCCTCATCCTTCCCTACTTAAGTAAATGCCCAGCCTTCTTGTCCCCTTATGCCCTATCTTGGGACTGTGCATTTTAGAGAAAGGAATAAACCTTGAATTGACTGAATCTTACATTTGTTAATTCAGCATATCAGAGCATAATGATGTAAGTTTTCTAATTAAATGTCTGTGCCTAACAAATCACAAGAATGGATCTCATGTCTTGATTTAGTTAATGAAATACTTCTTTTGATGGTTTTCTATAAATCTCCGAGTCCAGGTTCCTATACAAAATGTTAAGGATCTGAACTATTTTATTCCAAATAGGGATTCCCACAGGCCATATCCATATATTTAATTATCTAAGGAATAATGATTGTGAAGATAGGCATGTTCCCTTGGACACTTTGGAATGATTCTCACCTTCCTAGTGAGTACCTTATTCAGTTTCAACTACAGTTCACTACAACAAGCTCATATGAGCACAGGCTCATATACTGTAGAGGCCTCATTTTCTTCTTCCAGACTGCCTCCTAAAAATCAGTCAGGACAAGTTCCCCACTAGGACTCCATTCAAGGGCTCTCTTGGCTCCAAGAGATCATCCTGGAGAAAGCTGTGTAAGGACAAATTCAGACCATACAAATTGCAACTAAATGATAGCGTTTCAATTGGTTGTCTGTAGGGTTTTCCAGTGGAAAATGTTGGATACAAAGACTGAAGTAGACTTGGGAAAACTGAATGTGGCTCTCAATCTCCCCAAACCTACGTTCTTCCCCAGTGTTGCTGTAAAACATAGTGCAGAAGTGCTGCTGAGTCTCAGCGTAGAAATATTGGCAAAGTATTCTGAGAAAAGCCGAAAACTTGTGATACTACTAAACACATGCTGTCCTAAAAATCCAACAGCCTCAGTAAGGTTATTAGAGAGTAGGAATTTGATCTGTTTTTTCAAACTTAGACATCTATTATCATCTGAGATGACAGAGGCTATCCTGTCTGCCATTCAATTAATACACCTGTAGAGCTCAGGTCTCTTACAGCACCTATGCTGTATTTGCCATTTGGGTGTTATACTTTCACAGGGTCTCTTGAACTAGATGCCTCTGTTTGGCAGCTTATTTTGACCCTACATAACATGTAGTCACTGTGGAGTTTTTCATCTAAATTAATCACTGTCTCGAAGCTTGTTAGGGACAAAGCATAAACAAAACACTTGTTTTGCAAGGGGAGGTATGAAATCGATTGCTGGCAATAAGAATGTGGTCAAAACAGAAAGACTACAGAAGAAAGGAATTCACAAATGAAAAACCTGTGCTCCTCAGGATGGATGTGAATATTGTGTAAATAGACATTAGTTAGAGGTTTAATTGTGACAACGTTGTCTCTCATAATTATAGGTTACGACAACTCTTGTGTTTGTTCGCAAGGTTAAACACATCACAACAATGCTTCTGACCGTGTCTGACATCCAGAATTGCACCTTCACTTAAGAAACATCCTCTGCCTGTTTATCCTGTATAATTTCCCAACCACTTCGGAGACCTATACTTAATTGACTTTGGCATGGATTCTCATTCTGAAAACACTTGGAAGCACGTGCATAATTAATGTTTGAGTATTTCTACTGAATACAATAATGGGAAGTTATGTGTTTTAAAGGACAGAAGACATAATTAGTAAGCAGCCCATAGATTTAAAAGACTACTTACTTGAAATTTACCTTGAAAAGCAACTTAAGTCAACCTCTTCTGCAGTGAAGCAAAAGCCCTTCCTCAGCCCCAACTGAGGTCAGAAAAAAAAATCAATGTACTCTATTGAGACAATTTGAAATCCTTCGATCTTGCCATTGTTTTATGTTCTCTGTGTGTGAACCCAAGTGGTGTAGTTTGAGAATTTAGCTATTATACATCTGTTCTTTGCAGTACCAGTAATATACAGACTTCTTTAGACTTTTTTCCTTCTCATAGTTGTTTTAAGTTGTTTGAAAATATTTTCCCTTCTTCCTGACATTAATATGTCAGGAAAGGATTCTTGTTACCTCAAGACTCACGTGCCAGGCTTAATCTGACCAGGACTCTATGATGGTGCTAACTTTCCATATCAGTTCCCTTAATTTATTAATGATCATTTCATCCATTTGGGAGTGCTAGCCATAATAATAGGGTGGAGAATTATTAGATAACAGCAAGCTATCGGTCATATTTGTGTTTTCTTGTTAGCTGATTTAAGGTACTGAGTAGATTTGTGCTTAAGATGTTAGAAAAAAAAGCTCTGCAGAAACAGGTAAGCCACGTTTCCAGCTCTGATAGAACAGTGTTTGCACAGAGCTGAAGCTGAGAGGTAAGACCACCTCCGGGGCCAAAGGCTTTGAAAAATTTTCTGAGGCAGAGGAGTTTATGTCCTGTCCCTGAGCACACTACATAAATATACTGGTGCCAGCAGATTGCACGTTTCATTTTGCAGGGTCTCCCTGGCTGTATCTCTGGAATATGATTCAGGCCCTGGGTGTCGTTAATGAAACAGAGAATGCTTTCTGTGGTATTATCTTAAATTTCACTTCAGATTAGTTAGAAAATTAACAAAACAATATTAATATGAATGTTCTTATCAGAGTCCTTATAAAAGAAATTTCAGAACAACCTTAAATTTTCAAGTTTTGATTTTTTAAAATTTTTTAAAATTGGTTATTATGCTTCCCACTCTTAAAGAAAATAGCCTGAAGATGGACAAAGCTTTCTATGGGAACAGCTTTCCCTGGCTTAAACAATAGTTAGTTGAAGTTTGCTGTGTTAGTGAAGGCATATACCATCAGTGACAAGAAGGTGTCTCGTTGAATCTGATGGGTAAACTACTCTTTGAAAGCTAAGGTTAGGATTTATGAGATTTGAAAGCTAAGTAATTGTACAATGATGACCAATTACTAGATTATTATGTTGTTATTATTATTGTAAATAGTCGATATAGCACTAACACCAAAGGGTTATGGTAATGACATTGCAAAAGGGAAAAAGACCAGCTCATTATTCTTAATAAGATATGGCAACTTAGTTAATCACTGTCTAACATCAAATACAGGCAGGTGGTAGTATGAGGTTTTTCTTGTACTCAGAACTGTGTGTCAGATTCAACTCTGCAGGCTTTGCTAAAAATGTATTTGGCTCAGTGTCATGCCCCAGTGCAGAGCCCTGTTCACACAGGGTGCTGTATATGGGTGAAGGGCTCCACCTGCAAGATTGATGGCTACACAACTGATGGCTGTTGAGGTGCATGTTATGTGTGTAACCGCAGAACTGTTCAAATCAATGACTTTATTTGCTGACATATGTTTACTTCATCACTTGATTCTAAGTACATCTTGTACTTTTTGCTTTGCCTTCCAAAATATTGCTTTCAAGTTGTGGCTGGTTTGAACATAAGTGTATCTCGGTCTCCCAAAGACAAGGATGTTTTCATAAAGACTGTTCTGGAGACACCCAGAAACAGAAATTGATAATGCAACTGAAGCTCTTCCCTTTCCCTGCTGTGGGATCACTGATACTACAGATTGTTCAGTTCAAGTTAGTGGCAGGTCAAAAGAAACTTGTATTCCCTGATTCACTTCTATTCCAAAAACTTTTTCAATATTGTCTTAAAACTAGAAATGTTTTTGTTTGTTTTTTATTTCATTGAAATCAATGGAAACTAAACATATGCCTGAAGTTAAAAAAGTGTTTTAAAGTATTTTCTTGGCATAGAATCAGAATAAAACATTGCAGAAAGGTGAACAGGGATGTCAAAATCTGACTGTCTTAGAGGACAGCCATAACCTCCAACAGAAGTTATTTAACAGAAGAATTCCTTTGACTTTTAACAGGGTTTATTTTTTTTAAGGGATACAAATACTGTCTGACTTGCTTTCATATTTGATTTTATTGTATGTATCAAAATTGCTTAACAATGAATTAAGGAATAAAGGCAAAATTCATAGGTATTAGAAGCCTGTGGGAAAAATAACATCCCAGTTTTTTCATATTGCATACTAAAATACACACAGGAAACAAAATACTGTTTATTAAGCATTGTTGTATTGTTTAGTAACAGAACAATGACACCCTGTAGGAGACAAACTGCAGTAAGTTCTAATGAAAAAAACAAACCAAATGAGCTTAAATTGCAGATAGGCTGTTATCTTACCCTCCAGACTCA
The DNA here is from genome assembly GCA_013397115.1 of Edolisoma coerulescens. Classification (NCBI taxonomy): domain Eukaryota; kingdom Metazoa; phylum Chordata; class Aves; order Passeriformes; family Campephagidae; genus Edolisoma; species Edolisoma coerulescens. The sequence goes on from VWZW01001754.1 coordinate 1,726,027, forward strand.
TTTCAGTCTCTTCCTCAACGCAGTGTTCCAGTTCAAGTAAATAATTCCCTCTCTTGAGAATGAATGTGCAGTAGGATATAGGGAGTTTGCAGAAATGTTACTCTTGACATTTGGGTGCAAAACATCCACTTGTCCCTAAGTAGACGTGGTGTCTTCTTGTCTTTTAATTACTTTTTTCTCATTTGGTACAAGAAGTTTTCTTTATTTGAATTTAGGGTACAGTGTTTTCTTATGACTGAGAAAGATTGGATGAAAGGAGTCTCTTCTTGAAAGAAGTTGTCATATAACATGTGGCATAACATATGATTTTAAGCAAGTTGTTTTGGTCACTAGTCAGGCTATGACTTATCAGTTACAAACATCTTAGGTTGCTTATGTGAGCACAGAGCTGGTTCAGCTCCCTGAGCTGAAGCTGTGGATAAGCTAGATAATTCTAGCTTCTCCAAATAAACCTCTCAATTCTGAATTTGCTAGAGGTTCCAAATGGTTTTCTCACAAGAGTTTGTCACAGGAGTCTAGCTCTGGTCCAGAAAATAATGATTGTTTCAGGTTAAAATGACTGATCTGTCATCTAGCCCTGAGAGACAGGAGCTGTCACTTTGAAGTCTGAATTAAACAAATCCCATAGGAGCATCACACTGTGGACCTTAGAGAAAGTGGGAGGGAGTAGACATTTAGTTAATGACCATTAGCAGGTATAGATATTCAAATTGCTAACATGGAAGTGAAGTGAATGGTTCTGGAGGAAAACCTGGGATACTTTTCCACCTCACCTCTGCCTGTTTCCCTGTGTGAGAGCATTGCAAACGTGGAGTGTCAGCTGATACAGAGATGGCAGTTCTGAAAGTTGAATGTGTGGGGTTATGAGCAGCAGAGCCAAAGCTTCCCATGCCTAAGTCATAGCAGGGGGCAGTGCAATAAAGGCTTCTAAACTTCACCCTTCAAAAGACACAGATTATATATATTCTTTGCAGTTTTGCTAGGCCTTGTGTGAGCTAAATGAGTAAAAAACCACTTTGCAGACCAAGAGGTGTGTCTTAATGAAGAATGGCAACAGCATGATAATTAAACCTCATGAAACCTCTCAGCTGAGTGTAAGATCCGAGTGTGCATGAGGTCTCTCACTATGATTCATGCCTCTTTGGTTAAACCATGATGACAATTGTGAGTATTATTTGGTAAAATTGCTATTGTTCTAGGTTCAGCAGCTCTATTACAAGCACAGTGCTTAAAGAAGCTGCCACTGATGTGGGCAGTTATTTAAAGCCAAGATAGATACTCTCTTATTTTTTAAGCCATGTCTTTCCTGGAAGTGTATCTTTGACTATTACTGACATCATAGTTATGCACTTACCAATAATGCAAATATTTTTGGTTGTTTACATCTTGTAGTTGGATTGTTGCCCTTGTTGCCAGACAAATTTAATATCAGGTTTTTTTGTTCTAGACAGATGTCTTATTAGAAATATTTTGAAGAGTGTCTTTTGAATGAAATTATTTTTATATTTTAATCAGAAACTTTAAAAATCTAAAAAATAATTTAGTATTTATATTTCTTCACTCAGATAATAACAAGAGAGATGATATTAGTAATGTATTTTTAAGAAACCAAAGGGAATTTATCCACTGAAAAAAATTTTTAGCTAGGAAGACTATAACACAAATATATGCCTTGTTAATTCAAATTCCACTTTTTTGTCTTCATGTCCATTCTGCCAGTGACCATTAGTCAGGCCTGGTCTCAAATCTATGGCTGGTGTGCTGTGCCATTGTGTAAATTACTGCTGCAAGACTGCTGACTCGGGGCTGTACCAAGTAAAACTGGTAACTCCTCTCGTACAACTTCCAGCTATTAAACACCTCCCTAAATACATCAGAAATCTGTAAATGTTGTGGTGAGAAGACTCTGGTAAGCCAGTCAACCTGAAAAAAGACCTGCATCTTTAAAAATATATTTACAAGGGCTTCACAAAGCAACCTAATAAAATTTGGATTTAGTGGAGTACTTATAAGAATAATTCGGGCTTTTTTTAGCAGCATATTAGATGTAAAAATCAAAGTGCTCAAGCTACTGTATTATGTTGGACATCAGTATTGTAAGGGAAAAAAACATGAGCTGAGACTAATAAGCATTTGGGGAAAGATCATCTGCGAAGTGGTGGTGATTTAGGAGAAAAAATATGAATTTCCCCTTCCTGCCAACTCCCCTGCTTTTGGAAGGAGACAAATGCCTCACAAATCAGCTGGGGCCTTTTAGCTATATGTCTAAGACCTCTGGACATTCTGCAGGGAAATTTTTAAAAAAGGATATAACATATATGCCTTTGGACATCCGAAATTCTGGCTGGTACCTGCTGGCAGCAAGTACCCTGTGTCATGGTGTGCAGTGACTCTGGTGTGTCTGGGAAACGTGTGCCCTGCAGTGGACAAACTGCATGGTTTATCTGCACTGTGCAGTGGTGTGCATCACGCACTGTGCACTGTGGACAGGCCACCCTCACCATGTGCACATGATACAGCTTCTCCTGACATCCCATACAGCAGCAGTCCAGGCACACGCTGGCTTCACTCTCTATCATACTGGACAGAGGTCACTTTCTTCCATGCGAGAAACCCCAGAGAGATATAGCAAGCATTGCTTTTCAAATTTCAAAGGATGTTTTCTATGTTTTCTTTGCCTTTTGTTATAGCTTAAATATCACCAAAACCAAAGTCATTACCAGTAGAAAAAATAGCAGAGATGATGATTTCACCTCTATAATCCCATGCACTTTTATAAAGTTCAGTGAACACTCAGTCTGAAATGATTATTGAAACTCTAATTCATCCACATCATTCTCTAGTAACAAGAAAAGTCTAACCAGCAGTACTGTGCTGGTAAGTGTTGCTGGTGTTACTGGATGAACTGCTGCTGTGTTACATATATGTACGTATGCATTATGTACCTGACAGACCCCATCTAGTCCAGTAACCAAACCATAACAGAGGCCACGAGTGCCACCAGGGACAGGGGTGGAAAAGATGCAAGTCAAATGTGATAGTCTGCAATGGAGCATGGCAGGCATCTGTCCCACAGAGCTCCTCAAGACTGTGTTGCTTTCCTGCTGAGATACGAGGAACAACCAGGGGTTAGACCTGAGTTAATCTGTGTGTGTGTACCTGTGGAATACACTGCCCTTGTCAGTAGAAGTGCAAGAAGTGATAGTTAAGAGACTTAAAACTGCTAAATACCAGTTTTGATACACTGTAGGGTTTTTATTTAACATGGGCTAATAATATTAAAATTGTTAAGGTTTAGGGAAAGTAATTATCTTTTCAGCTGTTAGTAAAGAAGAATACAGTTTAAGCAGTAAGGCTTTGTAAGACAAACCATCAAAAAATTTACTCTGCTTTTGATGCCAATCTGAGAAAAGATTTTCCACAAATTTTTAAGGAATCTACCATAAGAAGAAACACTTAACTCACCTAGGATAACCAATCCCATTAAAATAGCAATTTTAGGCTTCCTATGTTTATATGAAATTTTATTTCTGAATTATTTTTTCCCAAGGTATAGTTTCCATTATGCAAAGGATAATCCGTGATTCATGCATAGAAAGCCATCTAATTAATGTAAGAATACTTTGAACAAGATCACAGGAGTGGCAACACCAGAACAGGTTATTGGTCTATTATGTCAGGCATTTACCTCTGGGGTGGCCTATATACTTGGGGGGAAAAAACCAACCAACCAAAAAAAATCAAACAAAAAAACCCACAACCCAAAACAAAAGCAATTTTACACATAGAGGAGGGAACTTCGCCATATTACACAATGATAAAATCTTTTCAGCTCCGGCAGCCAAGGACAATCATTATGTTTTCAGCTGCACAAGGACAGCTAATTCTTAAATATTTTCATAGTATCCTGAAAAAGATCTAGCTTATTGTACATTTTGACCATTTTTAAGTTCTAGAAACATGCAGTTTTTCGTGGTGGTCAATACCAAAAGTAGGCCTCATAGTGTGCAAAAAAAGTACTTATAGTAGGAACTGGGATGCTTCATCTGAAGCAGAGAGCCTGAGCCAGCAACAACTGAGTCAATTCTGCACCATCTTCATTAGAACAGAAGTGCTATTTCAGTTAAGTAGCTTAAATTTTAGTACCTTGTTTAGATTTTTTTCCTTGGAAGCTCAGAATTGAGAGCACTGTCCTTGGCAGTGTTTTAACCAAAGGCTTCTAATACTTGGTGCTTCTCTTACGAACCCAGCTTCTTTAATCTACATATTCAAGAACGTCACGTTTTTAAATGCCAGAAAACAAAAAGGCAGCAGCAGAGAGCCGAGCCAGAGGCAGGACTAAGGGGCCCGCGGCATGGAAAGCCGGGCTCATGGTTGCTGGGGTCCCACCCGCGGTGCCCGGGAGCCGAGGCTGCGGCATCGAGCTCTGCCTGTCCGGAGCCCCGCGGAGCGCCCCCCCTGCTATGCCGGGCACTGGCGGTGGCGGGGCCGGGGCCGCCCCCGGGAAGGGCCGGGCGGGGGCGGTGCCGCCGCCGCGTACAAAAGGCGGTGCGCCGCCAGGTCCGAGCTCGCAGCTTTCGGCAGCCGTGAGCAGCGAGCCGGGCGTCGAGCGGCGCTCGGCCCCTCCGCGGCGGAGCGTCCCCGCCGCCCGCGGCGCATAAGGCCAAGGCTTTCCGACTTCAGCTACAGTGCTAGCTAAGTCGGGGAAGGCAACACGGAGCGAAGCCGCGCGTCCCCCCTTCTCTCGGCACCGGGCAGCGGCGGAGCGGGCCGGCATGGCGCGGGCAGCGGAGCCGGAGGGCCGGCGGCGCGGCGGTCAGTGCGGGCGGGCCGCCTCCAGAGCGGTTCCCGGGCGCGGAACGGGCGCGGGTGACCGGGCGGGGCTGCCCGCGGGTGGGGGGCACCAAATTGCGGCGTGTCCCGGTGGCGCCTCCGCTCTCAGAACGGTGTCCACGGCAGCGAGCTGTGCCTGCTGAACCGAAATGCGGTGGATGTGCCCGCATTTGCTTTAGCATCTGTTTCTTATTTCTCATTTAGGATCTGTGATTGCCTATTTTACGTCTGCAAAGTTTCTTCTATATCTTGGACATGCACTGTCCACTTGGGTAAGTAAAATACTGGCCTGGTAGAAGTAGGATTTTATTAATCTGGCTATGATTTACCTGAGCTTTATTGGTATTTTCCAAAAATCTTCACAAACTAGCACACCACCATAGAGGTCTTGTTACAATACCTTGCTGTTAAAAGTCTTCATAATCTTTACAAGATACGTTACAGTAGATTTAGTTTTAGTACAGAGTAGTGCAATACTCAATTTTTGGAGGGCCTGGTTCTGTACCTTTTAATGTTTTTACATGACTACAGAACCAGTGAGACTCCTTATAGAGGAGCAGAATGAGAGACAGCCCATTGCAGCATATATTTAAAGGACTCATATACTTACTGAGAAATGCTCAGTATTTACAATAGACGTATTACTGCCACTCACTAGCTAACTTGTTGAAGCATCAGGAGTTGTCATCTGTAAAATCGTTTGCCTCCTGAAATGCTTTCCTTCTGTGCTAATATAACTTACTATACCAGCTTTTACTCACTTTAATAATACCAAAAAAAAAAAGCTTCTTTAAAATATGCACTAAAAATAGACAATCTGGTTCTGTTTCACAGAATAAAATTAAGCATATGTGTGTATTATAACACAATCTTAAGTCTCCATACAGTGGCTTGGTTCAAAAATAGATGGAATGTTTCCCCCCATTTTCCTTGTTTTGTGTTTTGGTCCTGCATTTGGACTGGTTTGATGTATGCATTGAACAAATGGCTGATCTACAGTTACAACACTGCATGCCTAACTCTGGCAGCTTCTTGCTTTCACTAACCTGAAAAGTTGTGCTGATGTTTCTCTTAGTGAAAGACGGCTTCAGATGGTACCAAATGTTTGTTTAAACAAGTGCAGTTGTTAATATTGAAGGAGCTATTTGGCCCATTGTCTTTTAGAGGTCAGGGTTGTTGCCCACAACAGTTTTTGTCAGTCATGCCCACAAAGTGCCTCACTGGTAATTTGGCCAACCCTGCTTGCTCCTCTCTGAGCAGTGCTTCACAGCCCCACGGTGGGATTGCTCCGCGTCCCTGAGTAAAGGTGACTGTGCAGAGTTAGAAAACAATGTTGCACACAGTAACAAGTGTTGGACTACAAGATGTCTATTTAGCAATATTAATGGATACTCCTGGTCATGTCCTGGTGGGTTTGGTGTTTTGACTCAAAAAAACCACAACCAGATCTGCTCAAACAACAGAAGTTATTTTACAACAGGTTATTTCGACAGAACTGGGTGCAGGACTTCGCCTTTTGTATCTCCTAAGCTTTGGTGTTCCTGTAGTGTGAAGGCTTTTGCTACCAGGAACAGTAAACAAATACCTGAATCTTCAGAACTCCAAGTAATAGATCATCTCTGTTTTAGAATGGCTCTATCTGCAATACGAAACCCGAGAGAAATGGGGTTTTGCTGTAATTGAGAGAGCTAATTAGGTTTCTGTGTTACTATGCCATTCCCAAATGCCAAGAGAAGCTGTAAATGATTAAACACGTCGCATCTCCAGAAATGTTCAGACTTGAACAAAGTCTAGACTCTGTTGGGCTCTTGCTCAGTAAAGTATTTGAATGTGTGCCTGGCCTCAGATCTTAATAGGCTAGGCAACAATGCTGAACTGGAGTCTCAGACCTTGTGCTGTTGCTGTCTATCCCTCAGCAATAAAGAAAGAACAGCATGGAACTGGGTTCACCTTGTTGGTGCCAGGCCTAATGCTTCCCAGGAGATCAGCTGATTACAGCATCCCAGCCTTATCTGTGCCCCTCAGGCGGCCTGTCAGTAGGTGGTAGCCTGGCTATTCCTCAACTTGCTGGCTTCAGTTCTGATGTGGGATTGTATACATTCAGTTTAAGGTGATTATAAGGGTAATTACAATTAGAGAAGGGGAGGAGCTGTCTTTAAAAGGATAGTGATGCTAAACAGCTGTAGCTATTTAAGTTTTGAAATACCCCCATTTTAAGACATTTTAAGGTGGGACTAAGTATGTGTAATCAAGGATCTGCCTGTTTCTGAAGACAGTATTTGCTGTTCAAATTTCAATACATCTTGGCTTGAAATGACATACCTGCTACAAAGCTCTGCAATTCACCAATATTGTTCTTCTCCTTTATCTTTGCTTATTCTTTGTGGTTTTTAATTCTTGAAAGGAAATCATACTACCAGGTTGTAACAGTTGTGGTTTTCCCAAAAATTATCTCTGTGTTGTGGCCTGATCAAAATACTCTGGGTGAATGTGTTGGATAAAGTTGAACAGTGTTCACAGGCTCTTAAATGAAGTGTACAGCAAAATCATGATGTCTCTGGAGTCAAAGGAACCTTTCCATGAGTTTGAAGTGAGATTCAGTTTTTTACTCTGACAGTAGTGACTGCCACTTTCACATGCTTAGATTTTTTTAAAAATGCCTTTTTCATCTTGTCAGAATCCAGTAACTGAAACATCTCTGCATAAAGAAAAAACCCAAACTTAGCATGAAAGTATTTTTTGGCTCATTTTTCTAGCTTAATAAACAGTTATCTCGGTAAATTCACCTGCATGTATTTTAAGTGAAATTGTATAAAATGCCACCTCAGGTCATAGTAAGTTTAAGTGAAAGCTGGACTTGGGAAATTATATGCCTGTGCATTCATTGCTGGGATGTTTTCTATATATTTCTACTACCTAACCATGGAATGTAAGTGGAACATATTTATAGAAGAATTTAGGTGTCTCTAGAGTGAAAAATGGTTTATAATATATGAGAGGAGACATATAAGATAATCATGTTTATAGTAGCATTTGTCATTGGGTTTGGTTAAAAAACCATACAAAATATCCTGGCATTTTTATTTGAACAGATGAAACTTTTCTTTCCATGATTGGAATATAATTTTTTTCAGCCTGTGGTTAAGGAAAGAAGTATAAAAGTTTACATGTTACAATGCTTACAGAAATCTCCTTCAGTGAACTCAAATAACATTAAAAGGCAAATGCTTTTTGTGTCTGTACTGTACTGAAGACTAATCATACTTTGCAATTATTTTGACCCTCCAAATAGTATACTTTTTGTGTATCTCTTGATTGCTGTGTTACATGAAAAGTTAGATTTGGCAGGCTTTGATTTTTAGAAGTACTTTTATGTTACACCTCCCCCAGCCCTTCTGAATATTTGAGGTCCTTAGAAATTTGTACTCTTTGGTGTATCACATAGCAGTTGTTTATTTAAGATAAGGCAGCAGAAGAAACAGTTTCATGTTTGGTTTGTAGAAGACTAATGTTAGGGACCCTTATTAAACAACCTGTGTGCCCTGGAATGGTATAAGTGATTTCTATTCATCTGCTTTGTTACTGATTACATACAAGATTTTCTGTCATCCATTGCTTGTAACATGTTTAAAAGTAAAGTGAGATATGACAACAAAAACCTCCATGTATTTATTAGCAAACCTAAAAATGTTTTGAGTAGTATGAAAATTACTTCACTTGGATGTGTTTAACAATTGGGGCTTCCTTTTTGTACCTGCAGCAAGTGGTATCAGAGCGTGAACATATATTGTAAGCACTAAGTTAAAATAGCAGTAGGCTAAATGGGCTGAACTAGCAGTGAGTTTACAATAGGTTAAATGAGCTCTGCTGTTCTAACTCCTCTGAGTAATATGCCAGTGCTTAACACTAAAAATAGCTGAAGTCCATTGATTTCAGTTAACATTTACCCATATCTATCCTGAATTGTATGATGACTTGTTTTCACTTGACTCACTCTTGTGTTATAAAGCAGCACTTAAGCTTTGGTCATCTAAGAGCAGACTGCTGTCTTGAAAAGTTATTTAAATAGTGATCGGTAAATCTGTTGTTAATATTTGATCTGTGCTGGAGAATTTGTATAAGCGTTTGAGGCTTTTTGGATGTGATTGGTGACAGACTTTGCCTGGTAATATAATAATAGAAAATACCTGGAATTCTTGGATTTGTGGTATTACAAGCTGTAATGATCCACTTGATTAGGATAGATGATCTTAGTGATACTGGGATAAAATCAATGGTGACAGGATGTAGCAATCAAAAAACCTCCCAAAAAATCAACAACCACAAAAACCCCCACACCACTTCTGTATGTGTAACAAACCTTTATTTTAGTACAGACTTTTGACAGGGCTTTAGTAAAATAGTGAACCTATGTGCTTCTGAAGTGCAACCAGTAATGTTGTGTATGTTCTCTTACTCTTAAAGGGAGATCGGATGTGGCATTTTGCTGTGTCTGTGTTCCTGGTTGAACTTTATGGGAACAGCTTACTCCTGACTGCGGTCTATGGCCTGGTTGTGGCGGGATCGGTTCTTCTCCTGGGAGCCCTTATTGGAGACTGGGTGGACAAGAACTCCAGGCTCAAAGGTTAGATGCCTAGAGCAGGTTATTTACTTAAGGATGGATCAAATTCATGTTAAAAAGGTGAAACTGACAGAGTGAATTCCTCAAGTCAAATGTGAGAATGGGGCTTGCTCATCTCTTTTAAGAAGGGCAGAGTGCTTTCAGAGTGGTGATGGTTATACAAAGATACTCTCAAAGACAGGACAGTTTTAAGTCATGATATGTCTGTTACTCAGGCTAAACCCATCTGATATGTAGAGATGTATGGAAACACAAAAGGTAAAAAAATATGTAACTTTAGGACTGCAGACCAAGTTCTTATTACATTATAACACTAACATACACTTGTATTATTAGTTGTCTTCTGTCTGGATACAAACATCATTCACTTAAGTGTAAACGCACTGCATTTGCACTATGCATATTGTAGCTATATATGCTCTAGTCTGTTTTATAAATAAAATGGGATCAAGTTCTTCAAATGAATTTTTACTTTCCAAAAATTTTCAAGGTAGTATCCCTTCCATGGTAGGTTGAAGATGAATTTTAGAGGCTTGAGCTAGGTTTTTACTACTTGAAACATACTGTCAGCATTTAAACAGGGACTTAGATTGAGAGAAGACCTACTTTGACTGTAAATCAAGAGCTATGAAGTTACATTAGACATTAGTTTGTTTCTCTTAGACAATGGAAGATTCAGAATTTACTATGAAGTATACTTTTGCCACTTATATTTTGGAGGAGACTAGGAAAAGAAAGTTATTTAAAAAATCTGTGCATATTCCTTAATTATGTCTGCCTTAAGGCAATAGTTAGCTCATTCTTATGTTCATAACTGTTGCTCTCTGTTTGGTCTAAAACAGTGGCCCAGACTTCCTTGGTTGTGCAGAATTCGTCTGTCATCCTGTGTGGGGTTATTCTGATGATTATCTTCTTGTTTAAGACACAGCTCTTGACATTATACCACGGATGGCTTCTTGTGAGTGCTTCAACTTGTTAATAAGAAATTAATTTACAAAGAAACTTTGGGGAGCGTTGGAGATGGATGAATTTTTATCTTTAATCTGTATAGACATTTCTGGGAGCTAAAACTGCTAAATGAAACGGCACTGGTTAAGTAAACAGAGATGATGATTTTTTTCTGCCAGGAATTGTAGACTTGATTTTTTTTGTGTGAAGAATAATGCTAAAATGTATGGAATCAAATATAAAAGTCTTTTCTGTTTGTGTAGAAAATGGAGATCTCCATCAGTTTTTCTCACATTGTAACCCTTTCCCCTCATCTCTCTAGACACTGTGCTATATCCTGGTTATCACAATAGCAAATATTGCCAATTTGGCCAGCACTGCCACAGCGATCACAATTCAGAGGGACTGGATTGTTGTGGTTGCAGGGGAAGACAGAAGCAAACTGGCAGGTGAAATATGTTGCCTTTATAATACCTTGCATGTCTTACTTTCCAAGCTTGATTTTATTTTTTTTTTAAGACTTGAGTTTTACAGAGATCAGTGCAGCTTTAAATTCCAGCTATTATGAGAAAACATCAGGTAAAAGGGTAGCCTTTGTTTTGCTCTTCCTTGCTCTGGACTACAGCTACTGAGATCACAAATTACTGTTGTGGTTACAATTCAGTTAGGCATCCCCAAACTTGTTTTGCCCTCCTCTTAGTCCTGCTGCAGCTCTGTTAGGAAAACTAGTCTTGCTGAACAAGGCAAGTGTTGCAATACTTTATTTTTAGGTCCCTGGAATGAAACAGAGAACTCTTGCGTAACTGGGCTCCTCTCATAGGGATCAAAGAAAGAGATGCATGAGAATGAAGTCCAGAACAGTTAAGTAGGTGTATTAGGAAATATCCAGTAGGTAGTACTGTGCATGCAGGCACATTTGAAACCTTGCATTTCTCTAGCATTCCATGTCTAACTCAGACCTGTGAACGCTGTCCTTCAGTTGGAATTGGAAGCTCTTCTTTCCTTTGACATCGAGTCTGTGCTTTTGAGCATAGACTACAGACTAAGTCATCTTTTGACTAGAAAATATTTTTGTTGCTTCTCCCCCTGTGCCCTGCACTTGCACAGTGACATTGATACTGCTAGGATAGAGAATTCATTCCCATTCATATTCTATTGCAGTTTGGTAGTCATGACACTACTTGGATGTGAGAGATTGGGAATCTCACCAAGGATACACAAGGCAAATTACACCAAAGGGTGTACAACAGGACTTTGGCTGTGCTGTTGCTCTGATTGTAACAGACAGTGTGGGAAGCAGCATTTTTTGTGATGAATTTGGTCAGGCTATGTGGGCCCTGAATCAACCCCATAAGGGGACTTAAGCCTTCTCAGATAGAGGAACTGATACTGAACTGCAAACAAGGCACAGAGCAGTTTAATGTTACCGAGACCTCTACAGCTCACTAACTCTAGAACTAAAGTTTAAGTCTGACACAGTTTAGATACCCTCAGGCTTAAACAGCATTTCAGCTTCTGGACTCTAATTTTGTATAAGGCTGCTTAAATTGCCCATAAAGTTCAGAGTCCTTTTAGAAATTTGAATCCTGTATTCCAGATTTTTACTTGATGTTTGTCTCCAGTGAAGGAATATTATTTACCCATCTCATCCAGGAAAGGCTAATTCTGAGATGCATTAAAATTGTCATACTTTTATTTCCTAGTCTACGGATTATCCTCCCTAGACTTGTCTTTTGACCTTGCCATGCCTTTCTAGGTCATGCCTTTTGTAGACCAGCAATACAGGTGAACTTTCTCCATGCATGTGAATCACAGGTAGAAAAATAGCAGCTATCTGTAAAAGTCTTAGGTTAATGAGAACTATTAAAACTTTCTTCTTGTGCCAGACCTTATTCAGCAAATCATCTCCCCCATCCCTGTCCCAAATACCACACATGAGATAAAGTACAGACCACACCTGCAGAGAACTGCTGCCTGGGAGTCAGTCCTGCCTCTTTACTGCTTCATGAGCTCAGGCACAATTGCATGACCACTCACATTTTGTACTGAGAAATGAGGCAAGAGGTTACTGTAAGGTCTCATGTGACTTGATTGAAGAATGAAAACAACCACTGAATTAAGCACCTTAGTTCAACAAATTTATCTAAAACATCCCTTCCAGGCTGAATAGGCTTGTTTTCTGTTTAACCATAGTGTAACTTGGAGACTGTTGGAATTCCTTAACTTAAAAAAAAAAAAAATCAAGCGCTGACACTGACTTTGCAGCAAATACTGTTGTCCCTCCCCGCACTGTTACCTTTCCTCAAAGAGAAGCCTTAGTTATGCAAGTTAGTGGAATAAGGAAATAAAAAAATTACCTTAATGTCTCCTTTGTTGCCCCTGATAGTTTTCCTATTCACTCTTTGTACCTTTTCTGAGTGGAACTATTAGCCTTCTTCAAGTAACTCAAAAAACAAAGGTTTTAAATCCAATTATTTTTAAAATCCAAGTATTATACAAGTATTTAACTTAACTATTTGACTGAGGGTTAACTAAGTTAAGATTGAATTGACTTTGAATTTTAAATAGAGTAACCTGAATGTTTCTTTGAATGGCAAGGAGTAATTCTCTACAAATTCAATAAAGCAGCTTCATACTGATGTAGAGTTTCACTTGCCCTTTAAAAGCTCTAATTTTATAGTAGGACTCTAAAAGGGGCTTCATGTGTGAAACCACTGAGTGTCTAGCAACTTCTAGGAGTGGAAGAATGGCACTAGTAATTGGAAACTTACAGGAAACCAGACAGTTTAATGACAGTAAAGTAGATAAGATTGAGGGTGAGGCATTCCCTAGCAGCAAATGAAAGATGCATTTGTGCTGAGGATGGGCTGCTTGTTTTGACTGTAAACATCAAAGGACCAGAAAGGAGAGAGGACTTTGCTCAGTAAGATCTAAGGATGCCTACAGCTGCCATCAACCAATGTGACTTAACAAGGAAATGTAAAGCCATTTCAAAGTTCTGCCGCTATCATGGTGGTACTGTGGCCACCAGTTATTAGAAGTAAATAGAGGAGACTAAGAAATACATGTTCCAGTGTTGGGAGATCGATTACTATCTTCACAAGAAACAATTCCAGCTTCTGAGATTCCTGGAGTTGTGCAAGCTAGGTTTGAGTGTTACAGGGATAGAGTCCAGGAGTATCAGTGCTGTGTAAAAGTGATCTGGTATAATGATGAGCAGTTCTACCTGATTTCATGATGAAAAGGACTATGCTGCCACTGTAAACCCAGCATGCTAAGCCTGGAAGATCTCATGCAGGCAAAACTGGCAGCAGTAGGGATTTGGCTTACAAACACCTTGGTTGATTGCAGTGAACTTAAACATTGAAATAGTCTGAAGGTGCCTCTGGTTACTCCTGCTGGAACCACTTACAGTTGGAGCAAGACTTGTACCTTTACCTTTATACATGTGCAATTCACAATTATGTTAGTGAATATTTAACTGTAAGTGTTCACCAGTCATTTCATGTCATCAAATAATTTCTGACAGATATGAATGCCACAATAAGAAGAATTGATCAGTTGACCAATATCTTGGCCCCAATGGCTGTTGGTCAGATAATGACATTTGGCTCCCCGATGATTGGCTGTGGATTCATTTCTGGCTGGAACCTGATGTCAATGTGTGTGGAATATCTGCTGCTCTGGAAGGTTTATCAGAAAACCCCTACTCTGGCTCACAAATCTGCAAAAGTTGAAGCATCGGAACTGAAACAGCTGAATGTAAAGAAAGGTATCGAAAACACAGAAGTAACTATTCAAATTCACTGTATATTCATTGCATCAGTCAAGCCAAGTGTTGACTTTTGTCTTCCACAGGCACTGCTTTGAGGTTATATATCTTTCTACTCATAGCTTGGAGATTTCATGTTTGGGGTATAGATACCAGAGACTCTAATCTAAGTAACAATGCTTTGTGCAGCTTTTTGAGGAATTTCATAAAATGCAGCCAAAGAATGAATTCTCTCCTCTTCATTAATCCCTTAGAGTAAGTCTGCCCTGTAACTTTGGGCTGATCATAAGGAATGCTCCTATCCATCTATACTATAGCTAAGAAGCTGGACCAGACCCTTGACTCTGTAGTGTCTACAGCCTCAGTAAGAACAGTAAGACTGTTCCTTGCTAACTCATCTCTGCTTACACATAGTACTAACAGGCTTTCAGGAGGTTGTACAATAGATGGTCATATTTCTATTCTGACGTGACTGAATGATTTTTACATACTCCAGGGAATGGTGGAGAAAAAAAATAAACTCTTTTGGCCTTCAGTTCTGCTTCCTTGGCCAAGCAGGACGAGTGGGATTAGCAGTGTAGATGACTGTGGCTATTACTATAAGTATCCCTGAAATTGATATTAACATTACTTTAGGTAGTCTTAATACCAGAAAATAAAATTGTTTCAAAACCAGACTTTTTATTGTGAAGTATTGGAAATGTCAGATGCTGAAATACTAAACTTTAGTGTTTCCCCATTTTTAAGGTAGCAGTATATGAATGCTACTGAAAGCTCATGTTATGGGCTCCCAGCTACAACAGGTTGTGGGGTTTTGTTTGAGTTTTTCTTGTTGGTTTTCTGGGGTTTTTCCTGAAACATGAAGAATTCCTGGGTTTTGTTTAAATGCTAGCTAACAACCTTGTCTCAATATATTGTGAGTTAGAAAGCTGCTATTAAAAGTATGGAAGAGATCTATCTTCCCAGCCATCAGATCCATGGTGGTAATAGCTGGTCCTGTAAGCTGTTGGACCAGGCTGATGGCAGTCGAGTGTTAGAGAACAAGAGAGGGCAGAAGGCTCCATAGCTTTGGAACAGGCTCTTAAGTACTTCTGGAGAATGAAGCATTTAGCAAATGACAGTATGTAGGAAACACTTCTTTATCTTTGCTGATGCAGTATTCTGATTTCATTAGAAGACTTGTGTTTTTGAAAGTTGCTGAAGTACTTCATGTGTCTCACTTGCTCTATGTGGAGTTAGTTTTGAACTTAACAATGTAAAAACACTGCTCAGGCATCCAGACATTTGTAGAGTTTCTGTCCTCCTTACTAGTGTAAATACTGCTGTGAGTTTTTGGATTTTTGTTTGTGACCAGTGGAAATGCCTTTTTCCTTTATTACAGTGAGAATGGAATTGTAAAAATGCATAGTCTGAGGTTTTGGGTTTATGGGGGTTTTTTTCTGAAGTCAAGCTGTGAAAGCTTTTGGCTCTGGACAGGCTTCAGCCTTGGTTCTTCTGCCATGACATGAGATACTGACAGATGTTTAAGTATTCCCTTCTTTTTTCAGTCAGTGCTTTTAAGCATACAAAGCTGTGTTAAGATGCCAACATTGGCATTCATTAGGCAAATAATTTCTCTATGGAACTGGAGCATTCAGTCACAAGTCTAGAAGCAGGCAATACTTTCTCCTATCACTGTTTAATTAAATGAATTGATAGGGATAAACTTTGCTTGATCTTAGTCCCTAGGCAGGATTTAAGAACACTTTAAATTATTTAATTTGGGTAATTAAGAGAAAGCTTGGTAGTGGAGTTTGACTGATGCACTTCTGCAGTAGTGAACTTAGTGCAAACAATTGTCTGTCGCTTTACGCTGTGCACTCTGCAGGCAGGAGCGTCTCTGACAGCTCCATTTCTGTTTACAGAGAGTGACGTGAAACCTGCTGAAGGAGTGCAGTTAATTATTGAGAAAGATGTAACTGCCTTTGAGCCCCAGCAGGAAAAGGAAGTCAGCTGTGCTGCTCGGATCGCCGAACCTTTCATAACGTTCCGGGACGGATGGGTTGCGTACTACAACCAGCCGGTGTTCCTTGCAGGCATGGGCCTTGCATTTCTCTATATGACTGTCCTGGGATTCGATTGTATCACTACAGGCTATGCATACACTCAGGGGCTGAGTGGCTCTGTGCTAAGCCTCCTCATGGGTGCCTCAGCAGTCACTGGAATCATGGGAACAGTAGCTTTCACTTGGCTTCGGCGCAAATGTGGCCTCATTCGCACGGGCCTTATTTCTGGAGTTGCTCAGTTTGCCTGTCTGATCTTATGTGCCATCTCTGTATTTATGCCTGGAAGTCCTATGGATTTGACTGTTTCCCCATTTGCTGACATCAGTGCCAGGCTGTTTGAAAATGAACCATTGCCTACTATAGCATCTCCAGAACCTGAAATGATTTTTGCAACTGGAATGCCGAACTTGTTAAATGGGTCTATTGCTCCTGCTAACAGTGACCCAGAGATGAGTCCTGAGCCTGTGCCTTTAATCTCTGTTAGTCTTCTGTTTGCAGGAGTCATTGCTGCTAGAGTTGGTAAGTATTATGTCTATTACAATTTGGTTTATTATCTGCTTTTAATTCTAAAAATTACAGTGCTTGTCAACTAAATGCAATTGATTTTAGAATTAGAGGCTATAATTGAAGTGTTACATCATGTTTCTGGGGCTACTTGATTATACTTCACATAAAAATGAAATGATCCTGTAATAGTATCACCAGGGTGAAGACTGCAGTACTAATTCCATATATACTGTATGTCACTAGTAGGAGAAAATTTACCACATTTGGAGATGATTATAAAGTATTTTTTGGAAAGTTCATCTCTAAATGATTTTTATTCACCACCAAATGAAACCACTTGTTACTAGGAAACAGAACTAAACATATCTGCCATGAAAACCTTCAGATTTCACAGTTTACTAAATTAATCCACTTACTAAAACTGTCTAGTCTTGGAGTTTAGAAGGGAAGGTTTGATTTGGATCACAGCCTAATTTTTTGAGGAATTGCTGGTTAGCGTAGTATTAGTATCTGTCAACAGAATAAGCAGTCAAATATATAAATGTAATGAACAGTAATGGTCATCTGTAGAATCTTTATACTCAGTTTTTGCTGAATTCTGGAGGAATAATGATTCGTATGTATTAAGTTTGCAAGATAAGCTTCTAAAGCTGAATCATGAGCAGACTAAACCAGTATGGAAGCTAGTGTTAACCATTTAAAATTATTGTGTATTCTACATAGTCTAAAAGATGTTTGATTTTTTTTTTTTTNCTTATGCAGAGCCTTAGTGATTGCAGCTAGCATGAATACACTGTAAATAGCTGTAAGCCAGCTGTTTGAACAAGGAAAGGATGAGTAAAACATTGGCTTGATAGTCACGGTGAAACAGGATGTGACAGGCAAGTTAATGTGTCAAGTTGTATGTATTATTTCAGGAAATTTTTGTAAAAGGAAAGTAAATTGCTCTTGACTGTGAGTGCAAAATCAAGTCCAGTCGACAAGAGGATATCTTATCCTGTGCATTTTTGGCAGAAGTGAGTGCTTGGAAGGATGAATTGAATTGTGCCTGTGATGAGTTGGCTATGAGAAGCCCAGCTGTATGGATAATTGTTCTTTCTCTCCATAGGCCTTTGGTCCTTTGATTTGACTGTCACACAGTTACTCCAAGAAAATGTCATAGAATCTGAAAGAGGCATCATAAACGGTGTCCAAAACTCCATGAATTATCTTCTTGACTTGCTGCACTTCATCATGGTCATCTTGGCCCCAAATCCTGAAGCTTTTGGCTTATTGGTGCTTATTTCTGTGTCTTTTGTTGCGATGGGCCACATAATGTACTTCAGATTTGCCCAAAAAAGCTTGGGAAAACAACTTTTTGTTTGTCACACTCCTGATCCCAAAGCAGCCCCTGACAGTTCACCACCTGGTAATACCTCTACTGTATGAAAGGATCCACTTTTCTTACTAACTTTTGCTTCACAAATATCATGGTTAAGCACATATACTTCCTTTTATGACCCTGCCTGAGGTGTTTCTCTAGAGTTCAATGCATAACTTAGCTTTTTGGGGAAGCTGTCCTGAGAGAGAAAATTCCTATTACAGTGACCCTGTAAATGTTTCATGTTTGGCAGAGGACAGCCCTGGTTGGATCTTGATAGCTGGAGTATCAAAGGTTCCCCACAAGCTGTGTGTCTGGTGTTTGATCACAAAAATACTGTTTGAGTTCCATTGCTGACCCCTGCAGTGGTACTGTTAAGTGGTTATACATACTCACTTAACTCATGAATTCTGAATAATTCTTGTGTTCATTGAGTAAAATGCGAGTCTGTTCTTTTTCTTAGTTACTTTAGAATAACTTTTTATACAGTGTTTGGTTGGAGTTTTTCTCCAATATTTCTTTACCATGAACAGTTCTGCTCACCTATCTTCTTAAATTGGTATGAACATCTTCTCTAAACATTGGATTTTGATTGTCATTGTGGGTCCCTTCTAACTCACAATATTCTGTGATCCTTCTTAGATTCTTCAAGTGGACTTGATCCCCCCCCCCCCCCCCCAAACCTTTATAGTATTTTATGCTTTGGTTTAACTTTATGGAAACACCTTTGCAGGTTTTTTGCATGTTTCCTTACAAATTAGACAAGTGTTAGGTACAAGATAATGTATTACACTTCTGTTGCACTTCATAGAGTAAAACAGCCTAATTTAGCAGAAGCTATTGATGTAATATTACAAAGCATGGCTTTTTAATTGCAAGTGGCAGGTTTGCTCAGGTTTGATGTAGCAGAAAGTGCTAAGGTCAGGAGTACTGGTACAGAAAGAAATTCTAGTGCTAACTTAGTTTTTGCCTCAGAGTACAAGCAGCTTTAGTTAATTTTCCAATATATCAGGCTTTAACAGGGTTTCTGAAAACAATTTCACTTGAAAATAGTTAATATTTCATACAAAAAGGTGGATTACTTGCATTTATCTGATGTGTACGTGAATTTTGACTGTGTTCTAAAATACTGTTAAACCAATGAGATGGTGGACTGAGAGGCCCTCTAAAGCGACTTCAGAGCAATGAAAATGATATGTCCCTCTGTTTAATAAGTTCTTACTTTTTTTTTTTTGTTTTGGTTTGGTTTTTTTTTTTTTACCCTGCATGTGTACTAACACAGTACTTCCATAGTCATTAACCCCATGTGCACTTTTGTGGAAACTACGCACTTTGCTTTCTCAGTAGAGTTGAACCTTGTGGTGTTCTGAGTTTTCCTATGGCTTGGCAGTCTGACTTCTAAATTTAAATATTGGTAAAATGTTTGTTTGCAAAATAAGTAGTATGTGAAAACATAATGCCAGCAACTTGTGAGAAGTATCCTCTGTAACTTTTAAGGGTTTTTTTTTAATGTTTTAGGTACTGTCCTTCACAGTCATATATGTTGCCAGACTTCAACCCTGGAATGTGTGTGAACTCTATTGAAACTGAAGGCGTTACACCAGGGCTGAATCTAGGCCAGTCATCACAACTTTTGTAACAATTACATTATCTATCAAAGAATGTAAAGAACCTCTAGTGGCTTTTGTCTCAGATACAATGTTTTGTAAGAGGCATGAAATGGAATGAATGGTAATCCAATGGACAACCAATGGACTTGGAGCCCATAGCTTTCAATAACTGTATGTAACAATTTTTCTCCTCTAATGGACCAAACCTAATAATTACTCTATGTTGCTGAAAGCTTCTCAGGGATGTTTTCACTAGGTTTTTAAGTGTTTATAGTTTGACCAATCATTTGGGTTTTGTTTTGATACAATAAAGAAAAATATGTAATTTAGAGTAGGTTTAAAATTTGTTACTCAATCCTGAGTGTAACTTAAGGAAAAGGGAATTTTTTCATCAGCAGAATTTGTCAGAAGACAAATAAAAGAAGCTTATCTAGATTTGTAGAGTAAATGTGTCCAAAGGATAGCCTTATGTGGTGTATGATAAGTACACTAGTAAATAAAATAGCTCTGATTTGCCAAATATATTTTCTCATGTGTATCTAATTTAAATTGGGACCAGATTGTAATATTGTTAAATATAAATAGAGGTAGTCCAAATGTCAGTGAATGCCTCTATACTGCACTTTGAAAAACGTCTGAATGCCACTGTGTATCTTGGACTCACTGGCCATCAGGGAAACAAAGCTGAAAATGCAGCGGGTTTTTTGCGCTGTCTACAGTGCACAGAACCCAGGGTGCCTAAAATTTAATGCTGTAGCACTAGGCACCAGACATCCTAGAGAGAATGTATTCCTGAAGTCTAGAGAGCTCCAAAAAATGACAAATAGAGCTGGGAGCATGCCATGTTCCTGCCTGTTCCCCAAGGCTTTTTTTTCTTTCTTTCTCCAAGAACAATTTAGTCTTGTTTAATTTGAGTAGCAATTTGTTTCAAAAATAGTTCCACTAGATAGTGCAGTACTATTAGGAGAGGACTGGAGCTTTGTATTTTGTAAACATGGTGTGGTTAGGATTCATATGTGCACATCACAGCTGGAAGGCAAGACAATCCTAAAATAGAAAAGTGAATGCTAGTTTTAAGAGGAATAAGGCGGTCTAAATTGAAAAACTTGTGTATATTGGTCTGTGTTGGATGTCAAAAAATGTCTGCTGCTTGAGCACAGCCCATTTGTGTGCAAGTCCAAGATGTGTGCAGACACCTGTACTCAGTAGTGCTTTGAAGCAGTGTGGAGCCTGAAGTCTCACTTAGCAGGACTTTCATTAAGTAAGCATTTTTGGCCTTGTATTTATTTATTTTTTTAGAAAAATGTCCAAATTGGATGAAAACTGCCCTTAAAAATGTACACACTAGAAATCAATCTTACCAGAATATTTTATTATTCAACCTTATGTTGGACATAGTATTGATTTATGTATTACTATTGTTAAAGCTAATTAATAAATTTGCATAAAAACTTATTTGTCTTGTGTTTTTCATTTTGTGGGTGTCTTGGTATGCTACACTTAGCATGGATTCGGAGCAGAAAACTTTTTTTGTATGATGGGTTGGAACAGCCATGAAGCACAAACAAACAGCATTAAGGAGGACACAAATGACAAATGTAGTCAAGATCTTTTAATGACCCTGTAACTCTTTGGTGAATTGCTTTTTATTTACTATCCACAGTGGTAAATTAAGACACAATAGATGAAGGTCTTGCAACCTCAGCCTGGGCCTTGCATTGGTGATAGAGCAGTTTTGTGTCTTGGCCTGCTGAGCAACAGAAGGCAAATGATTTTACCTTCCCACGTATCTTTACCATACTGAATTTGAGATGATAGCCTTCTGTAGCAGCAACCTGTAGGTGAGAACCCTAGGCATAGGAGTCACAAATAAATGCAGTACTTTTAGTGGTCAAGTACTTTTCAAGACTAAACCCAGAATGTTTCATATAGGACTGCTTCTGGCTTTGTGTATTTAAGATATGTTTGCACAAAGAATTGATCTTTATAGATGTTGCATTAGTTCACTAGGAGTTTTCTGAACTGATTCTTCTTTGAACTAAGATTTTTCTCGAAACAGACCTTTATGGTTTTCCCAGTTGTTCATGTTTGCCTTCTTCACTGCCCCTTACAAATTAAGGCAAGTGTTAGAATACTGACTTGAAAATGTAGGTACACATATCCACCCCTGTAAATATTAAAGTACAAAGAAAAAGATTTGTGAATGGTATTGTGTACTCAATAGGTAAAGAACACTTCTTTAAACTGAAGAAGTCCCTTCACAATTTACTATTTGATGGTTTCACTGGTTTTTTTTTCACTCAGTTGTAAACATTTTGCAAAGTTCTGAATTTTTTAAGCTCCTGTGGAATTAGAGTAATAGTCCTTTTTTGTCTTGCCCTCTGTAGATACACCTTTTCTTTCCTGCTTGTGGGTGCTTTAACTGCATGGTGTAATAAGAAGTATTTTATTCCTGGGATAAGACTATGCCTTTAGCTTCTGCTTTAAAAAAGACACTATTTTGCCACTCTGAAGGGCAGAAAAAACTGAATAAGATGTTTGCTTAAAGGCTTGCAGAGAGTATGGACAAAGTGCATGCTGCTCAATAATGCTTTTTCAAATACTTCAGCTTGTCCTTGTGTGGGTCAATATTTCTTTCTAGTTAAACTTTATTGTATTTGGTCACGAGGGAAGCATGCAACTGTGTGCTTTCTACTCTTGGTATAGAGTGATGGGGCAATCTGTTTTCACACATGCAGAGCTAAGAGTTCTTAATCCTTTGTAAAATGCACGGGAAGTTACTTATGTTTAGAAAATCTGAGGCCCTTCCTTTGGCAGATAACAGAAAGAGAATGTACAGTAGATATCGAAGCACAACTCATTAATGTCAAAAAAACCCACACACAACAGCAAAACATATGTTAAAGCTGCACAGTATGGCTCAGAAAACACCTCAGCTTTTTCATGGTAAGTCATTGTTCCTGTCAGTCAGGAGAGAGACAATATAACAGGATATCCTCATCCCAGTGCCACCCTACTCGAGCCTGAAGGTAAGCTCTTCCTTGAGCAGCACAAGCACCGAAGCGTGGGTTTCTCTCTGCGCATCCTTGGCCCGTACACAGCACCGGCTGCAGTGGCTGTAGCTCCTGCCCCTGCCTTGTGTAATCCTGTCTCTTCCACGAGGTGCTTCTGCAGTGCTGCCCCTCCCTGCTGCATCAGCAGGGCAAAGCAGAGCCCGTGCTCTGCCTGATCCTCGGGAGTGCCACGTGTGCAGGGGGCCCGTGAGCGAGGGATGAGCCAGCTGACATGGCAAACAGCACCTGGCAGGCCTGGGCTCTGCCAAAGACCTTGGGGAACAGAAACAGTTCCAGGCTTCTCCTCTGCCCACCTGCTGAAGTCAAACTTTGAGATCTTTCTCTTTCATCATACTTGAATGGAATTAACCAAGTGGTTCAAAAGCTGTTTGCCAGGAAGTGAAGGAGGTGGCAGAGAGCAGTGTGATTGAGTAAGTTCTGTGTCCCTGGAAAAAAGTGGGTAAAGGTATGTCTTGTCTGTAATGTCAATAGGTCTATTGCCAATAGCACACTGTAACAAAATGATGAAGTAGACCAGAAAAAAATAAGATGAAATTCAATGCAAGGCACTACATTTAGGCACAACCAACTGACTCCTCAAATACTGGGTAGGGAATGCTTATCCACTGTTGTAGAAAGTAATTGTGAGGTTATAGCATAACAAAGAGAAAACATAAGTAATGTGAAAAAATAAATGGAAATGGGTTCTATAGCATGCATGCTTCATGAACTGAATCATATGGGAGGCTGTTCTCTTTGGAATTGAAAAAAATGGAGACTTGCATCCAATTTTTCCTTTGTATCTTTCTTGAACAGCAGTGATAACCAGAGAGAAGCCAGAACAGTGCAACACTTGTAGTCAGAGCTCTAGGAAGTGCTGTGTAAAGTGCTATAGGGAACCCTGCTTGAGTAGGGAGGTTGGGCTAAATGACCTCCAGGGGTCCCTTCCAACCTTACCCATTCTGTAATTCTGTGAAATGAGTGAAAGAATTCAGGTCATTTAGAGACTGAGGTGATGTGCTAACCATACCTGCCTGTGTAAAAGGGGATGGAAATAATGCATAATCTTGCTTGAGAAGACAAGCATTAGCTGAGTCAGATTACAGCATACTTGAAGCCCTGCAAGTTGTGGAGTTTCCAATCCCTAATCCTCAAGGGCTGGTACCATTTTTTCCAGCTCTGTTTTTCTTCTGTTGTATATAATGTATTTCTGCAGTTCTTCCAGTTTAGTGTTGCCTCTAGAACCACTGCTGAGGCAGCGGAATAGTCTTACTGTTTGCCTTCAGTTTATAAGCAATCTCTGGATTTGCTATTAAAAGTAGTTCTGTGGGATTAGTAAAATGTTTGGGCAGCTTTTATAGGAATTAAAGGGTATTTTCCTAAATACTGTCAAAACTTCAGAATTATCACAGATGTCATCGAGCACTAATATAACAGTTCTTCACTGTTTTCCAAAATGCTCACGTAATATTCCTGTGCAGAGCCTGCCTGCATTTTATGTGTACATCTATCAAGCCTCCTTCTTTGAGCTCCTTTAGCTGTCACTATCCTGCTGATTTAGGTAAGAGCTGCAGCTCTTAACTTGGAGAATTTGGACCGTGTATTTTCTGGGCCTGCTTCTAGAAAGGCACAGTTTGGTTCTCAGGCTGCTGAAAAAGTAAATGCCAGGTGTGAATGCCTTTATTTCTGGGAGCTTCCTTCCCCTGGCCGACCACATCACATATTAGAACTGACAGGGAGTTATACAAATATGTGGTCTGTCCAGCTGGGAAAGAGGGAGAGGAGAAGTTGTCCATGTTAGAAATATTTGTTCAGCTGCTACTGGAGTAAGGCCAGCCAAAGTTACTGTTTACAGTATGAAGTGTGCTGCAGTCTATTTATCTCCTAAAGATAACCAAACAAGATAAAGAATCCATTCTTTGGGACAGTTTTGGCTTCATTTGCTTGACTGCAATATAC
Source organism: Edolisoma coerulescens (assembly GCA_013397115.1). Classification (NCBI taxonomy): domain Eukaryota; kingdom Metazoa; phylum Chordata; class Aves; order Passeriformes; family Campephagidae; genus Edolisoma; species Edolisoma coerulescens. Next base: position 1,750,735 of record VWZW01001754.1, read on the forward strand.
TATTCCCTGTCATCCTGTACTGACCTGGGCGTTGTTTAGCCATGCCTGACGGGAGCAAACTGGGACACAGCTGGGGACCAAGGAGACACCAAGCAGCCCATCCAAGCTGCGGAGCTTCCGTAGTGGCTGTCTAAGCACAGACACAGCTGCTTTGCACAACCCCCCTGCAAATGTCAGTAGTGTAATCTCAAGGTATCTGTGGACTCAATGGATGGTATGAAACTCCTACAAGCCCTGCATACAGTGGGGCACTTGGAATACGAACAGCTCTTGGAGAGAAAGACACAAAATAGCACTAGTAGTATATGCCCATCAAAGGAATGTAAAAAAAAAAAAAATTTAAATGCTTCTCCAGGTAGAAAGGTTTTGTACAAGAACGTCTCCTGAATGTATTTTGAAAAGTTTCTTCCCCCCTCTAGAATACCAAGAAACTTTGTATGTGTTGGGAAGCCTTTATTTACTTCCTATTAAGACGTTTCTCTTGTATGTTATTATAAAGCCATTTTTGTCTTGCTCACTTCAAGGAGCTTTGACTATTCTTTTAATGCATTTACTGTCCTAGGATAGCCTTGCTAGGGATTTTCAATTGTAAAAGAAATAGAGTCACACTTTGGCTTTTTTGTTTTCTTCTGTCTTTCTTGCTCTGATTAGTGCCTGAGGCTGGCAGATGCCAACAGCCTCCATGCAAAATCCACAGTAGCTACAAAAGAACAAAATACATCTCATCACCTTTAATTCCTTCCCCTGAATCTCTGTCATTGGGTTCATCTTAGCCAAAAGAGGGAAAAGAAACTGTTCTCCCACTGTTTGTTTCCTCTATTTTCTTTAATTTTGTGTGACTGTGTTGGCACAAGGAGGAACAGGCTTTCTGAATAGCGGAATCAGACCTGAGGAGGCCTAGTCTTTGGTTTCACAGCAAAGGCAACCGAATTAGAAAATAAGAGAGATTTTGCTTTTCTTAAGATGATTGCTTAGGTATGTCCTTCCTCCACAAATAATGAATTCTTATCCAGTTCTGCTTTTCTAACAGAGAGTAAATTTTCAGTAATAAAAGGGTAACTTGGCTTATTTACTTGGATTTTTAGCACAGGTTACCAGTTGAAGTTCAGGGCTGTATAGGAATGTAAGTTCCATCTTATCTGCTTAGCTGTGATAAAATCTAAATGTCGTCTTATCCAAATGGAACAGAGCAAACAGAAGAGACCAAGGCTGATGTTCAGCAGAAAGCTGTAACTTCAGGCTGATTTTGTACTTCTTTTTCATGTTGCCTCTACTGTCTAGTTGGCATTTCCCACTTGGTCACAGAGGACAGAGGTTAGATCAGAATCAGAACATGGAAACAGAAGTGCTAGGAGATCATGTGAGTAACCTCAGCACTTTCTGGCAAATCCTCTTAAATGCCACAAAGGAATTGAAGCACAGGTCAGCATTCTCCTCAACCCCCTCACCACGTTCCTCCACATCCGCAGAGCTCTGCACCGTGGAAGTTGTGCCTGTGTCTTCAGGATAGGTGCTGATTTCTGGGTCTATACATTTCCAGTGCATCATGTATTTGCTGAAGATAATTTTGTATGTATTGACAAATTTAACACCAGAAAATGGGGGTAAAGAAGGCACCCAATTAGTGGCACCCAGCAGAGTTCTCAGTGGTTTTCATGGACTACCCTTGTGACCTAGTGCCAAACATGATGGCCAAGGCAACAGCAACTTTTATTTCTGTGGTTCACTGAATGTGTGCAGCATTTCTTGGGATCATACTTAAGCATTACTTGAGATAATTCTGTGCAGATCTCCATGCACTATTGTAAATTCCAAGAACCTTCACCTTGGGAGAAGACAACAAGCAAATGTTGTACTGATTTAACAAAATTTCATATTCAGAGAATGGTTATTACCATTTTGTCTTCTAATTCTCTTTATTAAAAGACAGAATCAGTAACAAAAAATTGCAATTCTAATCCTCCTTGTTAATACTTCAGAACAGGAGGATCAGTATGTTTTCCTGCTTCTTGTTAGATACATTAAAAACTATTTAGTCATTATATATTGCTGCTTGTGAAAACTGTTACTGAGTAAAAGTTGAAGCAATAAAATAGTACTACACTTCAGTAGTACTGACTGTAGCAATTCCTACAATGCATTTTTAGTCAGCTAACTTTTCTTCCATCTACGAATAACACTGTTAATAAAAAGGGAAAGGCCAGTTTCTCAAGACCATCCTGAGGAAGTGATACAAGGCATTATTAGATGTGCTTGAGGATGACTCAGTGATTCCTAAGTTACATCATGCTAAATAAATTATGCCAGAACGGTCACAAAACAACAGGATGGGGTTAGTGAGCCAGTTCTGGAGACTGAAGTACAAGTATTAGTTTGAAGTGAGCAAGACAGTTCTGACTGGGTTTAACAGAGAAGCAAAGTAAGACTGATAAAAAGAGAGGCATGGGAGACTGGGATGATAGAAGGAAGTGCAGCAGCCCAGAGGAGTGTGGGATACAGGACATGCTGCAGAATAAGGATCACTAGTTTTACACGATTACCTCTCTTCTAGTCATTTAAATCGCTGCACCCTTCAGACCTTCAATTTATTCCATGGACATTCCCATCTTTCCCTTACTCTCAAGCATCCCTTGGTCCCCTTCAGTAAATTGCCTCTCGATTCTCCTGCTGCCTCTGAAATCACCTGGACTAAGGCAGTTGTGTACCATCCTACTGACACTGACTGAAAGTTAATTACTGTGGGTTGTTTGTGTCTCAGGCTCACTGACTGCAGGGGATCACCATTTCTGGGTTCTGAACATCTCAGTTACTTGCTGTTGACATCTAAAAAATTAGGAGCATGAAGCAAAACGAGTTTGGAGATTTCAGGAAAAAGAGCAGCCTATCAAGCAGAAACCAAGAGGAATTAATTAGAGCTGTGCTGAAGAGTTCAGTGAGTTACTCATGAACTTGTGAGAAATACATAGCGCAAAGGTAACTATGATTATCATGTGTTGAGGTTTCATTCTGTATAGCAGAAATATGTGGCACCTATAACCCCCCATGCCATGTGGATACAGCAGCTTTGCTAAAGCAGAAAATTAACTCATCCTGTCTCTTCAACAGGCCCCATGTGCCCAGCCTCCCACAAGTTACAGTTCCGTAAAGGAAACTCTGGAAACACCACCCTCTGCCTTCTGAGTGAACTGCCCTCCGCAGAGACTGGAGGCCTGGGCCGCCCACTATTCCTGCCTAGAGATCATTTTGTTTTTCAAAGATGGATCTTATTTGTGAGATAGTTTACACAATGATAGGTAAGCTACAGATAAAACGCAAGAGCTGCAACTTCAAGTGGCTGTGGCACCGCAGATGTTTTTCTTACCCCTCCTGTATTAAAAAGGGCATGAGAATATTTCTTTATGTGATGCCTGAACTCTTGGGTGAAGGTAACAGAGCAGATAGTTAAAGGGTAATACACTTTCTGCTTTTCTTAAAAACACCAACATGTTTTAAATGGCAGTCAACCACTGTAGAGAGGAGGGAAGTAACACACCCACACCGAGCAGAGAAAATATTTCTTCCCTTGGTCTTCCCTCTACAATTTTGCATTGCCTGTCCCCTGGCACTTCTGATGAGGGGCTGCTCTACCTGACCTATTCTATTCCTTTCCTTATCCCTATCCCTATCCCTAACACTCCCAGGGCGAGGCTGGCAGCAGCCGTGGTGCAAAGGGGTCAAAGCAAGAGGCCCTGCACACTGGCACGGGGGCTGGAAAGAGGGTGGGACTTGTGCTGCTGGAAGAGGGATGTCCAGCCACCTCAGACAGATGTGTCCAAGTTCATCCCAGCAGCCTGCATGGCACCCTTGCTGCTGATAATCCCAGGACTTCAGTCTAGGGCTCTGTCACACCAGGCCACAAGGAATAGGGGAGAAGGTAATGAGGCACACAGGGAAACTTGGAGGGCAAGTCTTGTCTGTCCTTCCACCTATGTGATGCTGAAGGCCAGAAAACACAGTAATTACAAAGCCTCTTAGAGAACATAATTAACTCCAGCTGGAGCTTTTCAACTCAACTTTTTAAAACCTCTCCCTCCTCATTAAGGGCATTAAGCAGTCACTTTTTCCTAGATCTCAGAGAGAACTGCTTTTAATACAATCTTTAAATGAACAAGGAATGCTCTTTTCTCCCCTTAGTTCTAAGAAATAAGTTAGAGATCATGTACTGAGAACATCAGAGTCTCACCAGGGAGGACTACAACTGAGAGATGAGTGACATCTGCTACCCATCAATGCTAGGTGTGTAAAAAGGCAAGTAAAGTTTCTTCTGAGGTGTGTTAAATGCAGAGAGCTCACAGAATGCTTTGAAAATGTTCTAGGAACTTTCTGTTAAAGGTGATACTGTGAAAGGGAGAACTACTGTAGAAGAAAACATACTTGCTATTCTCTTTCTCTCAAGGAAACAGAAAAGGTAGGAGAATGCTTTTTCATGCTTTGTGACCAGCAGGTTGGAACAATAGGGAACATTAATAGCTTGTATGTGCTTTGCCAAATGCAATGCTATTTTTGGTATGAGTCTAAAGGCATGATTCAGCAGTTTCTTAGCCAGCAAGTAGTTCAGACCTATCTCAAGAGTATTTTAAGACTCATGGTATCACATGTTTCTTAGTAATAGTTTTCCTTTCTTCCTTTATCTATGATTACATAGTAATTCCATTAATGCATCACCCATTAGTAAGTATGGGAACACACTGGGTTATACAATGTAGTGAGAGAACTCAGTCAAATGGATACAGTGATCACTAAAGGTGTTCCTGCTGAATAGAATTATCTGTCGTGCTCTTTAACAAACTTTAATTCTTGTGGTGAGACAGTTAATTTGAACTAAAGATAGCTGAAATCCACGAAATATAACCACGGCAGGTTATATATAACTGTGTACTGTACTAGTTTTACTGATTTTGCATACAGGTAGGAGGGTTAGCACTCCTCTCAAGGCTACTAATCCAGAGGAAGCAGCTTGTATGTATTTTTAGGATTGGGGTTCTGGTTGCAGTTACTCATTTGACATTGTGAAGGAAAAGGTACAGTGGTCAAAGGTCAGCTGTGAGGCTGGAAATTTGAACTGACACTATAAGTGTGAACATAAGTATAATGAGAAAGGTAGGATTCAACGATCTTAAAATATAGGGTGTGTGTGAGAAGCTCTTGTTTAATCTGTGGTCAGGTGTCACAGCTCATGTTCACTCTGTATAGCAGAAACACAGCTTCATGAGCAGGAAGCAGTGTTCTTGCTGCCTTTGCCATAAATATCTGGATTAGAACTAAAAAGGAAACAAAACTCACAAGATAGAAACTTGAGCAGTTTAAATCCCCTTTCTTTATTCACGCTGAACACTTTGTACAGATCCCCTCTCCCCACTGTCCTGCCATCTCAGTGGGTACCTGGCTAATAGCATGTGAAGGAGCTTTCTTGGGAAGAATCCTGATGTGGTGGTGTACTGTGGGAAAACACTTTGGCCTCCTTGTTACAGTAGCCTGCTTGTTCCATAAGCTCAGCTTTCGTGGTTCCTTCTCAGTTTTTAGGCAGAAAATGGAGTAAAGCACATCTGATGCTGCTTGGCATGTTCACCCCTCTCCTTGCATGGAGAGGAAAAGAGCCTGTGTGGGCAACTTCCAGTATCTGTGAAATCAAACATGTTCCTCTGGAGAAAAATTTCAAGGTATTTCCTTTGCAGGGAGGGGCTGGGAATGAGAGGTGGAAAGAATGCGACCTGATAGCGCAGTGCTCACTGAAAAAGTGAAAAATAACCAGCACATTTCTCAGTGGAGGTAGTGATTCCTATTATTCATGTGGGAGTCTGGCACCCAAATGCCTTTGCAGCTTCAGGCCATGATCTAGAGCTAATGTCAAGTGTGCATTAGTCAGTGGAACTAGATACTGGTTCAGTGACTGAGCTGGGGGAGAAGAGATTTCTTGGGTAGGTGAAAACAATCCCAAACACATGGGTCTCACTCAGCCTCAAGCACTTGGATGTTCTTGGCAAAAACAACAAAACATTAACAACAAAAGAACACACACTCCAAAATATATTTTGTGAAAGACAAAATACTGAGCCTTATCCAAAGTCTGACTTAAAAAGCCACATCCTCTGAACACGAGTAACTCTGCAAAGTAGAACATTAAAATGTTATAAAATGTCAAACCCCAAACAACTTACTTGTTTTGTTAGGTTTTTTTTAACTCCAGTGAAGAGGAAAATCTGTGTATTTTGTTTGAAACTGTTCTATGATTTAAACCAAATTCACACCAAAACTTCCTTAATGCAATAGTCCCAGACCACTGATTTGTATTTTAGAGGGGTAAAAGGTTTATGAAAATGAAAGGGAAAGAATGAGTGTTATGTTACATCGAGGCACCAGATTTAACCAAAGAATTAACAAAATAAAACTCTTCCAAGAATACATCAGTTGTCCTTTGGTACAGTTAACAAGAAAATGGCTGTTGAAGGTTTGGGGGCTCCCATGTTCCCTCAGCTGTTCATGAGAAAGGTTAAACACTCCAGCAGTGAAATACGAATGTGGGACATGTCATGTGAGGTTCTCTTGCATATTTCTGCCAAATCAGGGCTCTTTAGGTTAAGAGATGAATAAATCCACCCTATCGGGCAATATGTGGTGTGTGGGGGAAGTCTTTCTGAGAAGGTATGTTAAAAGAATTCTGTAGTAGCTGGGTACCGGAGTGAAAGCCGACCCCTGGCTACAGGCTTAGCACAGTATGAATGATTTGCTTACAATGAAAGCTTTTTTTCCCCTGGATTCCCACAGAGTTAACAGTTCTGTAAGCAAGTAAAGCCAAATGAAAATATGAAAGCTGCGCAGACCTCTGGCCTTGTCAGCCACTATGTAAGGCAAAGTTCAGCTCGCTGCTCTCAATTGCTGAGATTCTTGGCAGGCAGGACAAAGCTTTCCTCCTACCACTGCTGGAGCCTTGCCACAGCTGTGCTGAACATCTCCCTGCTTTAGGCTCTGAGAAGCTGATGGAGAACATTTGACATTGTACCTGTATCTTTTTTTTATGGGGAAAAAACTACAGCTGTGCCCTTGAAAATGCTGTGTTTGTTCCTTGAGAAATTCTTAAAGCATTGAAATTTGGTTGGAAGCTTCAAACATTTCAAACAGATCCTTCTATTAGACGGAAACACTGGTAATTATTTTACAATATCTTGCAGCTGTTTCAGATTCTTTTAGCAAAGGTGCTCATGAAATTCCTAGGTGGTGTGGCAGCCTTTTCATCTCCTTGTAAGAAAGTCCCTTACCAACACACACTGTGCTTCTGGATGGAGATATGCCTTGCTTTTACCTGCTTTAGCTTTATTCTTCTGTGTGAAACATCCTGCTACTCAAACTGTACGTGCCAGTGGTTCTGGATGCCTGGAAAATCAAATGCCCTTTGGTGTAAGCGCTGAAATCACTTCACCTGGATCACAGTGTTTAATGACAATGGGGAAAAAATCTGTACAGGATTGTCCAGCATTTTAAAGATAAAACAATATTGCCTTTACCAGTCAACTTCATTTTTGGATTCTGAAAATGTTTATTATTAGAATGAGGAGGATATAAACTTAAAGGTTGAACACCACAAATGTGTTAAGTCTATTGACTTGAGGTTTAAACCTTTATTTCTTCAAGTAAACTTCCATTTTAAACTGTTGCATCAAGCACTTTACACAGATTCCCTGCATGGACTATTGCCTTCAGGAATGAGAAGGAACTAAAAACCTTGCTTAGTCTTACTAATAAAATATTATCAGAATGACAATTACAGCTGATCACAGAATAACAGTCCACTTTTCTGACTGCAGACTACAAGTTCTTCTCACAGGGTCAGGAAATGTATGTTGTCTACTCTCAGACAGGTTTGTTACTACTAATACATATTTTGAATTGCATTAAATCACAAACCTGAATTCTGATTGTCAAGTCAAGTTCTGCTCTTGCAGAACACAATAATGTATCTCCTTAAGTAGGAAACAATTGGTTGCTTTGAGGTAAAACAGTTAAAATTTGGTTGCTAGGATTTTAAAGATTTTTGCAAATTCAAGTTTCTTTTCTAAGTTAGGTTTTGCACACAAGGAATGATAGGAAACAATCACTAGAATGATTCAGGCTTTGTGGCACCCAAATAATGAGTTCTCCCTTTGCCTGTAACAGTGCTCATTATTGGCTCTGTTTCCTGGGTTAAACAAAAGCCAGGAAAACTGCACAGTTTAAGTTGAGAGCCTGCAAGAGAAAAATCTGCATAGAAGTTTTCCAAGCAGTCTGGGTCCTGCTGACTGGCTGAGGTGTAGGAGTGGACACAAGAAAAATTTTCAATAACCAACCCTCTAAAAGAAGCTCTCATGTTTTGAGAACAGATTGTTGTTCATCACCCTTTGCAGAAAAACAACAGAAGATTGTTGGTTCTGGTAACTTCTACCTAAAAACTGTCAACAAGTTAGAAATTTTAGCTGTCCCGCCCTCAAACAGGGGGAATACAAAGGCTCTCTATGAACTGGGAGTCAGCCACCTTTGAAGGTTACTTTGAAATTCAGACCTGTTGGACATCTTTAGCTTGATATCCAAGCTTGAGCTTGTTCCTCCCCTGAGCCTCCACATTAAGCGGAAGCACTTTAAAGGGGTTTGTTAAGAAATGTCTCAGAGCTCCTGCCCACACCATCCCCACTTTCCCCTCCATCCTCCCTGGCACACTGCATCTCTGAACACAGTGGGACACTGGCTCAGTTCTTAGGGCACAGTCCTGTCATAGTATGTCTATAACTGGAAAATTTTAAGCTAATATTGAGGGAATATCAGTAGTCTTGACTATATTTTGTTAGGCTTCAAATACTGATTTACTGACAAAATAGTGGAAATACTTCCTTGAAGAGAGATGCAGGGTAGAGTAAAACATTTCTGTGCACACTGAAAAGATGTGGATATGAGGTCAGCAATGTAAAACACCATCTGCAGCGTATCAAGTCTGTGCTTGATTTACACAATGAACTTCACCTCAGCCATGAAATAAATGTCTTCCATTCAGCCACTGATAAAGAAGATTGTGCTGGAGAGCGGATTCATCTGCTTTTTCCAAGGCTGTGAATAGCAAGGATGCATTAGCCACTGAACAGCCTGCTCCAGTGCCTAGTCAACATTAGGAGGGCTTAGTGTGGCTTCTAATAAGATCTGTCAACTCCGAAACATTAATTCTGTGTGAACCAGAAAATTCATGTGGTGCCCTTTACCTCAGGGTCACTTGTTAGAACATTGCTGTTCTTTCTGCACTTAGAAAGAAAAACTCATGTTTTTCAGCACAGATATTGCAAATGTAATTATGCTGATACTTATAACTGGAGAGTTTCATTTCCTTGAAGTTCTTCTCTTTCCCCTGTCCTTAGAAAAACAGAAATGCAATTAGGAACTTAAATCACTGTCCATTGGCTATCTATGGAAAGTTGGCACATTCCTCACATGATCTCTATTTTTGCCTTGAAAAGAGCTAATGCACTCTTTCACCTTGCATATGGTCTAGAATGAACCCCTACCTCGTTTGCACTTTTTCAGAGGAGTCACTTTTTTCCTAAGAGAGGCTTAAAAATTAAAACCAAACCAGAGCAACTTAAAAAGGAATATTAATATTTTATGGGTCATAAATATGTGCATAATATTAGTTTCAAGTAACTTCAGATTCTAGGATAAGAAGGGATTCTCAAATAAAATTTTGATTAAAAATTGGTTTTGTAGAAATGGTATTTTGGGCCAAAATTCCGTTCCACGTGATGCAGACACTTGCCAGAGAGGCAGGGATGGCAGGCAGCAGCTATGGAATGACTGTGTGTTGCCAAGAGGCTCTGAGCAGGAAAAAAGACGTTCAGACACTTTGAGAGGTAAGTGGCATAAAATGAACTAGAACAGGATAAAATCCTGTGAGGTATGTAAAATCCTATTCTGTCTGCCTACAGAGCTGTAAGAATAAATTTGCTTATCTGTCATCTGCTAAAGTTAGGCATTTTTTCTGCCTTTTGGTGAATGAAAGTTATTTTTCACTCAATTAATTTTACTCCAGCATCAGAAATGCAGTTTTTTTATAAGTCTTGAAAGTACTTGTGCCTGTACAAACAGGGAATGTGGGTTTCTCAGAGGAGTTTGGTGGTTCTCTCTGGTGAAGACTTACATGTTCAAGGGAAAATGGGTTATGATAGATCAGCTCTTGCTCTTTAGTATCAAAACCACAGTATGTGTCCTGTGCATAATGGTGCAACCTCATCTAAGCATATATGTACCATCAAACTCTACAAGTGCAAAAAATTTGGTATTTTAGAGGGGAAGTTTCTTCAAAAAGGAAACCTTTGCTGTAAATAGTCTATTTTAATAGATCAAAACCTGAGTTTAGTGCGTTCTGATTCTAGCAATAAGCATGCTCTATGATTTGCCCCTGGGAGCAAGCAAATTCATTGTGCTCATGACATGTAAAAATATACAAGAAATAATACTTCTGAGGTTTCACATCCTTTCATAGTGTAATCAGAAGACCCAGGAGTAGATGTCTGAGCAATGATAGGAGTGCAGTGGAGTCATATGTTTCCCATGGAAATCATTTGTGACTTCCCTCTCTTTACTGCCACACATCTTCAAAGCACAAAACCAGCTTGTATTTTAAGCAGAACAATTATTTGCTTTACATCAAAGTTTTATGTAGCTCTTAATTCAAACTGAATTTCAAAGGAGCGAAGTTAAGGGAGGTCTCTGTAACACATGGGTGGTGATGTGTTTTCCACTCCTGGTACACTTTCTATTGATAGATCTTGACATACTTTACAAACATTAATAATTCAGATGCTTGCCAGAAAGAAAATATGGTTTGCTGTTTCAGAAGAATGCCAATTCCTTCTACTTTTGCACATAATTGTAAAAGCAGTCATCTTCACACCTTAACTGCTGTGTGATTGCAGTGTGAATATGGTCTGATGTATCTCCAAATGTTTCAGTTGAATTGTCTGGATGATCTAATCCTATATTTTGTAATTTTACCTCTCAGGACCCTTTTTGCTGCTTGTGTTGTTCCTATGGGTCAGAGTTTTGAAAAAACAGGCCTGTTGTCTTATATTTAATGGATCGAACTGCTCTCTGAACAGGTTGTTTGCCATCACATTTATGATACAACTAGAATACTTGGAAAATTAATTAAAAGCAGAAATGGGATTACTCACGCTAAAAAAAAAAAAATCAATATTTTTACTATAAGGCTATCAACAGAGGCAACTACTGAACATAGATAACCCAAAGTTTTTGGTCTGCATGTTAGACAATTTGTTTCTTCCTCAAAAGAATAGTTCAGTATTAACTAGTAAAAAAATGGGGACTGTCATATTATTTTATTTGTGCTGATTGGATCATAGAACAGCTGGAAGCCTTGTCTGTGATCACTTGGTGTGACTGTGTACAGTTTGTCACTGTGGTGACAGTGGCCCTCCTGCACTGTGGGACTCTTTAGTTCTGTCTGTAAAACTGCTGGTTCTGCAGATTATTTGCAGAAGGCTGGTTGTGAACATTTTACTTTTGAAATTCATGCTCAGTCCAAAAGTCGTGTGAACTGACTGTTGTTTCTGTTTTCTGGAGAGGTTAAAATGGCTTCAATTCTGTCAGGAGTTTACACCAAACTACCCATTTGAGCCATTATGTCTGTAGTTCTTCCAAGAAGCTGTATGCCTCCCTCGGACAGGAGGTGCGTGGAGTTGGTTTTCAGTGTTACCTTTGCCTCATAACCCTTTACAAAGAGCTCTTTAGATTTGATGGTCTTTTAATGGGATTAGGTCCTGATTATGTCCAAGAACAAAACTGAGGTAAAAATTGTTTTCTTTTGTACTCTAGTTCCTGGGGGTCAGGAGCTGAGGTAGCAGAAGTATTTTGCTTTCCAGGCCGCTGTTGCACCAGTAACAGCCAGATCAGGGATGTCAGCTCTTATGTCAGCAGATAAATAACTGTGTCTTCCTGCTTGCGTGACTGAGACAGGCAAAGGCTCCTCTCAGAACAGGGAAACCTCTCTCCTCAGCCAAACCTCCATCTCAGGTAAAATCCCAGTCAGGAAAAACAACTAAATATTTCTTTTTAGTGTCTACCTCTTTGTTACTCAGTGCTCTTAACATTTGTATTTTGTAGTTTTACTTTTAACTTCCATGTTTTCTTTTTCTACTTACAAACTCTCGATTCTTTAGTAAGATGAATTTCTCTCCAGGCCAAGAGAGGCATTTAGGGAAGAGAAGTAAAAATGGAGTGTCTAAGGAGTCCAGTTTAAACACTGTGCTTTCTTATTATGTTTTCAATCGCCTTAGACCTCTCTGCCTGCCTTCAGACTGACTTGTTTGTTCAGACTGAAAGACCTGCTGGAGTCAAATCCGAGGAGAATAACATATATTCCATTAACCCATTGTGTAGCCCAGTACTCCCACGTGTCACTCCTCAGTGGCTCTATCTGAGGGCTAATTTCCAAAGTAAGGGACAGTAAAACTTGATAATTTAAATTGTTTCTAGCAACTAGAGCCTAGTGGAAGTCATCATTCCCTTATTCTCCTTCAGTGGTAGACAGGGTGAATTTGCATGTTCTGCATTTTTCTTTTTTTCTTTCTCCTTCACAATGGGTTTTGGGTCAGGATGGCTACGTGGTGTTGCTGAGGGCAGGAGAGCTGCTTCCACACCCAGCCCTATGAAATACATGTCATCCCATGAAGGAAGCCAGCTCTGGGGAGCTGGAGGAAGGAAATACTTTTCCTGTTTTGTATTGGCCCCAGAGACTCTAAAGCTACTTTTGTGGTTAATTTAGCCAAGTGCAGTTTGAGAGATGTATATGTTGTTAATCTCTAAATGTCTTTCCTCTTTGGAATTCAAGCATGGTATAAAATCCTTGGTACAGGTACGTTTTTTAAATAAAAAAATGGTATATTTTTTTCTTAGTCATACAGTTACCACAGAACACAAATCGAAGATAAAAAACACTCGGTAAAAGGCCCACTTTGTGCTTTCTCTACCTCAGTTATTTTACAGTTGTTTTTTTTTTCAAAAAGTAGATTTTATCCTGGAAAGAAGTTGCCTTTGTAGACAGCTTCTGCAGGATGAGGCCACACAGCACAAGGCGTGCTTAGTAGGAAGTAAAGGATTAAGGATTGTCTATGTTTCTTGTTATGGTCCTTTCTGTGGCTCCAGAGGCCTTTGTGGGAATAAATTCCACTGAAACAACAAAACCATCCCTTACTTTATCTGCTGTGTGGTTCATTCTTTAGCAAAATAATTAAAATAAATAAGCAAGGTATGAAAACTCAATGGAAAAACTGAAAAAAAATCCATGTCAAAACAGGACAGGGGAGCACTGAAACGAAGACTGTGCATTACTCAATAGTTGTTTTGTTTTTTGTGGTTAGTCAAACTGCCCTTTCCCTGCACAAGTGAGGATTGCTAAGCATGAAATATCCCCTTTTGTAAGCGATCCAAGCCACAGCTTATCTGCTGTGTCAGCTTTCTCATCGCTTTAGGTACTGTGAGCAGCAGAGAAGTGCTGTGACTTGTGACTGGTTCAATGACCACGAGTAATGGTTAAGGAATAAAAATGACCCTCCAATCATATGATTTTGATCTTGAGAATATGTTCTTGGCATTAAGGCAAAGTTTGGCATGTTTTCCAGCTTTCATTTACTAAAAGACAAGATGTTTCACGTGGCAAAATATGAATTTAAAAACCACGTGTGAGAAATTAAAACTAGAAAAGATTCAGCAGTTTTGGTATACTGTGCACAGCAATATTATTGTCCTTTGCAAGATCAGCATTCTCAGTAGTGTAAGTAGTCATGGACCATGACTTTAGCTTTAATCTTTGGGGTATATGGCCTCAAAACTGTCTAATTTTATATGATAATGTGGATCTGGCACTATTTGTATACTATTTAAGTTTGTGATTATAAATTGTGATTGTTTTAGTTTCTCCAGAAGTAAAAGCAAACCTTATGTATTTAAACATCACCAGTGTGCTTGGAGGCATTGCTGCTCATTCAGGCACTGGTGCCTCCAGCTGGATATGCAGTAAGAGGCCTTTGTCACCCAGTACAAGATTTCCCTGATCCTTTACATAAATACTGAACAGCTTTTTTCCTCATATTTATTAAAAGGCTGTAGGTTTAAAAGCTTTTCAACCATATGATACACAGAAAAAGTTTCTCAGGAGGATCCTTAACTTTTCCAGCAGAGAAGCCTCAAATTGTCCAGTAATGCTGATGGTTACCCAAATAATCCCAAGAAACAAGCCTTTAGTAAGTCCCTGACACAAGCTCAGGCTTTTCAAGGAGTTGGGGGTTTTTTTCCAGTTGTTCATAACTTATGATTCATAAATTCCTTGACTGCTGAAATATTGCAGAGTGACATCTTGTGCCAGCTCCCCTAAGGATGCAGAAAGTTAATATCAAATTACATGTTATTTCAGTGCCATGGAGCAAGAGTCCTCATCCCTTTGGTGGCAGCCTCACTTTCAGGTTTGTGGATGTGTGATATAATTTCTCTCTTAGAATTAAATGGTTTGAGCTTCCTACTGCCTTTACAAGCCTTAGCTCCTTGTCAGAGGCTACTGCAGTAGATACCAGCTCCTGCTGTGTCAAGTAATGTGTGTGTTACTTGGAGACAGTGCAACTCAAGGACATGAGGTAACCTATACCAGTCATGACTCTGAGAAGGGCTTCATTCCATATGCTTGGAGATAAAGAAGTATATTTATCATAGAAAATGATATCTATAGGTATGCCTTGGTATTCCAAAGCTGTAAATTCTTTTAAGCCACGCAACCTTTGCAAATACAAAGTACAAATATAATTAGGTGCCTGATTACCTTGAGTCGCTGTTATGCGCCAGAGGCACAAACCAAGGAAGATCGAGGCACTGTTTGCTCAGCTGAGGCTTTTGCTCAGCAGAAGGGTCCTCTCTGCCCAGCTTCTCCGTCTGACTGACGTCATGGGCTTCAGCAGCGTTTGTTTGTCGTCCCAGATGTGGCTGTAGGCACAAGCAGCTGAACTGCTGTCCGAGTAAGCTTTTCTTTTGGCAGATCTAGGAGCTCAGGTCTTTGGGGAGATAAAGAGTGTCATCAAATTTTACACCAGTAACACGTGCTTAATCTTTTGGAACCCCTTCACCTTATGTGGTGTTGGAAAACCATAAGCTGGTTGAGCAGCTGTGGTGCCTACCTCCATGACATGAAATTCCTGTCTCCTCTCCTACCCTCATTTCCACTCTCTGAAAGGATCTAGAAGTCTGATTTTTGCAAATGTGTATGTAAGTAATTCCCAATACATCTGAATTGTCCCAGTAAATTGAATTAGACTAACTTTATGTGCTTGAACTCATGTGGGAGGACCGGGTCTTCTAGTTTGTAACTTTAGTGCTAATAAAGTTCTGAACAGAGAGAGACACTGAGAAAAATTCAGATCTTATTTGGACTGGTAAAAATCAACACACTAGAACTGCATCTAGTATTGTAGGAGCAACTTCTCTGGCAATGTGAACAGTTTCTCTGACTAGATTTGGTTAATTAACAGTGTCCCTTGGTCTGCTGCTCTGCCTTCTCTGCACATACAGCTTTATGTAGGTACATTCAGGGCTTGATTTGGGGGTAAATACTTACTTAGTGCACTAAACTACCGTTATTGCAAGCCAAATTTGATTAGAATTGCTTCTTTTTATCCTTTTAAGTAGTACCATCTGCCCCAGTGTTTTAGAAAAATGAAACTAAGAAAAGAATAAATCCTCTGTGTTTATCATCTGGTTCTGATTACCTACTTTATTTTCTAAGTAGCAGTGGAACTTATTCAGCAAATCAGTGTACAGTCCACAAATGTGGTATTAATTAATGAGGTAGATGCTTTGGACTTGCCTGCTACCAGCTCAGTGGTTTCTGAGCATGTTGGTGCATTGCAGAGAGTTCCTGATTTCTCTGGCTAGCTCCCAGCTGGGTGTTGATATTGCTCAAACTACAGAGAGGGCAAAATACTGAAGGAGATACATTCTTTGCTATGGAACAGCACCCTGTATTGTATCTTTGGAGCGCTCAAAGGATAATTTTACATTAATGATGATTTCTAGAGAAAAATCTCAGAAGTAATTGGCCCAAGTATTATAGGAATATAATTTAATTGCAGGCATGAAATTTAATGTAAATAAATAGCAGACAGTTTTCTAGTAACTTCTTTTGGCCAAGATGATTATAAAAGTAGATAAATTAAAAACCAAATAGTCTCAAAAGTTGCATTTCCTCTTTCAAAGTAACCAGTTGCTTTCAGAGGACAACAATATACATCATTGAAAGACTTTAGTGGAAGAAGTGGTTAGTAAAGTCTGTGCAGGCAGTGATGCCTGTCCTCACAAGAATGATACTTGATAAAGTAAGAAATTCTTGTCTTGTTTTATGGAATATACCACTGAGATGTCAAATTCCTTTAAAGAGGTACTACACATGTCTAAAATGTGTTCTACCTTTCCATCTTTTCATTTCCTCTGCTTGAGGACCGCCATGGGACTGTATTCTGTTAGTGATGGGTGCTGAGTTTCCTTCCCAGCCATTCTGGGGGCTCCAGCCAGTTCTGCAGACCTTCCCTAAGCTGTCAGATGGGCCTTGCTATGGGTCTCTGAAGAGAATGTGCTGTAAATCCCAGCATCTGCTCACAGACCTGTGGGATGGGTCAGTGCATTTGCAGGAGGTGGAGTAACAGAACAAGCCACAGACCCACTTGCCAGGTTACTGCTGCAGTATTTTCCCTCTTGAAAGAGCAGAAGTGTAACAGAACCATGTCCTCTGGAAACTGGAAGCTGAAGGTAGATTTACTGCCAAGAAAACCTTTCAGAATATTCAACTCATACTTCTTTTATTTCTATCCATTATACACACAAGTGTGATGTGCCTTCCACCCCTTGCTTCCAGATACAGTTGTAGCAAAAGGGTACATAAAAAATTAAATTAGTTAATTTCTAATAGTCTACAAATATTTGAAGGATGCTGTGAACTTTCTGAACTATTTTTTGAGGTTACTCATTACTTCAATCAATTAATGTTTGTTTAAATGCAAACACAGCTGTTTTGTAGGGTTGTTTGGTTTTTACCCCAATCACGAGGGCTCACAAACTGAGCAAATGAAACACTTTGGGTTAACAAACCCTATTTCTCCAAAGCCCATAGTCTCAAATGACAAATATTATTACTCTCTGAACTTGGGGCATGAGGGTGGATGGGAAATCGGCTCAGGTTTGGTTGGTTTTCTTCTGATGTTGTTGCCTTTTGGTTTGTAACCCTCAAAACCATAAAATTCATAAAACTGAGCTTCAAGTAATGGCTTGTAAGATGGATTTTGTCTCTATCAGTGTGCCAAGAAAAGAGACATTTTTGTACAAACACTGAGTTTGTTTGCAGTGTCCCCCTGTGCCATATCTGAAATATATATTTGGCCTTACAGGCCCCAACAAACCTGGTGTTGACTCTCATCCCTGCTTGTGTCAGTGACCACGCAGAGCCCCCCCCTTAGCCCCAGATGATGTTTGTGCTCTATTTAAACAGCAGACACCCCCCTGTATTACAAGACAGGCTTTGCCTAGTCAAAAGAAGCAAGGATAACCTTTCTCCCGCAAAAAACTTGGACCAGCCTAGTATTTGCTAGTACCTTTCAAGCCCTCTGATCTGCAATATGCACACTGTAGCCCTATTTCACTATTGTTTTATAGAAAATACCCCCAGAAGTTCCCCCCCCCCCCTTTTTTGAATCTCTCTCACCTTCCTAGAGGGCACTTCAGCATTTCTCGATTGTTAATTTTTCCAGATTTCTAATATTCTAGTTTTTCTTCCCTAAACAGGTATTTCCTTCATTTACGCTAATTTTTCCTTTATGAGCATTAAAACCTAACCTTTTTGTGGGCAAGGAGTAAATACAGGATTAGCAAACTTGCACAATTGCTTGGTTCACATTTCATTCTTTGCAGTGTGATCTCATTAATGAATAGTCAAGTTGAATTTGGAAAATGAATACAGGATAAAAAAAAGCTGCTTTGTACCACTCAGATTCTGCTTAAGGAATAATTAATATTGACTGGATCTAATGAAAAGGTAGGCTTTTCAATTTATAATTTTGAATTGAATGTTTGCTATGGAATTTCTTATTCTTCTAATTTCTTGAGAAATAGCAACACCTAAAGATCCTGAGATCATTTGCTTGGAACCCTGCTGATTTCATTCTTACTAAATTCTATAGATCTGAGCCTGTAGTTATTATGAAACTTAAAGGAAAACGACAATTAAAGTGATTATTTCAGTAAAATGTTAGAAAAATTAACCTAATCCCTATTGTTAAGCAGACAGATTTTTTTTTTTGTATGGAGAAAAAAGTTATAACAAATAATTCATTAAAAGTTTTAGTTTTCTGAGTCCTGTTAAGCTGTTCATATTTTAAACTTTATTTCCATAAGAGCTACTTTTGCATTAGTGTAGATGTGGTTTCCTTGTAACTCTTGAATTTCTTTAAAAAACATGTCAGAAACAACCACATGTTTTAGATTCCTTAATGAAGGCAGCCTATTTGTCCGGCTCAGGTCTGTTTTCTTGTAATGAATATTTAGCACATTAACCTGAGCACAATGGCTCGTTCCACATTTCAGGCTGGATACCAAGTGGCTATGAACCCTTCAGTCTCTTGCTTTCTGTTTGATCAGCAAGTACTTGTGAATGGGAGAAGTGTGTGGGATTGAAAACAGCACAATTCACTATTCCTGCCAGGGCTTTGCTCGGGCAAACTGCACCTCACCTCTGAGAACCACACACATCACGTCCAGAGCCTGATCATGTGTGGAAATTAAAACAGAAGCAAAACAGTTTCCAGATGCCATCCACATTATCCTTCTCTCTAAAGCTTTGATATATTTTTGAGAAAAATTTTTATTGGTGTAAGGCTCTAGGTTCTGTGAATTTGGAGCAAGCTAATAAGATGGTAATTAAAACAACAACGATCAAAACAGATAAAAGTAAGAACAGCAGATGCTAAAGAAAACTGTTACAGAAGAAATTTGTAAGATAAGACTTCAGTAAATCTACAGGAAATCTTCTATAAACCTCCAGCTGATAATCACAGGAATAAAAATTAAAGCAAAAAAGGATCTTCTATGAAAAAAAAAAATCAAAGTTTAGAGTCAAACCTTATCTGTTGTTCTCTGTGCTGTGATCTGCTGTGTTGCACATGTGGAGTTTTTGGGTCATCTCTGGTTGAACACCTTTCCGCTAATTACTCCAATAAAACGATTATGGAATTTTAGTAATCTTTCAAGTCCATTTGATGTGCCCGCAGGAAGCCTCCTTTATGTTCTTTCCTAATTATTCTTATTTAGAACAATGACCTAGGCTGACTTTGTTAGATTTCATTTTTTGGAATATATTTTAAGTCAATAGGTCAGTAGGGTCTTAATGTGAGATTCTTGTCCCTATGCATTTGTGCATAATCATCCGGATCCTTTTCCATCCCTGGTACTGCAGGTGGCCCGGTGTGTGAGTACAGGGAAAAGGCACAGCAGCTGCCTCTCCCACTTGGCATGATTGCCTAGGAGGGAGTTATACAAAAGGAGAGAATTGATTTCTACGTTGGTTCTGTGAGAAAAATGAAACTTCCTGCAATTTCTCTGTGTGCGTCTCCCTCACCCCCAATCCCCTTCCAAATAACTTTTGAACCCTTTGGTCAGTTTTGGCCCTGTTGGATTGGGAGGTTACACTGCAGGAAGTTAATTGAGATGAGCAGTAGGTAAGAGGAGAGAGTCCACCAGCATCCCAGTGAAGAGGAGCTTGTGGCTCGGCATCCAAAAATTCATACGGAAAAGAGACGTGAATGCTCCAGGTAGATGAAAAGTAGCCATCGGAGATCAAACCAAACCCACAAAACTATGGGGAAAACTAGCAGCACTGTGCTGTGCATAGAACTTCTTGGTTTTCTTTCTCCTAAAGCTTTAAGGAATGTTTCTTTTTAGCCTGTTCCCCTTTGCTGTTCCTTTGCTTGCTGACGCTACTCTTGCAACCTGAGCAGTAGCTGTGAGTCTCTGCAGATTCATTCTTTCTTAACAAAGAGCTAAGCATGCTTAAAATTGATTTCTCTGGATGCAGGATTTCCATATTATATATCACGCAGTTGTATTTAGTCTGAAAAACTATTTAAGAACTTCTGAATTTTTTAAAATGGAAATAGAAAGCTCTCCTTTTTTGACATGTTTGTGTTTTCACTGGTATCCATCTCTAAGTTGAGGTCTCAAGCATGGTTGTGTTATATTTATCTATCTATCTATCTATAGAGAGATCTTTGCAGCATTTTTACAGGAGCTACTGAATTGTTTTACCTGAGCTTTGTAAGTGGCTTGATTTACTTATGAGCTGAGAGGCGCAGATGGAAACCTCCACTATTTGTATATCCCAGACCATCTTTAATTCTTTTGTAAGTGGTTCTACTTCCATTGCATTATTCCAAGTCGAAATGATTTTGGAACATTCTTTGCTGGTTAATTGGAAAGCTGTTATTTATGGCTTCCAGGTGATTTCACTGATGGGCATTCAGGGTGGTTTTCTGGCTTCATCTAAACCTGTTGATTTAGAAGTGGGTTTTGATTTTGCAACTGATGTAAGTTTTTCTTTCCACTTAATCCTTGAGATCAGCTAGTAGATTTCATAGAAAAGGAAAGATAAACTGTATCCTGAGCCTACTCACAGAATATGCAGTCCAGAAATAACATACTGTACAGACTGATGGAGCAAGTACTATGAATATTTTCCTTTCCTACAGATGTGATAGTTCTCAGAAATCCAGCTTTCATTTGGACTATGCCAAGTGAAAAAGGGCTCTTTTCAGCATGGGATATTTCAGAGTTTAAATAGTCTCTTTGTACTAAGAGCTCATGCACTGTTTTTTACTGTTTATATTTTTGGCAGTTGTCGTCCTTTGAAGTGATAGGGGAAATGGAGCAATCTGCAGCTCACAAGAAAAAATCAGGAGGCTAAAGTGATGTGCCCTGGGACTTGCACTTCATTGTCTTTGCAACCGTGATCCCAACAGTACAGGTACTCCTGGAAGGTCACAGGGCAACAGCCCAAGGTGTCAAACCCTCTCTGATCCTTCTTCTGAGGCAGGGTTTAGTTGTCTTTCATACTGAGAACTCACCTTTATATATTTTTAATGAATAAGATGAACTTCTTGTTACATTAAGCTTCATTTTCAAAGTGGAAAAGGAAGAGGTCTGTGAAACATGTCCCTGCTTTCCCTGTATTTCTTCCTTAGAAGAGCTAGGACTGCAAGTAAGAGAAGAGTAGGGCCAAGTAAGCTCAAAGGACAGAGGAAACTTAGCCTGAACAAAACCTTTCCTTGCAGAAGTGTCTGACTTTGGTGAAAATTATATATTGCTTTTGAGTAGCAAACTTTACAAGAGTGCCAAGTTACTTTAGTATTTGTAAAGTCAGTGACTAAAAAGGAAAGAGATAATATTTCAGATAATTTTGGAGAGTTTGTTTGTTTGTTGGCTTGTTTCACTGGTTTGAGGAAGAAATGAAAACTCCTTTGGTCACTAAAGGAAATCAAATAGCCAAGATATTCAAAGCTTTGATCACAGTCTTGAATCTAAAAATATAATAAACTAAGTAGCACTGCAAACAAACATAAGTTTAGGCATCAGTAACAGTAACTGATAACCAGCTTTATGGCTGGTATAATTTAGCTAGTTTAAAATAAAGGAGCTAGCAGCATAAGAAAGCCATTTCGAAAAGCTGGCAAAAACTCTTGCTTTTCTGGGCACCACCTTCTACCTATTCCTTTGTTGCTGCTCTCATGAAGAAATTTGATGAGTTAATGGCTGCAGTGTGTGTTCTTGAATGATAAGCCTAATTCTTAGTTACACAGCTGCATCTGGAAAGGTCAACAGAGGACAAAGGTCACGTCTCCAATAACGATACTTCCTTACATGTTAAAAAGTTCACAATTCTTTAACAGTTTTCATTTTAGAAGCTAACAGAATAATCACCCTCAACAGTTTAATGCCATCAGTCTAAAAGTATTTTCTTTGAACTGCTGGCCACTGCCTTATTTGTTTATTTACCTATTATTTTGGGAGAGGAGGAAGAGGGTGTAAGGGGAAACCAGGAATTGCTGCATGAGAGCTGAGCTGTCTCGGGTATCACACCAAACAAATATCTCTTGGGAATGTTCTAGGTGTGGTTGCAGCTCTCCCAGCACAAGGGACAGGCTCTGGGAAAAATGAGTGAGGTTTGGGTGTATGACATTAAAACTTCATGTTCTGAGCATAGAAATACCTCTTGAAGAAAAGTCCTTCCCTGTTCTCAGTGGGACTGCAGTTCTGTGAACATCTTAAACTATTTATTCATCTATTATCTGGTTTCATTACAAGCAGATTTTTTCCCCAGCCAGTTCCCCCCAAAGGCGATGGGAGCTTGTGTTGGCACAGGAGATGCAGAAGCAGGCAGCAGATGTCAGCTGGGAGGTGGGAATGCTTCTTTTCCTGGTGGCCACTTACGTGTTCAAAGCATTTGAGAAACCCACAGGCTCAGGAACTGCTGAGATGCAGGTTCCAGAGCTGTGTGGTAACTTTCCTTGCAGCCACATTATGGTATTTACCTAAAGGGCTTCGTTCCCTGTATTACCAACAATATTAACAAGAAATTCTTTGTAAGAAGCTTGGGCTACGTTCACTTTCAAACCACACATACAACTCAGAATACTGCTTATAGCAGTATTTTAAGGTTTAGTACTTTACCTTGTTGTTGGCAATGTGACTTTGCGACCCTGGACTATAAAGTCAAAGAGTGCTTTGTCAGTGATTTCTGAAAAGTAGGGATTTCATCCTGACTTGGCTTTACAGTACAAACACAAATGTTGTTCATGATTTCTGCCCTCTGATAATGATTTCATCTTATGAAGACACTGGTGTGACAAGCTCACCCCTTTACGTTAGTGGAGTAGTTAAAATGCAGAGCTGTTCAGAGTAGTATTTAAATGTCTTTTGCAACCCTAGAGGTGAGTGACCTTGCTGCCCTGGCTAAATTCCAGTTTACATTATTACAATCTACTACTTAACTCCTCAAGGAAATGCTGTGCAGAGGCCAAAGCTAAACCTGCACTGTTCAGTCCGAACTGGGATATCCACAGAAAACAGTGCCCTGCAGGGATTCTGCATCGGGATAGGTGTTTGCTGTGAAGCACTGGGGTGTTAGCTGAGGTATAAATTGCTGCCTTTGCTTCTGCCATCACCAGAAAGACTCAGATACTAAAGGTAATCAGCAAGTACAAGCCAGAACAGAGAAAGAACAGGCTTTAGGACCATCCAGAAATGTATTAAATGACCCTGACAAGTTTTGCCCTTGAAATTATAAATTAGTCAGAACAATATTTGACCTGTAAACAGTGAGCCCAAAGAAGGGCTGAAGGACAATTCTGGTGCTGCTAAGGCCCAGGGAAAAGCAAAAATAAAAAGTTAAAAGCGATGACATTTTATTTAAAGGAAATAGAGTAGCATGCTTTCATTTTTTTCTGAAGATTCTTATCACAGAATGGAATAGAAATTTTGCAGGAAGGGAAGATTACCTTTATTAGGAAAAACTGTCTGTCAGAATAGGTCAGCACTGAACAGATTCCATACCATAGAATGGCTTCTATCAGAGGTTTGCAAAATTAGACAAGTATCTGTCAAGAACAAATATACCAGAGTTACTCTGTTTTGGGACAGAAGGTCTGTTCAGGTTTCTCTGAGTTATATTTGAAGTTATTTTCCTCTGTCCTATTCTCTGCTGGTTCTAATTCTGGCTGTTAGCATGTGCTTTAGAAAGCTCACTGCAGACTGGGATTTGGCAGATTGAGGTATCTAAAGAGCCTCTCCAAGGCTAGACAAATGATTGTTAGGCTGAAATACAAAGATCCAGGTGATCCTAAAACACGCGGCAGTTTGCAGGGGTTTTTTCTCCTGGTCCTGAACTCAATAAACCATAGCAACTACTGTTAGTAATACCAGCCCCTTTCTCACAGCTTTCCTGCCAAGTCTGCCCACCAAGGACAGGGCACGTGTTGGAGCTGCTGTTAACTAATAACTGGTTTGGGCTTCACAAAATACCAATGCACAGCAGCGATTTTCAGTCTCTCTGGAACTACACTTGACTGGAACAAATAGGTTAAAATTACTGGTCAGCTCCTCTGCATTTAGAGCAGCCTCAGAGAACAGCCCCTCAGTCAAAGCCCACTGCCATGATGAACTCAGTAAGGCCTTGCCTCTATATTTATTTTTTTGTAATGCTTGCCATAGCTGCTGAATTTCAGGCCCTCACATTTATCTAACCCCTTGTCTGAGCGGAAAACTTGGGAAGTAAACAAGTCCCCTTCTAGGCACCTGCCACCCTTGTGTAGTCTGTCCCTCAGCCTAAATAAAGCTGTGACTGCTTCTGTGAAAATTACTGTCCTGCTGTGATGCACAAGGCACCTACAGGTACTAAACTATGACCTCTACATGTTGCTGAGGTATTTTCTTACCTGTTCTATTTATCACGTAACTGGAATCATAAGTTCAATCTCCTTCTCTGTGTCAAATCTTTCTATTAAAGAGTAATAAGATCTTTGTAAAGTAGCCTTTAGAAGGACAAAGCAGAAGCCAAAAAATCAAATTAAGATTTGACTTAGGGCATCACAGTAAATACAGAGACTGTTCATGGCTACTGAGATACATGAGATTTAAAAAAAAAAAAAAAAAAGAAAAAAAACTGAGTAACAGCAGGAAACTGTTTTAAAACTAAAGCATTCCAAAGCAGCCACGGACAGATCAGTAGCAGCCCTCCCTCTGTATTTTTCATTGCTGTAATTGCAGTATCATTCAGAAAACATTTTCTAAAAGGTTGGTCAAGAATGTGCCTACTAAATGTAGTAAAACAGTAACCAGAAATGTATTTCCTTCTTGAATAGAAAAACCACAGAGAGCTACAAAGTGAGGTCCCTCTTTGTATCCCAGTATGTTCAGTCTGCTGTGCAAAGCAAAACCAAGTCAGTAAAGACAAGATTTAAGTCTAACAGCTGTATCCTGATGAAGATTCTGAACACAATGCACTACTGCCTGAACACAAAACTAAACTGCACCTTCAGATGCTGACTTGCACGTGAATTGTCTCCTGCTCATACTGGGTTGGCTTCCAGGAAAGCACTTGATTTTCACAAGAACATGTGAATTTAAAAAACCCCACATGAACAGATAGTAAGGTTTCCTCCTTAAAAACCACACTTAAATGTTGCTGACACAGTAACACAACAACAGGCTTTGATGCAGCGCTTTTGCAACGTGTACAGATCTCTGCTCAACTCACACTTGTTTTTCACAGAGCTGAAGTCTGATATTTAAGAAAAAATACAAAAACCTTTCAGTGGGTCTTTCCTAGTATAGTGCTTATTTTGAAAGGGGAAAATCTATTTACTTTTCATTTTCCTGTATTTTCTATTTCTTCATGCTTCTGAGTTTTCAAAACCTATCATTTTGTCAGTTACAGTCTTAACTAATTTTCCCTATTTGTTCTGTTAAAACTTTTCATTTAGGGAAAAAGCCACTGGGTCCAAGGTTCTGAAAAGGCTGTATCAGTTTCAGCTCTGCAGATAAGAGGGATGGAAATAAAAATTGCATAACATTTGGGGAGCTGTGATTTTTCGCTTCAGTGACATACACCATGAGGTTATCTAAAAAGCTGTTATAAAAAGGAAGAAAAATGCAAAAGCAGAGAACTGGCCATAGTTGTGACAGCATTAGTGTGTTTTCCTTCTCTCCCTTTAAGTATGATAGAAATAAAATACACATGAACTTACAGGCAAACTAACTTTGAAAAACTTTTACAGGTTTTAAAATGTTGTTTGTCTGCATACCAATGACTAAAACAAGAAAGCAAAATGCCTAAAAATTAAACACTTTCCTAAAATTCTCAGTAATACCAGTCCTAGGTAAGCAATCTATGATAGAAGAAAATGTGCCTCACAGTCATGACAGTCTGAAGAGCTGCAGTACCTGACTTCATTGTATGAGAAGATGCAGGAGCCCTTTGCTGCTCTGGGACTAAGTTAACCCTAGCTGCTTTAGTCTGGAACTGGACCAATTAACTATTTTTCACATTATTGTCTGATTAGAAGGAAATATAAGGAGTGTGCAAGGGACTATCATCACTCAATTCAAGTTGCATGGCAGACATTCCAAGGCTCTTTACAGAAACCAACATCTTCTAAGTATCTTCATATCCCCCCACATTCACGTTTTGACATCCTTGATAGTGAACTTAAAGAATAAAAAGGTAAATTTTCTATAATAACGAGTTTTAAACTAATCTTTGGCTTTTTTTTTTTCTGAAGCCAGCACTCAGACCTTGTTTTTAACAGTTCTTTTCAGTGCCCCTGTCTCTATGGCAATGTTTCCATTTCTCACTGATTAACACTCCCCCCACACCCTCACCATGGCAGGCCCAACAGCCAAAGTACCTCGCTCCTAAATGTAGCAGTGAAGTCACTGCTGTGCCACATTCTGGGTACAACATCCATCCCTCTCTGGCTGCAGCCTGGGACCTGTTTGACCCCGAGGCAGCTGATGATGGGCCTGGCAGCACAGCAAGGGCCAGCACTGCTCACCAGGAGCAAACAGTGCCTTTGTGTTACAATGGGAGAGGTAAACCTGCCAGCAAAATAATCTGAGGTGCTCTCCCTGATGCCTAAGGATGAATTTCAGTATTTCTATACATGATTGGAAGTGACAGACTTTGTTGCAGGACACATTCCCTCAAAAAAGGAAGAAGTGTTGCCACTAAGTGCCTTCTCACTATATGGTGTTAACAAAGGAGAGGAAGGAAAGGGTCCTCCACTTTGTTTTAAAGGCAGAGTAGGGAGAACTCAGGCTTCACTGACAAAAGCTGGATTGTTTTTGTTCCAGCATTTTTCATCTGAATAGTTTTAGCAAAATATTGTTTCTTCAGAGCTTTTAGTGACCTGTGCCCTTTGCATCTGCTTGCCTTCATACTGCAGCACCACAGGAGACTGTATTCACTCTTAGGCCCTCAAATTCACCACTTCAATTCTACACTGATATGTAGAGTTAAACGATATATAGGAACTCCAGCTGGTGGATTAAAGGCCTATTAAACTGGCTGTCACATAAACTGATACATCTCCTACATGATGCAGCTGTCTTGGTATTTGGAAAGGTTTCATTGTGCTCTGATGCACTGAGTACCCTCTGCCTAAGAATCTCCATCCTCTGTGAACTCCACAAAACATTAACATCTATATTCTCTAATCAGGAATGTTAAACCACTTCTGGTCTGTCTCAACATCTGGAGAGGAACTTCTGGGGAGCAGACTTGTTACTTATCTGTATACAGCACCAAGAACCACCCTGATTTCCCATGCCACACCTCGAGCTAAGCTCTATCACCAACTGAAGGCATTTGCTGCTGCAACAAATAAAAACTGGCAGCAGTAACCCAGCCTCAGCAGGGAAGATTTTCAGCAGCTGAGCTGTCACTCTGCTAACTGATCACAAGTCAGATAATGAACTCAGTTTTGCTATTAGCCTTTTAAATATACTTGCAAGAGGGAAAAAAATAGTCCCCAAACCAGGTTAAACGTTTTCTAAGGTCACAGAGAATCAGTAATAAACTAGGAGCAGAATCAGCTTTTCAAAACTTTAATCCCTCCCCCTAGTTCTGCATTCCTTTGGAAACAGAAGCTGCTAAAATTTTTGGCCAAAGGACCTGAAAAAATTTTTTAAAGAATATTTAATCCACAAAGCTTCAACTTGCAGTATAAAAAACAGTAAGATGTCTGTTTAGAAGGCTGATATCCAACTGTAGTCCATTTTTCTTATTTTTCGTAGATCTTTTTCCTGGGATTTAGACAGTTTACATCTTGTCTCTCCTAATAATTCCATATGGCTTGTATCTTCTTGTTCCATTTCTGTGACATCTTCCTCATCTGAATCATCCTCTGCTTTTCCACTTTCCATTTCTACTTCATCAGCAACTTCTTCAGCACTGGAAGACGATTGGAAACAACCCAATTAATAGGTACTCTCACAGACTACAGCAATATAGGGGAGAAGTTATCTCAGAAGTAACTAAGAAGTTACTTAAAAGTAACTAATTAAACATTAGATTTTATCGGGTTTTTTTTCATTTCAGTCTACTTTAAAACTACTATACTTTTCCTGCCATCTCAATTTCAAGCCATTTTTCAAATAGCTCTCCTCTAAGTAAACTTAAAATAGTTTTCTTTCTTGAAACATAATACATAACCTGCAGAGCAGGCAGGTCAGCATTACGACAAATGTTACAACATCACAGTCCTACAGGATTAGAAACACTGGATATACTATACTGGTAGGTGAGACAGTAGTCAGGAGGGCCATTCTTCTCTTTCCAATCTGAAAAACATCACTTGGTCTTAAAAACTGCAATACCTAGGGTGTTACTAGGGAAGAAAAAAAGATTCTTTGGTTGTTGTTTTTTTTTGTTCGTTTGTTTTTTCTAAACACAGAGAGGTGTTTAAAGTGGCTGTTCCCTTCTGAGTTCAAGAGTTTTAAGCCTGTGCTGAAGTATAAAGCACAATTCCAAAGAATTATATGGAACAGTTACCATTTACAATGCATTGATTAATAGTATTAATTCACGTGTCTGTTGTATAAATATTCCAGATCTCATTAGGAGTGAACTGCATGGCAGAACAGCACTGGTCTTCTAAAAATCATCTGTTCTAACACAAACTATTCATCATTCACAAAATGTAAATAGAGAAGCACACTGTAATATCATAGTGCCAAGGAAAATAAATGCATTTAATGTTAATAATATATCCACTGTATAATATATACACTATACAGGGATAAATTCTGGTCAATCTTCAAGGGCCTGCTGCTGCAGCCCTTACATGTACCTTTAAATGCACAGCCACACTAACCACTACTGTCAAAGTACAAGCTCTGCAAGTGCAAATATTTACACAGGTCACTGAACTCTCACATTCTTCAGGACTGAAACCAGATGCAAGTTTCCATGTATTAGACTTTTGCCAGTGCTTTGCTGATGTTTGGTTGTGCCATGCAGTAAGGAATCTTGCAGCAGTGGCCAGCAGAGCGTGGCAGAAGCCAGGACACTGCTGCTGTGGCAGAACACGGAGCAGACACAGGAGCTGCTCCAGCTGGTGTTTGTTTCCGGGTGAGCCCTGGCCCTGCGAACCACCCACTCGCCTGTCTGGCAAATCCACAACAGCAGCTGGTTCCAAGGACAGGTCTTCATCTCTGGCCTGGCAGAGTTTAATGAAACACTTTAAAGAATAGATGGCACAAAATTGCAATCGTTTAACTGGCTTCAGTGTAAGTGACAAGATATTAATCCTAACACAAGACCACTGTCATAACCCCTGTGCCTTCCTTTTTTAGCAGCATACATTGACCCCAAAGGAGTAAGTTACATTACACTTTAAGTACCTATCAAACTACTCCATTCAATTGAAATTAATGCACTCTAAGCCAAACTTAGCTGTGCTTACAGTACACACTTGTATTTTGTAGCTTAATTAGAAATGAAATTTGAGTTCTAAACAAATTCTTAAGATCTAACTTCTTGGTGTATCTAGAAACTGAAACCAAAACTTATGCAGGAGTCATAGTAATTTCAGATAAAGTTCAGAATCTAATATTTAACCAAAAATAGCACTAAAAAGCAGTTAAATCCCTGGAATGAAGTTAAATTCATAGAGAATATTTGAGTGCAAAAGGCAGCATTTTGCACATAAGCACATTATGCAAAACCCAGCAAAAATAACAGCAACAGAACAGCCAATACACTCAACAGCCAGACCACTGCCACTTTGAAGTACTCTAACTTACTGCATAGATGAAAGTGTTGGAAAACTGCTTTTACACTTTAAACAAAGATGCACATAATTTAAAATAACTTTGATAACTAAGGAGAATTCTTGAACTTTTCTTACCTTTTGTTCTCTTTAGAGATGAGCAATGAGTTAATAAATATAGTACAGAGGAAGGAAGCAGATGGCAAAACGTGTGCTGGAGTGTGCAAAAGCTGCAAAGATAAAACAGAAGCTTTATGAAAGATTTTGTTTGCTGTGATTTTGTTTGTACACTTACTGTAATTACTCCTACCTCTTTTACAGCAGGTGAAGCTTGCTCCTGCTTATTATGAACAACTGGTTTTCCAAGGTCTATATCCTCTTGCGCTTGCTGACGTCTGTGCTTTCCCAACAGCAAACTAAATGGGGTCACAGGAAGACTTTCTTCTACTGCCAGCTTGAAAAAATATAAGTAGAATTTTAGTGTCACAAATCTAAGTTCTATCTCCTTTGAAGTTACCAAAATTCAGAATAAACCCAGGTGACAAAACTCTACACTCAAATTTAACTCAACTGAGCTATGTGGCTCTTTGTACTCGTTCTCTCTCAGGGGTCTGGAGAGAATCCTGCACAGAGGGTTGCAAAATTCTCCAGAATCTGGACCCGAGAACACCAGATTTTAGTTGGCTGATGTACCCATTAACTTCCACATATGGAAGGTGGTGAATGTGCCAGAACAACTAAGGATGGGTTTTTCAAATCCACTTGGAACCAAAAGATCACTTATACTCTAGTGTCATCTGCAGAGAGGTTAAATTATGTAATGGGAAGCAAAACATGGCACCTTGACTTCTGGCATTTTCCTACATGAATATACCTTCATCTGAGCACCAAATTATTCCCCTACTCTCCAGAGAAATTGATTTCTTATGCCCACATTCCCATGGGATTCTATATTAGAAAGATATTAACTTCTACTTTGATCTATTTTATCTAATCAACCAAATGCTGCTGTTTCAATGAGTATGAAACACTTCTTCAACATGAATTAAAAAAAAACCAATTTCACAGATTACTTCTCCACAGAAATACATACTGGAATGCAATTCTGGAATTCCTTCTCACTGATAAGTCACAATTGACGGACAACTGTTCATCCTCATCAGACAGCACAGTTCAGACCACACTCAAGGTTCCAAATGTTACAGAAACCAAGGTAAGGAAAGAACTTACTCAAACATTTTGCCTCATTTGTGCAACCTGAATCTTTTAGAAAAGTATCCTTTTTTTTTCCCCCAGGGGAAATGGAGAGTTGGTTACTGATACTTTTAAAAAAAATTTTTTACAAACAGCACTTCTTGTCAAAAAATAAGCAAATCCAGATTACTGCCCCTTCAGCTAAGTGACTGTGACTCCAGGTAAGGATCTGGTGTGCATTTCCATGACAGAAGGGAATTTCAATATGACAAAATGAACATCATCAGAATTTTGAACTGCTCTGTCCATCTGAGTCAGAACTTCTGGGAGAGGTACCTGTTTGCTCGATGGTGTAAGCTTTTCTTCCAGAGGCTTTGTGCTCAGTGTCATTAGCTCCTAAAATACAGAAGGATGTAGCATAGTTATCATACGTGCAACTGCTCTCCATATTTCCATAGCTTGCCTACAGAAGCTTCCAACTGGCCCAAAAGCTTTTATCAGTCAAGTGGAAGAGGCAAAACCATCTCTTCCCCTTTATTTTGTAAAGAAACTAAAGAGAAGCAAGAATGGACCTAGAGGTTCTATAGACTTTTTGGGAAAACAAACAAAAAACCCCACATCCCCATCCAGAAATTACAGGGAAACTGAGTATCACATGGAACATTTGTATAACCAGCAGTAAGATATACAGCTTCTGGCTGGTTGCTTAAGTTAAACAGCATAGGCAATGTTCCCAGGTTATCTAGTTTCTTGTATCAATGAGGCAGCATAAACTATTCACAGTAGAAAACCAGTACATAATTTTGAGCTGAGGCTGTTTTGGCAGTTGAAAGCCTTCAACAAAGCATGGCTTACACTGACTTGAAATCACAGAAAGAAACTCCTAAGCTCATAAGCAGAACTCTGAATTTGTATCAATCCATTTCAAAGAAAACAGTTTTTCCCCGGGATCCACCTGCCAATTACTATTCCTTACTTGTGTATCCGTAAGAAAAAATAGTTGGGATTTTCTTAGCCAAAGGTATTTTTCTGAGCTTATCATTTCAGGTTCATCTCTTGGAACAAAGGCAGCAAGAAGGATCTTTTCTTGACAAAGGTTTCTCTGGATGTAGATTGGCCGCGGCTCATTTGGTTTAAACACAAACACTGCAAAACCAGGAAAATCTTCTCATTAAATCAGGAAATTCTTACCCTCCTGGCCAGCTGTCAAAGCCCTGCGTATCACAGCCAGGAAGGCTGGACAGGATTGCCTCCAAGCACTAGTTTGCAGGAATATAACGGCATAACTTCACTGCATAACAGAAGGTACCTTTCACAGTACTCCAGCCCAGAGAACGTACTTGGAAATTAACGTTTCTGTAGGAAGAGTTCTCTTAATTTAATGTCAGAACTCTAAAACGTAGCTGTACAGTTCTGCATTTACAAGAGAGGGTCAAGAACATTTAAGACCCTCCCCCAGAAAGTGTGGTTAATCCTGAGCTATATCCTGTACCAGAAACTACCTGCTGGAAGAAAAGAGAACATGCTTTATTTGAATGCTGCTGTCAGATATGGCTCTGTTTCCACAGGTGCAAGCACACACTGAAGTCCATCTCGCAGCTTTCGTGGTCTGAATTCTAAGAAAACCTTTTCCAGAAATTGTGCTTCCCCAGTTTTAAATTCTGCTGATCAAGACTTGTCAAAGAAGGCTTTGTACTTACAGCTGGACTCTTTGGAGAGCCATGAGACTGCGGCAATATGTTCAGAAAGGGGATCAGGTTGCAGAACTACGACGTTGAGGTGGGCACTCCACTCCACTGAAAGGCAAGCACAGCAAGAGCCAGAGGTGAAAAGGAGCCAAACTAAAGGTCAAACAAAAACCACACAGGGCCTTAGCTGCTGCAACAGGCAGTTTCACTCATTCCCTGGTGAATAAAAACACACAAATGCTACCAACTTCTACACGAGTGTAAGAAATACTACCTATTATTGGGTTAGCATTTACCTAAATTACAATTTATCCTGCACATGCTCACGAAGCACATGCATGCTGGACAGGATACTATCTTAAGTACGAAAATCATCCCATTTCCACAGGGCATTTTGTAGTGTGTAAATCTGGAACTGAACTAGAATTATTTCAAGGTTTCACAGTAATTTCAAGTATTAAATTACTCTAGCACACATTCAAGCTGATCTTACATGCACAAGTGAGCAGGTTCCAGCAACACAGAAAGCCATAATCAGTGGCACCAATAAGGTACTTGGAACATGTTAGTCTCCCAAAGCAGATGTTCCTACAGAAGTAAAAAGTCAAAACAAGTTAGTTACCTTCAGAGTTCATCTTTGTTTCTCTGTGTAGCAATTATTCACAAGTCACAAAAACCAGTCAGTTATGATTTAGTTTTGATATCTAAATCAGAAGTTTGCTTTTTGCATTCACCTCTAGTGGCATGAAACTCCACACACAACTATCAGGTAAGTCTGATGATTTAAAGTATGCATAAATATGTAAGGATTTGTAAGCATTCCAATATAAA
Organism: Edolisoma coerulescens; assembly: GCA_013397115.1. NCBI lineage: Eukaryota > Metazoa > Chordata > Aves > Passeriformes > Campephagidae > Edolisoma > Edolisoma coerulescens. The sequence continues at coordinate 1,784,363 of VWZW01001754.1, forward strand.
GGAGGGATTTTAAATGCTTAAATAGATTACAAACCCATACATAATTTTAAATGTTCACATTGGGATTGGAAAATAACTTCCATATTTAAAGAAGCCCTACTATTGTTTAGGAACCAGAAAGATAGGAGTAGTTAAAAAAAAAGTTATTATAAGCTGCTCCAGTTGAAGAAAACATGTGATTTAATTTCTCAGTCTCTTGCTTGAGAATAACAGAACAGCCTTATGACTTCTGATGATCAAAGATTTTCAAAAAAAGCTAATAAGGGACAGAATTTGTATATTAAAGCATAGCCTTTTAAAGTTATGCAAGTAATACTGTAATTCATTATATTCCTAGAGTAATTTGTTTCCTTTTAATATAATAAATAGTAAAGGCTATAAGAGGAGGCAGCTGGCCTGGGAAAAGCTTGCCACTGCACCAAGCTGGTGGCTCATGTGCCTCCCACAATTTTCCTGCACAGTTTCAGAATCACATTTCTCAATTTCTAATCTTAGAGGGCCAATGGAAAACAGACTCCATCACACAAAAGAAAAGCTTACAAACATACACACAACACATGGAAGGGAGAAATCTCTGTATGCTGCTATGATTCTTTGTGTCAATAGTCTTTAAAACAGTTGTGACCACAAAATGTGGATGTCTTTTATCATGACAGCATACAATGGAGCATGGCTGGGATAGTCTGCAAGGCAAACATGGATTTTCCAACAGAGGGCAGAGAGGATCAAGATATGTATTTCATAGTACACAAAAGGTCATTATGCCTTTATGGTTTATTGACATAATTTCTATTTGCATGTATGCATACACAAATAAAGAACCAACTTCTTGTATTTATACTTTTCCAGGATTTTGATTCATCCCTGGATTAATGCGGAAAAAGAGAAGGGCTAGCAACACACTACTTGTGTGCCCCACGATACAGATTTAAGGATGGGAGGTACAGCAGATATAAGCAAGTAAGAAGGAACTGCAACGCTCCATCTTATTTTTAACAGTATTTTTAACCAACCAACTAAAAGCCATTTTAATCTTTTCTATGTATGAATTTAAGACGATTAAATTCAATGTTTATGTGAACATATGCAAGGTCTTGGACTACCATGAATTGATTCTTTCTGTTCTGAGAGTTGAAATGAGACGTAAGAGCAGATGAAAAATGTACCTTATATTTCCAGGTGGATGGCAAAATGTACACTTAAGGTCCCAAGTAAGTGAATCCCATACAGTGACAGTTTCTTCAAAGCTAACAGCAAGCAAAGAGCCATCTTCTGAGAAGCAGCAGTTCGTAGCTTGGTAGTTGTGGTAGCTGCCTACAAAGTCACAGCTCCAGCTCACACTCTGCTGCGCTGCGTTGAATGAACAAGTCAGTTAATTCAAGTCTATACATGACGGAAGAATTCAAGTATTATTGCAAAATAGGCTCAAGAGCAAGGCAGTTTTTTTCACAATTTTTGAAGAGTACAGAGAATCTGCTCTGTTCTAGTATGAGAAACAGCTGGTAGGGTTTTCATTTGTCCTCAGTTTTGCATTTGAACAGTGAGCCCTGAGACTGGCATGGTACAATATTCATGCTTAGTTTGCCAACTCCATTAACTGTGCTCTCAAACAGGCAGAGGTTAGATAAAATGATACTCAAGTAGATTCAACACTTGCTGTTCTGAAACACTGTTCTAACTCTAGCAAGAACACGAGCATTACTCAAAAATTTGAACAGAGTCCAATAAAGCTCGTGGTTTATTTACAGAAGATTTGAGGATCACCAAGTGACCCACCAGCATGCTTCCGTGTGTTGGTTCACCTGCCCCTGCATTCTGTTGGGACACCTTTCCCACTCTGGATAATTACAATGAAATAAACCAGAGTTAAGTGATGTACTTACCACATTAACATACATTTCCTAGTATAAAATAATTCCTACAGCATGCTTTTGAAACATTTGAGTAGGATGAGGGAAAAAAAGGAAAGTAAGTTCATACTATGCGAAAATACTCTTTATATAAGGGCTACAAGTTGATGACTAAGAGACCTGCCTGTAAAAAAAAAAACAAAAAGAGAAAAAGCCAGAAATGATTGAGTACTTCCAACTGCATGGCACCATCTAGGGGCCTAGTGAGAGACCTGCTGCAATTAAGACACACAGAGTGTACTCAACTGAGGAACTCATTGGTAAAGTAATATTTGCTGCAGAAAAGCTGCAGCATGTCAAACCTTTCTACCTGAGCATTCTTACTCTGCCCCACTGGGCAAATACACCACAGCAGTCACCACTACTTGGTACTTCTACATATGCCAGGAAACAGAACCCTGTAGTCACTTAAAATACATCCTGATGAGGCCAGTCAGCAGACACAAAACTATTTTGTGGAAAGAAAAAAAAATTAGGTTTCATCCCCAACTGACACTATACTCAAGATCAAAGTATCTGCTTCTTAAGTTAAGATATAATTTAAGCTCAGAATAATTTATGAAGAAAAGCAAAGCCAACACTCTTCCAGATACCATTGAGGGGGTTACAATTACACTAAACAACAGAAGGTTTTGTCTTTCTTCTCATCAGCAGCCACTGTTGAGGAGCAAGGAGATTGGAAAGTCAGTTTGGCAGTTTGCCAAATGGAAAGCCCAGCAGCTCAGAAGTACTTTTGAACATGTTCTCACCTGCCCATGAAAAGACAAACAGGTTACTAAACTGCAAGCAGTTCAGCAAGACCACTATCACAGCTACTGGGAACATGAAATGACAAGACATCCAAGTGGCAGGAAAGTGTCACTTCACTTAAGTGTGCCTGACACTGCAATAACATTTAAGTAAAAGGAAATTAATATGTTGGAAATCTTCTGTATTTCACATCCAAAGGCATACAGAGCAATCAATACACATACACAGATGGTCTGTTCAAAAGAACTGAACATCAGCATGCCTTTCAAGAAGTGAAATTTGATTATTAAAAGTATCTCAGAAATACCTAAATACCCATTCTATGATGTTCAAATACCTAATGGAAAGGAAGGACATTCAAAAAATGAACTCTGAAGTGGTGGATCTGTAGAATGGCAAAGTGCTATTATTTTACACTAAGTCAACTCAAACAGAGTAACACATTTCTGCATCCTGCTCTGCATTGAGCAGGAGATTCACATGAAAAGCCTACCCAGAGGACTAACAAAAATCCGTTTTCTCAGCATGGAAAAATCATTACCACAAACAATTCTTTAACCAATGAACACAGACTGCCATTCCCTTCTGCAACAGCTTGCCAAGGTCTTTGGCTATTTCAGGAACCTCCATATCAATCTGCAGTACCGTAGAACTATGACAGAACTCCATCACAGGATGCTCAGGAGAACACGGTATTTCATCCAGCAGCGGAAGCAGATCAATGCATGGGAGCAAGCAAATGAAACTAGGGTCTTAATTTCTACAGCATGACTTCAAATGTCACTGTAGGTCCTTTCTAAGTCAGGATATTCTTATGGTTCTGTTACAAGGTACAAGTAAGAGTAAGTTGTATTTTGACCACGCTTACCTTCTGGATCAGTGTCTTCTACCATCACCCAGACTTTAAACACACAGTCTCTGCCAGTTGTTACCAGTATGAGAGAGTCATCTCCCAGTTCCTCCATGTCACGGAAGCACATGTCTGTGATGTGGTTGTCATGGGGCGTGTTTATTCTGGTATTCAGCTGAAAGCTACAGGAAAAGAAAACAGAAGCTTGCCATTCTATTTCATTTGGAACTTGGGGAAGACTTCAGTTAAAGTTGATTCTGGAATGGGCAGGGAGAACAGGTATGAAAGAAAACTCTAATTAAGACAGCTAAATGGTATCACATTAACAGCTCAGATTTCCCTAATGGCTTCCACACAGTAGCACAGCACCAAGAACTTTCACTAGGCAAGCATCTCTCAAATATGTAGCCTGAACTCTGGGCATTCTTTCCAGTATTTAAAAAACCAGTTACATAGTTGAGCTGTGTAGTAGCTTTCTTTTGCCTTTTCTTTAAGAAAATAATAATTTGTAGTCAAAATGTAACTTTTTTAATAGGAAAATTAAGGAAAGGGAATTAACCGGGTGCATATGTTCGCTAAAGACAAAGATCAATAATAAAATTATAATCTTCAGTACCTTCTGAAGAAGGACTAATCAATCAATGATGGATTGCACAGAGGTGGGAAAACTGAATGAGCTATAGAACCATTCTGTCAGGTCCATGATTTTTCATACCAAGAAAATATGTGAATTTAAGTCCCACGGTTACAATAGCCTCTGATTACTCTAAGTAAAACAGATCCAGAGCAATTATTTCTGACGTGTATTCAGTGCAATTCTGTGTTCTGTTGCAGATGCTGCAGAGTGCATGGTACCTTCCCTGATCTGGAAAAACTGCCTGTGCAAGGCAATGTCTTCCTGACAGCTGGAAGGGCAGCTCTATTCTCATTACCTTTGCAATTCTTCATGGTAGAACCACAGCTTCAGCTGTAACTCGGGGTCAGTCACTTCTTCACTCTCCTCTACTGTGGCCAGCCAGGTGCCCTGAGCGCTGAACGCCACCTTCACCAGGTCCGACTGCTTGAGACCCGCCTGGTGGATGTACTGGCGCTGCACAATGTCCAGCTGCAAAGCAAGGCCAGAGTTGTATTTTAAAATTCAGGTAGAGCTATAAGAGATACCACTCTTAAAACCACGGAGAAAAGATGTTCTGAAGGCTCCAGTTAGACCTGACTGGACTGTGGCACAAAACAGTACCCCAACATGTGGGGAAAGCAGATTTGGGCATGTGCATTCCACAATGATGCTAAGTGTAGGAAAGAATGAAAAATAATTTGAAGGCATTTTGCCTAGAAATTTTTGACATTTAAGAGGACAGCACACTGTTTTGAAGTACTATTTTCAAGTATCAATATTTAGATTTGCTTAACAAGTAAAGTTTGAGATAAAGCCAGGAACATCTCAGCCTGGAATCCAGCCTTGTGGGATAGCTGCAAGAGTTTTTTCCTGTTTGCCATATTAAGTCTTCAAATAAATTCTGATGCACAAGTTACTTGACTGAGTAAGTTAAAGTTTTGGTACAAGCCCATCGAACTTACGCTGAACAACTGCTGGTCACTCTGCAAGGAATAGAACTGCAAGTGGCCTGGCTCCCCATTCAGGACCAAAGCTTTGGTTCTAGGATCAACCACTAGGCCAGTCTTGACATCCCTACCTGGAAACAAAAATCAGGTGACAAATGACCAAAGCTGTCAAGTGACACATTCCACTTTTTACGTGGAAGATAAATTTTACTGCACTTACTTTTGATTAGCCCTTGAATACTTCTGGAAAACCTTAGGTTGCTGTTGATTATTGTAATTCCTGAAAGAGAAAGCAGACAAAGTCTTGCAAAAAGCACCCATCTCCTGGTGGGAGAGACTGTAACCATCCATACTATAAATGTATCTTTGCTCAGTTCATGACACCAAGGTGGAAAGCCAAGTTACAGCAGTCACCAGGCAAATTCACAGAATGGATCAAAGAGCAAAAGATCACTACAAGCAACTGTTTTTGCAGATTAGTAATGCAATTTTATGCAGTTCCTAGTTAATTCATCCAAAATCAACAAAATAAAGCTCACACAGATCTGCATTTCCATTGAAGTGATACTTGGATGTGTTTTGCCTTACTGTTGTCTGTGTGCAAGGTGCAGCAGAGAGCGCCGTCGGAGGACATGGAGATGTACTCGATAGGAGACCCCAAACGAGGCAGGAAATCCTTCTGGCATGAAGATTCATTGTGCCACTGGACTAGAACAGATTCAACTCCACCACTCAGCAACCTGGTTCCTTTTCCAGCAATAAAAATACAGTTAAAAGGTTTTGCTTCAAAAGAAATAAAATCAGCAATGTCTTTACAACGACAGACAGACATGAGTTTCTCAAAACTTCTTAAACTGTCACAAGTAAACAAATATATCAAGCCTGGGCAATGTACATAAATATGTTTCTCATTATCCCCCTGTTAAACTGCTAGAGAAACTTGGATTAAGTAACTGGAACTTGTGTCTACAGTGAAATTTATACAACGCTTTGGGAGTAGTAGATCCATTACTTTCTGAATCAGCTGAGTATTTGTGCTAGATATGGCTGAACTGTTCTTCTGTAAGAAGTACTTCGCAGTAAGAAATACCTTAAGGAGAATAGTTCAGATCACACAATTCAGATAAAAGTGTAGTATTTCTGACAGCAGGTTTGAGCTCAGACAAGACTGGCTTGTTTTGTTTGGATGGAAGTAAAACTGGCAAAAACTCATCAGTATTACTAATGAAATGGAAGGGGAGGGACAGCGGAGGTGAGGGAGAAGAGTTGAGAGAGGGGTTAGATTTTTCTTTCTACCACAGAAGGTAGATATTTGACATTATAAATGCCAATCAAAATATGTGTAAGAAAGTAACAACTCCTTTCACTTTTACTTAAGATCCTTCCTGGATATCCTTAAATTCTAGAAATTAACTTGTTAGTAAGTGGATAAACTTGGAGCTTCTATAGATTCTTCCTTGTCTGCTGCAACACTTCAAATTTGAGATGGTTTTGTTTGTTTGATGGAGGTTTGTTGGTTTTTTTGGTAGGATTTTTTATTGCTTTGTTTTGCCTTTTATTTCTTTTACTCACCCTCCACAGAAAAAGCCAGATCCATGACAATATCATGATGCCAGTGCAGTGCGGAATATGTGTACTCTTTCCTGTGGTGGAAATTCCTCCTGTGTGGAGAGGAACAGAACAGTTCTTTAATCACAACATCAACAACACAGTAAACAAAAGGAAATATTGACTTGTATCAATTATATCATCCTGTCCTCTAACTTCTAGACTAGTTTATCCTATGCTCAAGTGATGCAGAAGGAGGGAAGGAACCACACTACAGGTTTTACCAACCCTCCTGGTCCACATGTGAGATGTACTGAGCAACTCAGCCCTAGAAGCTACCTAACCATGTAATGTTTGTAATCATGTATTCCACTGGTGTGCTCTCCTTAGGACTCTACCTGCCCATAAAGATTTATTTCAGCTGCTCTTGCATTACCTTTTACACCTAAGTTTAGATTCAGGGAGCATAACTTAACAAAGGCATTTTTTCCACTTGACATTAAACTCACGGTCAGCACTGCAGGTTCATTGCTCATTCTGACTTCTGAAAATGGCAATGCTAAGGACAAATTAGACTGTTTTGCTCAGATGTCACTTAATCCCTACAGTCAGAGGAGTTTACGGGATAGAGTTAACCAAAGTGCACATACCAGAGGCGAATCTTTCCATCAGCATGGCCAGTTGCAATGCAATCCTCTGTAGGATGGCACACGACACAACTGAAGCGATTGTCTCCTCCTTTTGTCTTCACTGTACTTAATGAAAACCTTCAAGAGTAAAGAAAGTAACTTTAATTATAAGAGTTAGGTTGATTTTTTTAAAACAAGTCTTCAAAAGGATCAGCTAGTGCACATAAAAAATAATTCTGGTTAGCAAACTTAAACACCTCCAAGTTGTTATGGTTATGTGCACTCTCAAAAAATAGTGACAGACTTATTTTTCTCTCGATTTCCTTAATTCTTCGCCTTCAATCAAGCTAAGAGAGTTTTTGCTTCTCTCTTTCTCTCCCTCTTTCCTTTTTTCCTCCTTCACTCCCACTGCCTGGGCCCTGCCCAAACTGTCACTCATTTCAGTTCAGCATCAGCCTAAGTATTTAACTGAGAAAAATACACTCCTGAGCTGCAAAGGTAAGGTACGACTGCCACTGATCTGCTCACTGTTCACTTCTACAGCAAGCTTCTCATACAGTGACTACATCCCCTCCAGCAGAAAACCAAATATGAGATCATGTGTGCACACCTCATGAGTTAATAAACATTTAGGATATATCAGACTGAATCAATACCTGACATTTTCATTCTCATTCTTACCTGTTCAACAGTTTCCGTTTAAAAAAATAAACTTGGAGATTAACATCCTTCACTGATACCACATATGCACCCTGTTAAAGTAAAGGCATTTAGGACAAACAGATTATGTTTTTACACAAGAAAAACATAAAGCACATTTCACTACAAAGTACTTTACACTGGAAACAACGTATAAGCTGATGTTAAGTAAATACTTTCCTATTACAAATGTCAAAGTTTCGGTACTGCTGTGCTTGTATAAAGGCATAAACAGCATAGAGTTCATCTGAGAGGAAAAAAAACCCCAACCAACCAACAGCCCATAGAAGAAAAAAACCCGAAGGTGAATGTACTTCTCTTCCAAATGCAATGTGCTTCATTGATGCACCCACACCATCCAGAACCACTGACAGCTCCTTGGCTTCCAGATCTTGGCCTGCTCCTTTTGTCAGCTTAACTGAGACCAGTTGGAATGTATCTGACCAAAGAAAAAAATCTGTTTGAAACCAACAGTAGTACTGAAGAATGAGGACCAGACACTGGGTATCAGTGGAAGAGTAAGCAGAAACCAAGGGGAGCTGCACAGTATTTGCTCTTGCTCTGAAGTAGCAATATATTATAGTACCCAGTAAGGCCAAGCTGTATTTATTGCAGACAAAATCCCATAAAATATATCTAGGCATGCTGTTAAATAGGACAAGTCTATCTATGTTAATACTGCCTAAGCTGGAAGAATAATCTCAAGCACGCATAACCCAACTTCTATAGTATAACCTGTACCTTGGTGAGCAATGCTCAAAGATTTACTGCATCTACAAGATCACATCCATGCAGTACATGCTTCTAAAAGCAAAGATAAGCACTCTTCTAGACAAATATTGGAATGACAGATGTCACAGAATGAAAACAAAGAGGTACAAAATGCAGGACTACAGACATCTGCCACAGGATTTAAGAAATATTTTACAATTAACATATTAAAGCCCATTCTTGCAGCACACTGTTCACTGCTGGGACAGCAACACAGACACGGAATGACTGAAATGACATGGATGATGCTACTTGTACTGTACCTCGTTCACCCCTCTTTGGAATGACAACAAACACCGAGTCCTCAGCACTAGCAGGTGCGTACAGTGCCAGAAGCTTGGATCCTACAGTGAAAGTCTGAAGAAAAAAAGAGAAGGCAATCAACAATTACTACACCTGTATGCATGTCTCTAAAATAAGGAAATCATGTCTTAAAGAAACCTTCATGTATTAATTGAAATTCTCAACTCTAAGTCAAATAAATACATCTTTATTCTACCAAGGACTAATACAAATGCTAAAACAGTACTAATAAAATATGAGACATCAGATTTACTGAAAAACCTTTAGGTACCTTACCCCTAAAACAAAGAAGGCCCACCCAGAGGGAAGTATTTAGCAGAAAATGTGAGCAAAAGGACAGTCAGCAGCCCACATTTTCAAGCCACTGTATGAATTCCTATTGGCATATCCCAAACTGCAGCACACTCCCCAGAGCCACACTGGACTCCAAACTGCAGCAGGTAGCAAAGTCAGTATGTCACTACATCTCCCATCTTCTTCCCCAAAAGGATATGCATCATCATCATCATCATCATCACATATTCTATTACGGTCGTAATTAGATGGGTTTTAGGTTGTGTTAATAACCCATCTCACACTGATCTGCGCCCATTTTTGACATGCTCTTAACAGGAATAACTCAACATACTTTAATGGGAATCCCATCCATGAAGTCCCACAGCTTAATGGTGCCATCGAGAGAGGAAGAATAGAGCTGAGGAATAAAAATGATAAACATATAAGTCAAAACACTGTATCAAAGCCAGATTTTACATAAAATCACAACTGTGATTCCAGGTAACTGAATCATAAAAAACACAGGATAGAGACCACCTCTGTGCTGCCTTCAAATAAAGTGCAAGGGAAGTACAACACTATTACTCTGGTACAAAATGTACATTGTCACAAAGTGTGAATGCACAGTTACCCATCATGTGAACATCCAATTTTGCACAGCTAATATGCAGATTAGTCCCTCTTGGTAAATAACTCTTGTTTACATATAGACACGAAAAAAGCCCAAGCAAACTAAGAGCAGGGAAGGCAGGCTGGGGGCAGAGGGAGCCACTGAGCAAGTTAAAGGGATGTAGCCACATCTGCATCAGTACCAGCAGATACAGAGAGGCGAACACCAACCACAGTATTTCTAATTTTCGCACATGCTTCTTTTACCCTTTCAATCAAACAACCGGAAATTTTGCTGATATTTCCGTTCTGTTGTCATCCCATTCAAGGAGTGTAATCCACATGATATTTCACATTTGTGTTTGTAGGAAACTGACACAGCTCTATCCTTCTTATCAGATTTCAGCGAAACATCAGCTCAACGATGCCCCAACCATTCCCAAACTCCAGCCAGCCCCGGCACAGCCCCCGCGGAGGCACACAGGGGTCAGGGGCACCCCGGCCATTCCCAGCCAGACTTCCCCCCGCAGACCTGCATGTGGTTGTGTGGGTTGAGCTGGACGCCGGTCACCAGGTCGGCGTGGCCGCCCATGAGCCGCAGGGTCTCCTCGGTGCTCACGCTGTACACCTTCACGAAGTCCCCCGAGGCGCACAGCAGGTACCTGCAGGGGGGAAACGCCGTTACCCCGGCGGGAGGGGCCCGGGCGCCCCGCGGGAGCCGCAGGCCGCGGGGACACCGGCGGGCAGAGNAGAGCTCCGCGCGGAGCTCAGGAGCCCCCCCGAACGCGGCAGCCCCGGCCCCCCGCCCCACTTGCTTGGAGTCGGCGGAGAACACGGCCCTGGCGCCGCGCAGGGCGCTGCCCCCGCACCGCACCACGCGGAGCGCGCCCGGCGACACCATCTTGTCCCGCCGCCACCCGCGCGCCGGCCCCGCCCCGCCCGGCGCTGATTGGCCCCGCTGCCGCCGCGCGCTGCGGGCGGGCTGCGCGAGCGCCCCCTCACGGACACACGGGAGTGGCGCAGGTGGGGAACAGCCCCGAAACCAGCTCATCACCCGGACCCTGGCACCCAGTGCCGCGTCCAGACTCTCCTTAGACACCTCCAGGGACGGTGACTCCGCCGCCTCCCTGGGCAGCCCATTCCAGCCACTCTTTCTGTGAAGAAATTCTTCTTAATGTCCAACCTGACCCTCCGCTGGCACAGCTTGAGACTGTGTGCTCTCGTCGGTTGCCTGGGAGCAGAGCCCGCCCCTCACCTGCCCACAGCCTCCTGTCAGGTAGTTTGTAGAGGGCCCTCCGCCCTCCATTAGTGCTCCTGCCGAGCGCCCCTCAGAGCGCCGGTGAGTGCGAGGAGTTGCGGAGCCTGCGGGGGTGCTGCCCCTGCCCGGGGGATGTTGCCCGTGCCCACTGCCATGCTCAGCCCTTCGTCTGAAACATCCCCTGGCCGCTCTCTCCGCTCTCTCCGGCCATTCCCAGGATAAAAGGCTCCCAGGGAGCGCTGAGCAGGGCTGGGCCGGCCCCTGAGGGACTGTGCCGCTGTCACTCCCCGGGCACTCCGGTCCCTCCTGGCCTCAGGGCGCGGCACGGGCTGCCAGGGCACTGCAAAGGGGAGTCCTCTGGCTGGGTCTGGAATTGCGCCTGTCTGAGGAGAAAAATGCGTCAACTCCCTTGTTTAGGTGGGCAGAAAGGCTGAACAGAGGAAACTGATGGGTAAGCTTTGCTCAAACCCCGCTCGTTCGCCGACTTGGACGAGCTGTGGGTTTGCTGAGTTACGGAGCACATCGTGTTCTCGTATCTGGAGGAAAACCGCTGTCAGAAGCAATGCGAATGTCTGGAATAAACCGTGATTTATGGTGTCTGGGCCCTTCACTGCTGCTTTGGAATAGCAATTGCAGTTCTTGCACAGCTGTGTAGTTTTGGCGGCTGTTTACGCGACAGAAGGTATCTCTGGTATGCTTGTAATTGATTTTTGAACAGTCGTCCTTCACGGACAGTAACAGGGACAGGTGCGTTCCGCGGGGGAGGGGGAGGGGGGGGGTTGCTCACAGTTGTGAGCATCCTAAACCAAGTTATGTCCTTTTCTTGCCTGCTGACCGAATCCTAGTTCAGAGGTTAACTGAGGATTGTGTAGGGACAGTAGCACACACCGTGGAGTACTGTGGTCATAGGGAACTGGGGATGGGTGTGAGAGAGCACAACACACCTAGAAACCTGGCTGCCCACCGCAGATGCTTTGACAATTAAACAGTGCACTCTCTCCGGAGCTGAGAGCAGAATTTACAAGTTCTGCCTAATTGCAGTTGGGTTTAACAGCTGTGTCGTGCTCTCATTGTGGTGAATATTTTAGAACCCAAATGCAGATGCAACCTAGTGTTCCTCCTGTATGGGACAGTACATCGTGTCCAAGTTCTGAGCCACAGGCACTGAGTAAAGCCAGAGTCCTGTCATAGGGGGAAAAAAGCAAGGTCTCTAGGAAAGGTCAGTCCCTTTAATCCACACTATTATGTGAATGGGACTCGTTAGTCCAGGTCTACACTAAATGTAGACAAGTCTAGTTAAAGCACAAAAACTTTGCCTGTTCATCTTTCTCCTTGATAAAGGAGAAAGGCAAATACCTTATGCATCTTCCATGCATATGTTTTTGTAATGCACATTTATTTTTATCATTTTAGGAAATCTGCCATAAGCTTTGCAGCTGATAAACCATGTAGAGATCAAACATATATCCTAGGGCAGGAGCACAGATAGATAAAACAAACCATATCCCACCAGCACCAGTGCAGAGCACTGTTCCCCCACAGCACTGCCACTGCTTTCAGCACCGGATTTCTCTGCTTCCAGCAGCACAATTACTTCGATTTTCCTTCCCACGCTTCAGCAGAAAACCCAGTAATGCAGCCACAATTAATGTGATTTCAGTATCAAAAGACCACTTGCTAGTTATTATATACAGGGTTTTTTCAACTGTAGATGCTCTGTGTAATTGTTCCAAGTAATGCTGTCCAAAGTTATTAGTAGTGCTATTCTAAATATGGAACATTACTGTGAATTAGATTGGGTCACTATGGCAGAGTTTAAAAGACTTTTGTATTCAAAGTTAAAATGGCTGCAATACATTTATTAGGAAATAATAAATAATCATTGTAAATAATTAATTATATATAATAACATGTAATACATAATTATATATAACTATTAATAAATAATAAACACTCAGAGTGTGTTTTTAAATTTTTTTTTTTTTTTAAATGCACTCAGCCTTTTAGTTCATTGTCATAACCTGTATTTTAAGTGTGGTTTGGTGCACAGGTGTATATAGAACCAAAGCTTACCTGTACCAGTTTTTGGAAGTTGAGGTAGCAGGAGATATTGAAAGTATCTGGTATTCAAGTCAGTAAGCAGTAAAACTAATCTTACCTTGTTGTTTGTTTTTTTTGTTTGAGGTTGTTTCTTTGTATGCTTTTTCTAATTTATTTGTTTAAATTTACTTTTCCAGTACACAAAATTCATAGGCTTGTCTGGCTGCAGAAATTTACTTTTGTCTTTCCCAAAGTAGTGACTTGATTCAGTAGGGATTCTAGTGTATTCAGCTGATGGTTGTTTAGGAGGAATTTATCAATTGAATGTGATTGTAAGTATTACAAGGTGTATTTTTGCAAATTAAAAAAAAAATGTATTGCAATGAATTGAGCAAATAGCTCATAGATCATAGCGAATAGTATTGGCCAAAGATTTGTTTGCATTAGAATTCACTCTGTGATTGTGTAAGTAACTATAGGTAAACTAGTAGGAGAGAATGCAGCTGTAGTTCTGAGACATCTATTTTTAATGTTGTAAATAAAAATAGAATCATTTTAAATATGTTACAAACTTAGAAGGAAATCCTTCAGGCCAAGAGGCAAGTTCATTCTAAACAAGTGTTACTAGTTAGGTTTATGTACTCTGTCTAGACTGTAAGTTTCTAAACTGTTCCAATACTTGTGAAATCTCATGTAAATAACACGCTGTAAGAGTGATTAAGAGAAAAAAACGTTGTGACTTCAAGGAAGCAGAATGACCATCCCTTAAGGCAGGGTGTGATACACTATGGTACCACTGCAGTTCATTAAGTCAGTAGTACAACACAGGACAGATATCTGATTTGAAATGCTAATTACATTTTATATTTGACTTTTTTTTCAGGAGGTTTCTTATTTTCCTGTACCCTATTTGATCTCAGCCTTGCTCCTTAATAGAATATCCAGCTATGTATCACTGTCTGAAGCCTGGGAGCTGTGATAACTCCCTTGCTGTGCCCTGCCCTCTGCTTTCACACTGGGATGCTGGTTGGCCAGCATTTCAGCATGGGGCAATGTATCTGGTACATTTCAAAATCTGTTGTGTTTGTAAACTCCACAGTTGGTCTTGAATGGCTTTTTGTCTTCCATTTTTTGTCTTTCTCAACCAGCTTGTGGCTGCAAAGAGAAGAGGGTTCTGAAATACATGCCTTGAAGTCTTCTGCAAGGAAATCGGTGATAAGAAAGGCTGCTTGTTTAATAATGCCTTCATTTAGGAGGTGATGTGACTGACTCAAATAATTGAGTACTGATTTGCCTAAGTAAACTTAAAGCAAAGACAGTCTACTCATATGTTGACTTCAGTTTGGGGAATATATTTATTTGAAGGGAAATCACATTGTTTTCTTTGTGGTACACAAAATTTAGCATCTCATTTGCTGAAAGAAAAATTAGCATGACAGAGACGAGAAGTGAGTACGCGGCAGGAACCCGTGGTGTTGTGGGAAGCTCCTGCAGCGGGGCACATCAATAGTTTTCAAGTTGGGAAAGCAGCTCTGTGGGGGCGGGGGTTTGGTTTACAGAGAGATGGCGTCCCCATTATAGTAACGAGTCAAAGCCGCCGTCAGCACTAGAGGGTGCTGGAAGAACGACTGCAACATGAACAACTCCGTGTTTGAAGTCCAGGGCCCCTGAAAAGGGGAGCTTGCCAAAGGTGTGGTGCCCCTCAGAGCTCTGGCACCTGTGATGGCGAAACAAACGTTAAAACTTCAATCACTTTTTCAAAGAAGTTTTGTTTAGAAACATCTCTAAATAGAGGGACTAAACATATGGTGAGAATGAGTTAGAGGCAAACTTTATAAATGGAAATTTGAATCTTGATAGTGATTCTGAAGTTGGTCTTCAAAATAATTTCACCTCTGTGTGTTTTGGTGTCTGATAAATTGTGAAAGAGTAAATAGTATAGTTTCAGTTTAATTTAAATAGTTGATTTTGAATGTCCTTTTTGCTTTTGAAGATCATAAGACTGTTTACTACTATAGAGTTCTTGATTATAATGTCATCCCATACTAGTTTGATTTTACAAGTTCTCTAAGTACCTTGGAAATATTGGCCAATAAGTACTGAAGTACATTTATTTTGATGATAGAGCTGTTTGGAATTTTTGTTACCAACTTTTTAAGATAAGGAGATATCAGTTACCTAGTAAGGAGGTAATGACACAGTGAGAAGCCTTGCAAGTAAATAAAATGGATATTTCATATGAGAATTTGACAACATGGATTCCACTGAAATTTCTTCCCATTTCATGCATTCCTTTTTTTTTTGTTGTTTTTTTTTTAATGGGAAAAAGGGAATAGGATTTGTTTTCTGACCATTTCTAGTAGTTAGAGTAGAAAATACCATAACATATAATGACAGCAGGAGCTCACCTTTGGGTGGTGTGAATATACTTGACCTTTTCTTCATTCATTGGATTGTGCCTTTCCCTTTGAAAAGGGCATTTTGTTGGGATATGGTACCAACTGACCTCCATACAGGCACAGCTGGGGTGTTGTATCCAGGTTGTGAATAATCTTCTAGCCTTGCTACGGTAACTCTGTATGGTCCTGTGTATGTGTTGTCCCATATGGTGGTTTCTACAAGCTGTGCATCATCTGCATTTTCTGCATCTGTGTGTGCCTTACACCAAGGCAGTCACAGACAAGTCAGGGTTTCAACTGGAGGAACAAGTGCCTGGTAGATAAAGTGCCAAGGGTCTTCTGGATTAACCCAATAGACAGAGTGGAGACAGTGTTGATCCATATGCCTTTTACAGCTCATTTTCCTAACTGAAAAAGAGAGATGATGTCTTGTACACATCTGTGATGGCAATGCCAGTCAAATCCCATGGCTGTTAACTGCTTATTAATACCAGCCAGGTGTAGAGGTGTGATGCTTGTTTTGTGTTCTGGTGTCTCTCCTGTATTCTGGTAATGAAAAGAAGCTCTGAAATAAATGATAGTAAGTATTTCCTAATTAGCTATGACACTTAAAGACTTTACGTTACTTTATCAATAAGGCATTGACTACTGCTGGACACTTTTTCCTTTCCACAAAAATGCAAACGGAACAACTCGTAACTGCTGAAACAGACACTGAGTATTCAAAAGATAACCTGAGAAGCAAAACAGAACCTGCATCTCTCACTTCCTTCCGAACTGAAAGTGTTCAGTGCAGAGACTGCTATAAAAAGACAGACATACTCTAAGTATATTTTATTGTATGTGGAGATCTTGCTTCAAGGGTTTGTTCTTTAAACAGTGGCTGGTAGTAAGCAAGGATACAGTTGAAGGGGAGCAGAACTAAAATGGGCCTCAATCGTATTTACGTCTAGCAGCTGCTGAATCTTTGTGTCTCCTGTCCCATGTCTTTGAAGATTTATTCTTTTTCTTACCGACAGCAGAGGAGACAAAGCTTTCTTCAGCTAGGGAAAGTAAGTACTGCAATAGGTACAAAAAGATTGTGGCTTAAAAGGAGACACTCTCAGTCTTTTAAAAATGTTATGCCTGTAGTCTAACAAATGTTCACAGCCTTTCCTCTGAGACAAACCAGCTGTAACCATGCATTACTGTGTGTAAACAGTGTTCTCCTGCTGTAAGTGTTTCCAACAACAAAGCAGGAGATACAAGCTTTACTGTTCTCTTCTCAACTGACTTGTGTTAATTCTCTGCTACTGGTTATCATCCCATTTTAAAAAATCCTGTCCCATTCTTGAAGCCAGCAAGAACAGGGGCCAGCACTGGTTGACATGCCCAGTAATGGGGTGAAAGCTGGTCTAAGAGACTGGGGTCTTGGTGCAGCTTTTAGTGTCTTTGTGAAGTGTCTCATTGCACAATCTTGGAACTCATGGAAACAATGTACTTTTTATGCACTAGTTCATCAGGATAACTATGGCACTAGTTTTCAAGAAGCAATTCATTGAGCAAGCATAGACTCTTCTTTTTTTTTTCTTCAGTGTTTCATTAATTAATTTTAAAATATTCCTTACTGGAAATGGTTATCTTTAATGGGAGAGAACTCTGAGAGGAGCCTCAAGGGTTCATAGATCAGAATTAGTGATACTTCAGAACTGGTGGGTGTCCTAAGTAATGTAATATAATGGGTCAAGTAAATATCCACTTTCCCTTTTCTGATGCTGCAGCTAGCAGGGTTACTTGTTTTTTCCTCTCATACATCTATTTCTTAAAAAAAGTGTACTTTTTTCCTGAATTTTGCACTGATTTGACATTTGTGGCATCTGTCTGACACAAATGGGCTGATTCTGAAGGGTGGGTGTCCTTTACTATTCACGTCTCCTCTGAGATAAACAATGCCAACAGAACTCTAGTTTATAAGTGTATTCATACTGAGGTAAAACTCATTTCCCAAATTATTTCCCAGCACCAAGTCCAGATGCCTGTTGTTAAGGTTTGGATTTTTCTCTTGCAGCAGCTGCAGAGGGGATTTTTTTTAACTGTTATATTGAGTTTCATAGCAGGGAAAACTATTTTGTTGCCAAATGGTTGTTACCATGATTTCTACTGAAAGAAGGATTTTGGAGGGGAGAGTGAGTCCAAATGTGCTGTTTATTTCAGAGTTGTGTGTTATCTTTTGATGCACAATGTTTTTAGTAGCTTGAGTAAATGCTGCTTCTTTAACTAACAGGAGAAAACCAGCATGAACCATGATGTATTCTGAACTGGGGCTTTGTAACTGTTAGAAACAACAGTCAGTCATCATGGAATAACTTTTTATTTTAAGGCCTATTGAACTGACAACTGTAAATTAATAGGAAAGTATCTCCTAGCTTACATGCAAGTAACAGGTTGGGTGAAGTGTGGTTTAGGCATTACACCCTCCAAATTCTGTCCTGCCTAACCCAGACATGGCTGCTCACTTGTAGTACTGCATACCTGCTCTTTTCGCATTCTTAATCCACAGGCACTAATTCTATCTAAAGGATCTTCTAAAATGGTATGCACATCCACTGTATCCTTCACATACTCTTTCCCAAAGTTTGTTAGAACTTGGTAGCTGGTGGAACAAAGATTGCCTTTGGGTTTCGGCTAATGTTGCCTTTAGCAATTGTTGCTATCATTCATGTTGCTAATGTTTTGTAGCTTTAATTAGGGCATTTTTTTTTCTGAAGGCTGCATGTTCTACTGGCACAGCATGCTCCAGATCCACATGGTGCACTTGGAGGGCCCTGATAGAGTGAGAGCTCATAGTAATGAACTGCTGCTGATTTTGTGGCTTAGGAGGGAGGTATTGCTCCAATGAACTAATAAGGATAGCATCATATTTTTGAAGGCAGCAGAAGCACTGTCTTTGCTGTCTTCAAATGATGGCAGGTCTTATTGAAGGATCCCAGAATGAGCAGTTGCATGAACTTCTGGACTTACTTCATGCTATCCCTGAAATTCATTCTTGTAGCAAGAAGCTGAGGCTGCTACAAACCATGCTTTTGGATCATCTGGAGCAAACACTGTTAAACCCCCCTACTTTTAGAAGTCACAGAAGTGGTGGAGTTTACCAGGTGTTGGGTACAGTTTGTAATTAATTAAATGGAGGTGAGAGAAAATGCTCTGTGGAATGGAAGCATTTATTTGGATTACTTTGGTATTGTTCATGAACACGAAGTCAGTCTTCTGTTCCAAATTATACTTAAATATAGTTTTGCTCTCTTTCTGTTGGACTAAAAAGTCTTTTTATGAATAAGCACCTTAGGTTGTATTGTTTTAGGGCACATTTGTAAGTTTATGCCAATTTAAATGCTTTGTACATTGTGGTAAAAGTAATCTGATTTACCTGGATGTCCATATTTGTTATTCCTGAGAGAGAGAACCTTACTGAGATACTTGTTCTTCGAAATTCTTACCCAAACTTTTTTCATTGCAATTATTTGCTTATTTGTCTTGGTTCCATTCCTTTTTTCCTTTCATGTAAATGCCTTCTCCTATCTTGACTATGTATTTAATTCATGGCTTGCTGTGGGTAAGTTATCCTCAAGCTACTATGGTTTCTATGGCAGATTTTAGTTTGGCCTTATTACTTCAAGTTCTATTTTATCCTCTTTGAAGATAATTCATATAAATTCTTGTGGTGTGTTCTGTGTAGTTTCACTTCTAGATTCACAATTGCCTTTAATTGTCTTCAGTGCTATTCTGCCTGTAAAGTGCAGTAAAACTGTTAAATGTGTTATATGCTTGGGTTGGTTGTTTGTTTTTGTGAAGCTGAGCGTGTTTACTGTGCTACTGCTATACTTTTCCTGCTTAACATACTATTCTTTTTCATTTTCAAATTGTTTTCTTCCAAATTTCAGATCTTTCACTAGTTTCTTGATCAGTATCAGTGGTAAATAAACTGACTCTGCCTAGCAATTTCCTCTGTCTCTGAAGAAAAATGTCCCCAGCACAGCCCACAGACTAGTGTGTGGTGTGTCCTGCTGTTTTGCTACATTAATAGGTAGGTGGCTAGGTAGCTAATGCCCTTTAATTTCAGCAAGATTCTGCCATGTGCCCACTTCTATCAGTTAGATTGACATACCACACAGGTATTTCCCATCTCAGGGATGAATAAATAAGATCATATTTGACATTTGTGGATAAATATTTTGCCTCCACTCTTCCCTAAGACTTGCAGCTGTCATAATTTAGGAGAACTCATGGTTACTGGCTGTGAAAGGCCAGACAGAGCTCCTGCCAGAGCCACGGAACTTCTCTTTGGTCAGCCAGCAGACTGGCTGTTGAGCAATTTGAGACCCTCCCTTTCCCCAGAGACTGGGTATTTTGTTACTGCAGTGCTTCCAGGCACTCCTGCATGGAGCAGAGAAAGCCATCGGAAATGTTTAGTGTCTTACATGATGGTATAGGAGGAACTGCGGAACTTGGCTGGCAAGGCAGAGTTTGATAAGAACTCAGGCTCTCTGTTAGATGGGTTGTTTGTTAGCCACATGATGACTTCTGTGGCATCTGTGCTCTTCAGTAATTATCAGGGCTGAGGAGCAGGACCAAAGGTTGTAGTTTGCAAGTTAAATAATCTTGCCCTAAAGGATGTGCAGCTTTTGAAATAGCCAAAATAATCTAGGCTGTCAAAGTAAAATAGCAAAGGTATCAGCGACTGACTTTTTTTGGCTGAATTTTCTTCCTCTGTTGAGCAATGATGTCTGTAGACAAAAAAAAAAAATTCTGAGAGCTCCACAAGAGAGTGGCTGCCAAATACAACAGAGGTTTCCTGTGCAAATCTAGAAAGCCAGGCTTCAGTCAGACTTATGGCAATTGCTGAAATTTGCTTACATCTGCATTTTGTTTGACTGGGTGTGCTTCAGGCCCACAGGGGTAGTGAGTTTTTAGCTTAGTGAATTACAAATTTTCAATTTAGATGGAAAAAATGCAAATAGTGTAAGAGAAAACCATATTAAATGGTTTGAGCGAAATGCCATGTGGTTTACTTTTACTTGTATGCTGCCAGTTAGTACTAAGAGCCCACAAGCACAAGAACTCTAATACTGTTGTATTTATAAAGTATTTCCATGGGCAGTGCTGCAGGTTCTTCCTGTTTTCTGTTACCTGAAGCCAATTGAATGCTAACTGATGGAAGGTAATTTCCAGGTATCACTCTGTTATGATGTTGTAACAAGAAGTGTTTTGTTCCCCACTAGGAGACCTTCCCAGCTGGGTCTGGTGGGCAGGTACCTGGCACCAGCTGCTTAGTTGTGTCATTTTGCTTGTTATTCTCTTCCTTGGGTGCATGTGTTGATGTCGTAAGAAAGATTTCTCACCTGCTTATCCCCTGTGTTGTGGTTTTAAGTCTCTTACAGGTTTGTGCAGGAGTTGTGGTTGAGATAATAGGTGTGTGGAAGAAACTGAAGCATAAGACAAAATAAAATGGAATAAATATGGAAGTTCTGTGACAAGCCCTTCTGTTTGACATGGACTCATCAACAAAAATATTTTTCTCTGCAACATAGTATCTACACTTCATCTGTAAGCTAGGCTATTTGCTGCCTTGGAAGTCCAAGGGAAATAAATGTTTTATGCATACTTTGTCACACTTCAGATTAAACAGGCTTTCAGTATAGACCCTCCTTTGACCCAGGATGTCCTGATGTCAAAACCACAGTCACCTGAAACTAAAATTGGAATAATCTTGAAACAAAATCGCTGAAGCTTTAATTTCCTTTTTTATTTGTGGATGCACATGGAATAATAATTTTGCTTCATAACTTCAAGCTGAAAGTAGCTTTTCATATCTATCAAGATTTTCCTTCAAATGCATTTAATATTTTATGCTAGATTCCTAAGAGGCATGTTAATGTTAGGAACAGGGGAATGAAAAAGGACCTCCTCTTCTCAAGGACAGATGAAAATTTTTTTGAATTGATTAATTTTTTGTCTCCCTGTGACTTTGAAAGCTAGAGGACAGCTGAGTTTTCCAGCAGCAAAAGAAACAATGTATAAAAAATACAGGAGGCAGGGCGGTAGAGTCAAGACAATGAAGCAAGGTAGTGTGAAAATAGAAATAGCAAGTTTTTCTTTGGACAATATTGAAAAGGCAGTAGGTGAACAGGGCATATATTAAGTGAGGGGACAAATCTCAGTGTGATGTTACAGCTTTCTGACTTGTTAAGCACACCAGGAATTCTTAAAAAAAGCAGGAGAGACAATGTTCAAAGCTGAATGTTGTGAACTATAATTAGTCTGAAAAGGCAAGTCCCCACGCTGAAACTTTTAGACTTAGCAAGGATGAGTGTCTTTCCCTTTGTGCCCCATATGGATGGATCTGAGACTTAGATCAAGAGACAGAAGAGATATTTATGGAATGTCAACAGCACACCAAAAAGCAGTTTGTACTTGTGATGGAGGATCAGCAGAAGTAGAAAGAACTTAGAAGGACATGAAACTGAATTACTTTCATTTGACCTTTTTCTTTGGATGGTCACTCACCCAGAGTTTTGGAAGTTTGTGGAGCCAGTTGAAGAGATGCCATACTGCCAGCTGCCTGTGCTGTGTGGGTGAAATCGGAGATCCTGGTTTTCACCATTGTCTCCCACTTCATTAGCCGTAAAGTTACATATAGTCTCAGAGAAGTGAAAACTGCCAGCCTGATCTTTCACAAAATAACAAAATGAACTTATTTGTGGCAGCAAAAAGAGAGGCCTTTTTTTATCAGGGTCTTTGTACCCTTCCCAAAGGTTTTCCACTAGCAGTCTTAGTACAGCACCAAGTATGAACATCTAACTTTTCAGTTTGCACTGAATAATCACAGAATTGCATGCAACCACACTGCAAGTCCATCAAAATGGACAAATTACTTGAGTACTTAAGGTCTGTTTACCCTGAATAGGGGAACAGAAGGACTTTCATATTAGGTTTATTTCTATATACATTGTGGATGATGCA
Source organism: Edolisoma coerulescens (assembly GCA_013397115.1). Taxonomy (NCBI): domain Eukaryota; kingdom Metazoa; phylum Chordata; class Aves; order Passeriformes; family Campephagidae; genus Edolisoma; species Edolisoma coerulescens. Next base: position 1,806,967 of record VWZW01001754.1, read on the forward strand.
ACGTGCATAGAGTGAACTTACCTGAGGGGAGCTTGGTGATAATCTTTTTTTAGGACTTGTAACATCATGCAGTCTGGAGGAAACCAGCCCTTCTACTTTGAGGATAATTTGAAAAGCATCTGTTTTCAGATGCTTTCATTAGGTCATTCCATTAGAAATGGAAGCACTGGAAATATTTTTGATGGGAATCATGCAGTGGAAAAAGAATGCAGTTGTATTTTATCTCTAAAATGGCTTTGTATTTCAAAGAAGTTTACAAAAAAAAAGTGGGCTTCTAAGCATGTCAAGCAAGTTTGAAAGTGTGAAGATCAAACTAAGAAAACTTGATAATTACATCTTCAGTTTTGATGCAAAAGTGACATTTTGATAAGCACTTTTGTTACTCAATTTATTAATTAAATTATTTTATGTGAAACTCATTCTTGTATTAAGTTAGAATTTTATCTAGAACTCATATGGCATACTCATATTTGCTTGAGACTAATGTTAGATGTGCAATGAGATGGTACCTTGAGATCTATTTTTAATGTGATTTTATATGTGATACTGAGGCCATGCTATTCTTTGAGAGCAACTTTCATAGCTGCTGGAGCCTGCTGTGCTGACTTGTTGAATGTGAGGGTACCAATGTCCCCCAGAGCTGAGGAAGTCAGGGTGACAGTGTCAGAACTGGAGCATTCTCTTGCAGCAGACCTGCAAAGAGGAGACAGAGACAGGTCACTAAATACCACCTGCAGAGGGTGTTGCCAACATATGCAGATAGCAGAGACTGGCATCATGATTAACGGGGAAAAGATTTTACCCAGAGAGGGTATTCTGGATCTCTGCATCAGAAGGGTAATGTCAAATAATGCCTTTTTCTATTGTGTAGATAGAAACATCTGTCACTGGTACAGCACATGAGAACAGCCTGGGGGAAATGGTGATTGTCTGTAGGAGCTGGAAGTGATGGATTATCAGGTGACTGTGTTGGAACAGCTGGATGTGTTAATAGCTAAGAGAGCTGACTGGTGCTCGGATATGTCTAGGGAGGACATGGTGACAATACTTGTGTTTTCTTAAGTACTGTTTCCCTCTCAAGTTAACTCAGTTTTAATGCATACCTTTAATTTAAAATGCATTAAAGAAACTAAGAGCAGGTACGATGTTGGTAATGCTTATTTTCTCAGGTAACTAGGTTAGTATTTACGGAGAAGACTTGTTTGCCCAAAAAAAACCCTTGACAGCAGTGTTTTCAGTTTGCTTCCAAAGGTAAAAGGGGAAAAAAAAGAGGAAAATCCAAAGAAAAATCAAAAGACAAAATTCGTGTGGTCTAAATTTGTTGAAATGCTAAATGAGGGAGATGAGAGGAGAGAAGAAAGATGCTGGACACTCTTTGACTAGAAGGGCTAATATGAAATGAAATTTGAAAACAAATGAAGATAGGAGGTGGACGAATAACTTCTGTGCAGCTTTCGAGTGGTTTTGCAGGTTGTTTTGGTTTGGTTTTTTTTTTGGGGGGGGGGTTGGGGTGGTGGTGTTTGTTTTGGTTTTTGTCTTGCTTGGCTTTAGAAATCTTGATTTCTGTTGGAACTGTTAAGGGTATGGAGTGCTAAAGCAGGGAATCTGAGGGGGATAGATGCTGATTTAATTGCTCTGCAACTGTCAAGAGTGTGCGACCCCTCGGCAGCTGCCCTGCGTTCTGGCAGCAGGCTGAGGGACAAGCAGGCAGAGGAACAATCTGATCACTTTTTCCACTGAGCTAACTCCCGAGCACCTAATGTTACACACTGGTGTTTAATAAATTAGTTCTCAGAACGTGAGTGGGGAGAAGTTACAATTTATGTTCAGCCACAGAATATATGTTTAAATATACACTTTGTAGATACTGATAGCTGCTCAATAAATAGTCACCATAGCAGGTGCTAAAGGACATCCCTATATTTGGGCTTTGGGAAGAGTACAACTGGGATATACCTTAGGGAGCCTGCACCAGATCGTACTGTTCCATGGTGTTTATCAGTTCACCTTTATCTACTTTTTCAAAATCCCATTCTCTGCTTTCTTTGTGCCAGCTCCTGCTTTTGGATTCAGGAGTCATCCCTGACTGAATGAGTTTACATGAAGTCAGCTCCTAAGTCATCCTCCCCACACGCTGAGAGGTGCTTTGGCATGGAAAAGAGGAGTGGCAGGAGCCTAATGAGTCATACCCAGCTGTTAAGTAAGATTTATGTTGATCAATTAATTGAAAACAAAATAGTGACATTTTTGTTTTGAATGAACTGCATAGTCTTCTACTTCCCTTTCAGAAGTGTCCTTCAACTATTTTCTAGCCATGCTTTTTAGTACCTGGAGACCTTACCATAAGTAAAGAGAAGGTTGGAAATAACTTGCCCTTTGCTTAAAGGCTTAACTTTGCTTTTGAGTCTGTCCTGTCAAACAGAGGATCTGTTTCCCAGAATGTGACTCATAATTTTTAAAGTAAGTAAAATACTAATTACTCGCTGAAAATGCTAATTGCTAACTGCTTAAGCAAGAGATAGTCTTGTATAAAATTTAAGCGACTTCCTTTTAATTCTCTCTACACTAAGAGAAGCCTGAATTGTGTGTTTCCATTTGGCCTTTGGGAGTACAGCTGAGACTTGAAAAGGTATACTTCAAGAAAAATGTTTTGTCTTGGAGAAGTAATCACTTGGTCTGAACTGAGGCCTGAGTGCCAAAATGTGTATGGTGCTTAGGCAGGAGAAGGGCAAAGCCTGTATGTCATCCTAAATAAACTAGCTCCTCCTAGGTGTGTGTAGGAAAAAGATTAACGTGTTCTAGGGTGAAAGGGATACAGCAATGTTAAAAAGAAAGGCATTCAGTAGTTAGGACTTCTCTAGCAGTGAATTTGTTGTGGTTCTTTAGTTTGTGAATGATAATGAACTATTTGTGGATTGAAAAGAAGCACCTGCTTTAACAGAACACTCCTGTACTTCTGCTCCATCCAACTTGCAGGTAAAATTTTGACATGAACAAAACATTGGGAGTCTAGAGCTACACTGGTTAATCTATATAGTTAACATGTATTCTGTCAAAGGGTTTCTTACCTACATCTGTCATTACATATCCTGCATTCTCCTAGGGGTGAAACTTCTCACTTACCAGTATTCTACACATAGATTACTTGAGTTTATAAACTGTTCTTTAATATTTTCACTTTAGTTATTTTTGAGTATCAAAACAGCCAGATTTTCTTTCCATGTTTATTTAGAACTGACCCTCCCAGAGAGTAAAAGAAGTATCCAGCCCGTGTTATTTTTAAGGTGTTGCCTAGATCTATTCCAAAGCCAGTTCTTCAGAGGAAAGCAAAGACATAATTCATCTGCTGAAAAGGAATAACTCTTCTTTTTTTCTAGTTATAGCGGAAAAAGCATTCCCTCATTTTGTTAGACAGCCAAGCAAATCTCTGACAAGTAATTAATCAAAATAATATATCAACTTTTAGTAGGAAAAAGAGAAGACTTGTATTCCTACTCAAGGAAGTATCTAAATGTTTTAGGTATACTGCAAAATACGTGTTTGTATTAGTGACTGTAGCAGTAGGGAGAGAATTTGATTGTTGTATGTTTATTTCTGTGGGCCTATTTGAAAATCAGGGTAAACATTTTCCTTTGGAATAATTCAGACACCTACAGAATACCTTCCTATATTGAACAGGTCAGAGCCAGCATCTTCCAAGGACTTAACATAATGCTGTATCAAGTGGTACATGTCTTCCTAATTCTGAGGGTTTTTTTAGCCACCCATCTTCCTGGGAAATTTATGTGATCCACTTATTCTGAGATCCAGGCTTTAAAACTTAGGATTGCAAATAGAGAAATATAAATATTCACTTTTGGCTTTTTTGTGTTCACCTTTGTTGTAGGGGTTTGTTACTCGTAAATATTGTGGATTCCCCCACGTAGCTCTTTTGTCTTCATTGCACTGTACAGCAGTTTGCCTTGTAAATTGTGATCCAGGCTGGGCTTGCTGCCAGAGATGATGCCACAAAAGGTGGGGATGGGAGTAACTGCAATACTCTAAACCAGAATTTTATGTTCAGGATGACAACAGTAGTGCTACAGTAAGTGGATTCAGGAGGTAAACTGAAAACAAAAGTAATTTGTATGTTGCAAACTTCAGACTAGTTCAGTTGTAAAGGCAGTTTTATGGGCTATGCCTGCAAGCACACACCCAGAAGAGAAACTTCAGGAGGAGCAGCACAATACCCTGCACAACCATCCTCATGGTGTTGCTTTTCTTCACGTCTCACTGCCCTCTTCACTCATTTTGCAGACTCCATGTATGAGCACCAAACATTTTACTTTTTGTAGAGAGGTTTTTGATTTTCCAGCAAAATGCTATTAACACAAATATTTTTCATTCTTACTTCCACCTCGCTTTCATCAGTAGTGGGATAATTTTCTCTTAATCCCCTACACTGCTTTATTAAAGTGTGGCATTTTAAAAGGGACATATAAGTATTAGATACCTAAATAGAACACCTTTGGTTTGTATTCCGGAGATATGAATTAAAAATAAATGAAAACAAATGTATCTTATTTTGCATTTAAGAATGATTTTTTAAGCTAATAATTAAATTATTCTTAGTTCAAGGCTCTCAGAATAAAATACAGAATACAAAATATAGTTGTGCAGGTCATTATTTTCAGTCATATTTGCATAGGTTGGGTGATTGAAAGTCACCTAAAGAGACCAGTTCTAGTGGGAAAATACCAGTATGTTTGACCTATATATGTGATTGTCTCCTAACACCTGCTGTTGGCTGTGGTTGGTGATAGAATTGGTCCATTGTGTTTTTAAAGTAGGATTAAAAATAACTTCTGTTCATTCTTGTTTGTTTTTAGTAAACTAAACCCATATTCTCCTATTCTTTTTGAACAACATTTTCAGTGTTCATAAAGGTAATAATATTTTTAAGTTGAAAAATCTTCCTGCTAACTGCAAACTATTTTTCTATATTTGGAAGCTGCCATGAGGTAGTTAAGAGATGGTGAATGTGACTCCACAGGAGTTTCTTTATAGCTTCCTGTTTCATTTGGTTGCCATTTCATGCAAACTTAGCTAGTATTGCTCTAAAAGGAATACAGAAAGCCAGTAATTTGATCTTAATATCTGAAAGATCTGTACCATCTTGGTTCATGTCTGTTTGTGCCTTTAGCTAATGGGACCAGAAGGGTTTAGCTTTGTGTTCCAAGGTCTCTTTTTAAATAACAGATTTGTCAAGTTAAGAAAGATAAGAAAGGTTCCTGTTCTGCATTACCCAGTTGGAGCCCCAGCTTTGTCCCTTCTCCAGCTGTCTGGTTCCATGTGGCACATTCTGGGCAGCTTGGCCTGTGTGAGATGTTTGTGGCCCTGTAGCTCTCTCCAGTGGTCAGCACTTGCCCCTGAACAGCACAGCCCAGCAGTAACTTCACTTTATTCCTTGGTAACTGGAAGTGTGCGAAGTTCTCCTGCTCTAGAGAAGTGACAACAGCATTTGTCAGGAGCAGAAAGGCTGAATAAAGTTACTCATATTTGTCAGCACTCACTTTGCTTTCTATTGGGTGTTCCCTTGTTAATTGCATTAAGGATGGAATTTGTAATGTGATGTACCTGATAATTCAGCTCAAACTATGCCTTAAATTTAAGATTTACTCAAAATTCCTGCTTCACAGGTGTTCTTCTACCTACTTTACTACAGTCACTGAAGCTAATTCAGTTTGTAAATAAGACAAATAGTGAAATCTTCTTGCAGGACCTGTAGAGAGATAAATGGAAAAGTTAGGTCATGTTCTTAGTGTCATGCCCTGCTGGTCAGTGGCTAGTGACAGCCAGGTAACCTCTTCATCAGGAAGCTGAAACTTCCTTTTGCTTAGTTTATTGATTATTTATGGATTTTTTTTCAGAATATGGAGAAACAATATTTGAAGACTTGTCAATAAACTTTTTAAACTCCAAGACACTATGGCATCTGAACCATAGGGGTTAAATTATTCATGCAAAATTACCCCAAACAAACAAAACCAAAAATCCACCCCAAAAAGCAGAAAGAAAATCACAGTGATATTTTCACATCATTTAAGAATTGCTGTGTGATGGTTTCCTTTTTTTTTTTTGCAAGTCATTACACTTCCAGGATGATGAAAGAAACTACGCTGTAAATGCAGTCATCACAGTTTTCAAACATCCTTGCTTTGAAATGTGTTGCTTTACAAGTATAACTAGAGCACTTTGATTTGTGTGTGTTCTGCCAGTGTCAGGTCCCAGGCTTTGATCAGCTTTGACCAGTGCTGTGGTTTTTCTCCAGAAAGAGACTAACACAGGGAGAAGGAAATACTTCAACCCTAAGTATCTGAAAGCACACTTTAGTGACCGTGTCTCTTCTTCATGAAAGAAGAGGACAGAGGAAAAGGAGATGGGAGGCTGAAGGAAAATGAAGTAGTTTGTTTTGTAGTTTGCATTATGGCATTGGAATATTTTATACACTTACTGGCAATAATTCAGAAAAATTAGCTTGATAATTTACGCAGTGGCTCTCTGGATCTCTCTGAAGCTTTTCCCCTTCCTTTATGAATGTCAGTGTCTTGTAACAGAGACGACTTGTCAGCTGTGTCTTTCCTTATGCTACATAAAATGGGTACCAGCACTTGCAGTAGAGAATGATATTTTTCTTCAAGTGGCACTTTGTTGGCACCTGGAATAATGAGATCATTGTTGTCTTGTCTTAAGCATCATTCAGGTGTGTGATGTATATAGTTGACATTACAAGCAGGTGTGCTGCCAAGCAGGTACAGCTAAAGAAATATTATACCAGTCCCTCTGTCCCCAAGGACAGGTACAGGCAGAGGCAGTAAATCATCCATTCTTGCTGGTTTGGATCTCTCCTGCCTACTCTGCTGCTGTCATATGCATCATTAAAGTAGTTTAAAGGGAATTGCTTCTGTATGTGGCTGTAGTGAGAGAGAAATTTTCACTACTGTCTTGACTACTATTTTTCCATAACATGTTTGAGATGAATGGGAAGGAAAGTATGTGGCAAGCTCCTACTCTAAGATAAATTAGATTGGTATGTTTCAAAACGCTTGAGAAAACTTTTGTTAGGAAGTTGACTTACAGATAGGTTGATTTTTTTTATCCAATGCACATCAGCCATAAATTCTTTGAATTTTTGTTAACAAAACCAAAAATGAGTTGATAGTTTTTTTCCCCAAGATCTCTATTTCTTTTGATTGTTCATTAGAATGCCTTGATCAATATACTTAACAGTCTGACTTAAAGCTGTGTCAGTGATCTGTTTGACCTGTTAGCTCTCCGTGTCCAGGTGACTGGTGCATTTTTTCTTTAACCTGTCACTTACTTTTGCTCAACCTGGTGTACTCTGTTTTGAGAAAAACTAGATAGTTAGCCCTGCCGATTTTTCTGCTATTTACAGCTACACTGATTAGCCACCATCACCTGAGTTCAAAGCACATTAGTCTAGGCTTCTGTATATTTGGGCAAGATATTGACAGAAATAGCCTTAATGAATGTTTTTTCTAGAATTCTTAGCAACTGATTTTGAGGACAGTTTTAGTACCACATATATAATCTCCTTTTTTGGAAATTCTACTGACCTTATGATTCATAAATCTAAAGTAAAGCTCTTCTGTATTTATCTGTTCTCTGGCCTTGCTGTGACAAAGTGCAAAACCTCATGTCTGTGGCATGTTTTTTTTAAGTTAAGGGGGAAGAGAGCATATTAAGCATTTGCCAAAGCATGCCTTTGAATCATTTCTGTTCATCTCTTCTCAAATATGTATGTGCTGTGAAATGAGTGTTTTGTGCATGAAAATGGATTATTGGCAACTTGTCTTCTGATCAGTATTGTCAAGTACCCTTTTTAAAAGCTTTCTGCCCCCTTGTGCAGCATTCCCCAACAGATTCCATTTTGAAGGAACACTGAATTTTCTCCTGTATTATAGTCCCAGTTTGTTTTAATTCAGCTTTTTTTTTTCCAAGAAATGGCCTTGTCACTTTTTAATGTAGTGTTACAGTGAGTTCCAACTGAGCAGACATTTTTCTCATGCAGTTATATTTGTTTTCTGGAGTTTAAATGCTCTTCAACTGTGCGTGCTTATAGTTTTTAAGAATCTACAGCATTTCTCAGTAAAACAGATGCCATACATCAAAATCCATTTATAAGGTGGTGTAGCTTGCCTCTGCAATCACAAGTTTCTGGTTTGGGTAACAGCTTAAGTTCTAGATGCGTATGTTTTTTATTTTTAATGGGTCTGCTGGAGTGGCAGCCATGACATCAGTCCAAAACAGAATTACACAGTCACTGGAAAATGCACACTTTCACTAGCCAGCAGTGAAAGAAAGAAAGAGTGTGTTAGACTGTCAGAGTTTATGCTGTGGAACAGATAAAAGGCCAAGTATAGCGACTGCCAGTTAAATAATTTCTAAAATAAGCTGGTGGATTTTTTTTCAATTGAAAGATCAGTTTTTCCATAACTCCTCTAATCTTCTAGTTACAGTTCCTGCTTTAGAAACACTACTGCAAAGCAGAGGCAGCAATACATAATCCAAGTTTTTTCTTGTTAATACAGTTTTTATTTACATATGTGTACAAATTATATGTATATAATCTATTTTTTAAAATCACTCTCATTGCAGCATGAGGCAATATTTATTGTCAGTCTGCCTAAATCTTAGAAATAAGCCCTGGTGAATTTATTTTTTAAGCCTCTTTGAAGAGATTTGGGAAATCTATGGCATCTCAGATGATGCTATCAGGTAATGAAAATGAGAGTGAGGGTTGTAGAGCTGTCAATAACTTTCAAGTATTGAAGACTTGGCTTCCTGCATGTCTGAAAGTACTGATGTAGGACAACTGGCAACCTCTCCCCCTCTTTCTTAGTCTGGAGCTCTCTAAACTCTTTTTCAGGAAATTTTGAATATTTTTTCTTCAGTTCTAAAATTTAAAATATCTTACATGAAAATTTTCAAATGGCATCTTAGTTCTGTACGTGATCTGTCCTTCTGTGATCTCTTGTTGTTGCTTTAGCTTCAGATTTGAGACTGAAGGTGACCAAGGCATTCAACAAAACCCCTTTGCATTTCAGTTTGGAGTTGAAATTGACTTGTATCTGAATCAGCTGTGACTTGCTCACATTTTTGTCTGTGCTTACAAAGCTTAGTCCAAGCAGGATAAAAAACCAAAACCCAACATTTTTCATCTCACCAGCCTTTGGAACATTCTGTGCTATTTATTACAGCTCTTTCCATCCACAGTGTATTCAGTGGCAAAAGACGCATTACAGCTAAAAACCTACTTCTGGTTTTGCAATCCCACTTCTGGTTCCAACAAAACTCTCAATACAAATGTGAGTCTGAACTTTGTCACAGGTTTGTAAAAGATTAGGCATCTGAAAACTAGGTTAATTTAGTAATTGAGCTATTTATTCATTTAGAACCAACCTTCAAAGATCTCTTTCAAGTCAGACTTGGGAGCTATGTGTTTTGAGGCACAGCCTGCTTTCTTGTGAAGTGTAGGATTATACGGTCCAGGACACATTCTGTGTTTTGTCTTCCTTGGTGTGTTTTTGCTTGTTAAAGACCAAGTCTTGTCTCTGGCTTTCTTTTTTTTTTTTTTTTTTTTTTTTTTAATTTTATTTTATTATTTTGGGAGGGGAAAAAAAAGTAATACAACGAATTGTGTTCATGTAAAAAAGATGTTTAGAGCCTGATGGACCATGGAGTTTCCAAGCTTTCAACAGTTTAAGTATTCATACACTGTAGATTTAACTTCATCAGCTTCGCATACATACAAGCAAAACTTGATTGGATACATATCAGCAACTTTCCAAGACAGTAAAATGAAACGAACTTTTGAACCTCTTTAATGGGCTGTTATAGAGTAACTTTTCTTTCTATTCTATTACCCAGTTTCTGGCTCTGTGGAGGATTCATTTTCAAACCAGAGTTGCTTTTACCTTACTGCTAAGGCTGTTTCTCTCTGTTTCAGGGTTGCTTCACAAATCATTTGGGTAGATTTAAAGTACAGCAAGAAAAAATTTGGAAAAGCTTTGTTACAAGGGAATGAAAAGTTGAGGGTTTTTTCCCACTTAATAGGGGGTATAAATCTACAGAAGGAGAATAAACCTGGACAAACTGTAGTAGATATTCCGGAGATTATGTCCAACTGTTTTTGATGCCATAAACAGAAATCCAGGAACCATCTAAAACTCTTGCCAGTCAAACAAAAATATCCTGAAACTAACCTTTGAACTTCATTGATATTCCTTGGAACTGCATTGACCAAGTATATAGCATAGCAGCTGCCACTGCTTTGTAAATCAGTAAGAACTTTATTTAGCCATTGATTTCAAGCATTTAAAAGAGTTCCTTTCTGGGTCAGTGGAGAGCATGTTCATGGGCTTATGTCTGTCCTTGTGTAAATCTATCTTTAATATGCCAGCACTAGCCTATGCTTTGCAGACATGCTTGTTTTTCTTCACATATCACCTTCTCTGCCATCTCCCTTTGCTGGGTTATGACTTTAATTCCAAGTTTGAGGATTTACTAAGCAGTTTTATTGCATGCTTGGTGTTAAAACAGCTACCCTTGCTTATGATGAATCTGCAATTGAGCTCAGAGTTGCACTGATGCCTGGTGCTGGCACTTTACACAAGCGTATCACAGGTGATGTGATTTTTCCTCATCATTTTCTCACAAAATAGATTTACCACCAGAATTGCTGGGGAACTGAATGCTAAACTGCCACCACAATAAATGCTTTTAGAGAAAGGAAAGTAATAAGAGGGTTTTAGTACATCTTTCCATCTGGTTATGCTTATGGCTCTTTCTGACTATGAAATAACACACAGCGCTGTCATGATATAATTTTCCATGACAAAACCTACTGGCAAAGCCTTGGTTTCTGCTATTGGAAATTATTACCTATTTCTAATAAGTAGGCTATTTCAGACAGATAAATTATTCACATTATTGAAATATTAATTGCACTAATAAATCATCTCTGCAGAAGGTGTGAAGCTTTGAAACGTAGTAGTTCAGTTTTGAGAAGTCTAGTGCAAGGAGATCAGTAATTAATAGGACTTAGCTCTGTGGCAGGGCCAAATGGAAAAATGAAGACCTATGAATCATATCAAGAAGTATTTTCTGAGCAATGAATAATATTTTTTGAACTAATTGAACAATTGCATTGTTGGTTTCTCTATCCAGCTAATTCCCTGGAAATTATGGAGAGGAGATGAAGTTCTATTGTATGAAAAAACAGAAGGGCCCTGGCTATAGAAAGCTATATCAAAATGTGTATGTGCCTGTGTTGCATGTTGGATTTGAGAGCCCTTACAGAAAGACACAATACCTTACAGATTCCCTCAAAACACACGTTTGGGGTAACTGCACAGGGGCAGAGCTTTCTGATATCTGATGGCCACAGAAATGTAATCCAATTCTCAAAAATCTTTCCTTTCATATTTGTAAATCAAACCCATTTTTAACAACAATAGCTTCTAAGTAGTACCTCTGAAACATCTCTCCACCCTTAACTCATTTATCCTACATCAGAGGAACCACATAGATCTCCTAATACCCAGCTGACCAATTTTTAATCTGAAATCTCTTTCAAACTCTTTGCAGGATTTGAATAAAGGACCTCAAATATGTATCTAATAAAAAATTCTATCATGGCCAAAGGAAATATCTTTTATCTGTGTTCAAATATTCTGTTCTGACCCACTTTCCTAGGCATCCATTAATTGCAGTATTTTTACAGGTGTTAAAGGGTATGACTTTATTTTAGTTTTTTACAAGCTCTAAATTGAAAACAAAGAAATAATCAACAGCCTGGTAATTAATGTGGAAATAGAAGTGGAACAGAGCACTTAGAAATGTTGAATGCGCTCAAAAAGAATCAGCAACTGCACTTGTATGGCCTTCTCTTGAAATAGTCAAATTGCTGTTGTCCTTTGTGGCTGGCCCTTCTGTGTGTACATCAATGCCAGGTAGCTTTGTGCTTCCCTATGATTTATAAACTACCCTTCAAGTTGGTTTTAAAGATGTTTGCTTGAATTCATGGTACTATATTGTTCCCTCATAAAACTCACACATATAACTCCTTACCAGCAGAGGATACTACATCTATGTAACAAGAAAAATACCATCTGTGGTAGATTACAGAGTAGAACACACATGGTTCAAATAAGGAAAAAAATCCATTGTTTACTAGAATTTCATATTCTGCAACAAATACCACATGAAACTTGGGCAGTTTTTTTTCAGGCTTCTGTGTCAAATGTCAGGGAGTAAAGCAGGAGGAATTGCATGAATTGTGGCAGAAAATCTGGTGTTACATGTCTTATTTCTTGGAGTATGCCAGAAATTTGTGTGTTTTCAGAAAGGGCAGCTATAAAGTGGGAAGGAAGGAAAGAAATACTTTCTCTGACTGTCTAGGAAGTTAAGCTTAGGACAGCCCTAGGTATTCTGTTCATGTCACTATGTTCACATGGATGTAATGAAGCTTTCCTGGCATGGATGCACTCCAGACTTTCATCCTCACCATGCAGCTTACTACTCAGTACACCTCCTGCACAGCAGATGAGTTTTCCATTGCTATCAGCAATGTGGTGACGTGTACATGGCCACCACCACCCCACCTATTTCATGGAAAATAGCAAGAAAAGTCTTCGTGCTATTGCATTTCCCAAACTACTTGAAGCAGCTGTGAGGAATTTTCTTTAAATTTGATTATAAGTAGGAAAACCTCAATTATTTATCCCTTACCTTTATTATTTTATTGTAAACATAAAGGTGCTGTTAGAAAAAGGTATTTTACATTGTTAAGCATGCTGTGTGTTTGACTTCAGGGTGAGAATCTTGCAAGGGCAGCAGATTTGGTTTTGCCTGGTAATTCTATAGATTTACATGCACTTGTAACAAATTGCGCTTGAACAGGTGTGCATTAGGGAATGCATGGTCTGTTGAGAGAAGGTTTTGGAGGCACGTGTCTGCATTTTTAGCATTTGTTTTGGGTAAGTAGTCAAAAATAGCTGCTGCTACATGGTGGCTGAGTAAGGAATCAGCAGAGATGTAGAAAAAAATTTTGAGAATGTAACTTATACATAGTGCTGAGCAAGGTGGGTGATACAGGTAGGCAGTAGAAGTTCAAGAACAATTTCTCTGCATACAGGCAGTTTCTGAAGGCAGTGTGACTGGGTTTGAGTTTGGTTGTTCTTTATGATCCTCATGGCATCATAGGATGTTCCAGGCTTCCACACTTGGCTGAGCTTCCTGGGTGCCCAGAGCACAAGCTCCAGGCAGAGTGATAACCCAGCTTGAGGCTTCTGCAAATGCATACAAAGTTGGTTTGAAAGCAGACTCCAATCACTCCTTGGGGTCTGGGAGCTGACTAGCTTTCTGTATGTACAGCTGGAGCTGTCTTGCTGTAAAACCCACCCAGAATGCTGAGAAATTAGTGTGTGTGTGTTTTCATACACATTAATGTGTGGAACAGCTGATACCATGTGCTACATCTCAGGCTAAAATCATATCCCAGTGAAAGCAATGGAAGATTAACAATTTCATTGTGTATATTGATATCAGGTTTAACTGAAATTGGTAAAACTGCTTAAAAAATAAGCACAGCAGACTGAAGTTGGTCCCAGTAAGATTATTATTTTTCCTATAAACTTTTTGTGATACTACATGTGTATCTTGTTTAATAACCTCTTATTCAGAAGTCAACTGTCCCACTGTAGAGACTGCAGAGGGAGCAGCAATCCCTGTCTTGCTTTCACAGTGCCTGTGAAAAGGTCCTGGTTGACAGTAGTGGAAACTCAGACCTTTCCTAGGCGAGGCCTTCATGCCAGTGACTGTGGGGAAGGGCAAACTTTTTGCTCTGGCATTGTGCCTTTGCCCAGTCCTGGTGCAGACTGCAACCTGCAAGACTGCAGTTCTTGGGGCCATCCCATGGCTCTCACCTTTCCTGGAGCTGCTGGCGAGGTGTTTGCTGCAGCAGGGTGAGCAGCCAGTGCAGGGGGATCAGACACTGCCAGCTTGGTGTTCCAAGCTATGCTGGATAGGAAAGGTCACACAAAAGTAAAACTTTTGTGCAAATTGCTGTTGGTCAGAGAGCAGGCTCTTGTTTTGTAGCAGACTAAGGAGGAGATACAAGACGAGTGACCAAATATTTATTCTGGTAGTTGAATGTGTGTTACGGTTACTGTGATGAGAAGGGCTTGGAGCAGAAATAAGCTTGGACAGCTTCTGTGAATGGAAATTCTTCAAAGACAGACACTTACTGACGTTGTACACAGGAATCAATTTAGTATTCATTAAATTCTTAGCTCTTGTTGTAGAAACCATTTTTTTTCTAGTTGGTTTATTTGAAATCTGAAAACAGTGTAGTATTAGGCCCCAACAGGCCCAGAAACTGAGGATGTTTTGGAAGTGCCTGTGTGACAATGCAGACCCCTCCCTAGTCCTTACAGTTGTTTTCCAGAGACCTGGGTTTATAAGAGCATGCCGGGAATCCCCTTGTCCTAACTATGGAAAGGGTGAGAAAAGGAGAAAAAGAAGGAGCATGACTGAGAGCTTAAAGAAGTCAGAAATGACTACATTGAAATTTTACTGTACAGTACAGTACAGGGTACTATTTACTACTGAGAGACTGCCCAAATCTAAAATTGTATAAGGATGGGTCCTGAATTTTCACACATACTGGCGGAAGAAAAATACAAATGTCATATTGCAAGAATATGCAACAAATGTGAATTTGTAGTTCAATTCATTATTATTATTGTCATGCAATAATGTCAAGTTTTGAAATTGTAGGGAGGCTTTGTTTCGCTATGCCTGTCAGTTGTATCACAGGGAACCTGGTTTCTCCTTGGCCATACTTAGTAGGAGATGTAAAGATATAGAGGTCAATTAGGAGTTAGTAAAGGCATAATTCAAAAAAATTATTTTTCTTTTGGCACTGAGCATGCAACTGCCACTTATTGTAGTTAGCCAACCAGTAAAGCAGCCACTCCAAACTGCTGTTAGTATTGCAGGCCAGTAAATAGGAAAACAAATAATCCATTCTGGTTGAACAAGCTGTTAGTCTGATGATGAAAATCTGGAAGTGAGACAGAAAATAAAAAAAAAAGGGCAGTCTTTACTGCAATGTAACATGATTTTAAATAATAAACTGCATGGTGAGCTTTTACAGTAGCTGTGGGGACTTTATTTGCCATTGCTTCTTGCCCACCCAACTGTCTGCTACTGTGCTTGAATTGCTTTAATTCCCCTCCCACAGTGAATTCCTTCCGTCTTATCTATTATCTAGAGAAGGAGAGTTTCACCTTGTTTTCCACATTCTTTGATTTACAGTTATTTTTCAAAAGTAATGCATGCTCCTACTGTAGGGCTTAGAGACCATCTATAATTCAAGTGCAATTCTTGTAGTGACCACATACTGAATTGCAAAAGCAGTAAGTAAAATAAGGTGCTATAAACTGTGTGCCTTCTATACTTGCTCATATTTCCTTATAGCAGAAGCTGCTGCTTGTTAGGGATTAGAGAACTGAAATGTCCTGGCATTTCCTGCAAGCAGGAAAATTGCAAACCTCAGCCACACGTCTGCTGAAGTAGCTGTGGTACTTAAATAAAGGCCTTGAAACCTTAATTAAAATGAAGTGAAAACTAATCAGTAACACTTGGCACTGATCAGGCAAATTGTACTTCATTTTATTTGTCATGCTATTGCACCTCCTTCCCTGCACATGCATTCAAAATCCTCAACAGTGTTTTCCCTACAAAATATAGTCCCCCAGATTCTGGGATTTCAGTATCCCTGGTTCTGGGATTTCAGTATTTTTGACTGTCTCAATTATAAAATAAAAAAACAAAGAAAAAAATAAAATATAAGAAAAAACACAAACAAACTCTGTGTTCCAAAACCTCAAAACTTCACAAAACGAATGCTTTTCCATTCATGGAACTTGCAGAGCTTATTACTATTTCCATGTTTTTTTAAGGAGGTGGGGTTACAAAGTTATCCAAAGTGTTCTCTTTGGATGGAGGCTTGGTGTGTTTATCTCAATCAGGCTTTACTCATGTAATCACAGATTTTTGAGGCAGCATTAAATTGGATTTCTTAAGGTAACAGAAACCTCTTTGTCTGAAACCTTCAATTCTAGAATATCAAAGTGCAGTTTAGAAAAAAGAAATACGAAACATCTGGTAAGTCAGGATGCTGTCTGAACTGGCACAAAGATGCAATAATAAAAAGCCATTTTTTTCCAAGTCTGTTCTTGCAAATAACACTATTATAAGAGTTTGTTGGCTGCAGACTGCTTTATGGGAACAAGGACATGTTGCAAAGTGTTTTGCTGCGTGGAACAGCTGCACTTTGGAAATAGTTCTCTGTTGGCTACTGGCATGAGAGAACAGTGAGGTTGGCTTGTAACTGGGGCGGGTTTGTGCATCTCACACAGACACATTTGAGCTAGCAGCTGGTAGCAGAACTAAGTGCAGTGTAAAAGCTTAGTTTCTTAGTAGGTAAGACAGTCATTCTCTGGTGTAACTGGTTCTTCATAGTCTTGAAAAAAGTCCTTTAAAAACCATTGGCATCATCCTCTCTGGTGTTTCAGCCTGTCTTTGATATTCTTGGTAGTGGAAGGCTGTGGCCTACAAGGAAATGGACATTACGTGTGCATGTGAAGATTGCACCCCAAACCCTGACTGTGCTAGACTCATTGATACAGATTGGGCTCAATGCTCCATTGCCTAGGGACAGTTTGTTCTGGTAGCCAAAAGTGCTGGCACAGAGGGATTCTCCAGCCCATAAAATGGGACATGTACTGGTTGTAGCAGTTCAAGCAAGGTAAGCTCATTCCAGCCACAATCTAAGCCCTTGCATTCAGAATGAAACAACTCTTGTGCTTTTTCTAGTGTGCAAGCTCTGCTCATCCTGGCACAGATAATCCTAATACTGTTGTCACAAAAATAGAGATCTCTATTTTAGCAGCAGCTAAAATTATCTTGAGATATGACAGCCAATAGCACCATTTTGGGAAAAGTGCATTACAGAAAAAATACTGTGAATGTTCTCTCACTTTCTTCTCCTGGCTTTAAGTATGTCCCTGGCATTTTTACTGTTTCATTTCTTTTCCCTATAGTCAGACTCTGCTGTGGTTTGGTTCTGAACAGGAGATGCTGATTTATCTTAGTGTCAAACTAGCAACTCTTCAGTGAGGTGTCAAGAGGGACCTTTGGCCCCGTGTAAAATGGCTCTGCTGGCACCAGATGTCCGTGTTGGTCTGTGCTACCCGGGCACAGGGCCGGGCACGTCTGCCTGTCCCCCTCTGCCCAGGGGCTCCAAGTGCTTCAACAGGCTGGATGGTGAGAGCCTACTTGGGAGGAGTCATCTCCTGCAACTGAATTCGAGATGAGAGCTGCTTTCTGATTAAGGGATTTTTTAAAAAATAAAATCGTTGCTTTACAAAGTGATTTGATGAATTATATCAACAAAACAGCCATTTTTCTCCCTTAATATGATCTGTTCTTATATAGCCAGTTCTAGTTGTACTTTACCTCCAGCTTCTGAAAGTGCAGCCTGTGGAAATCTTCACAGATTTTGTATTTATGTTGTGCTAATTTTTTACAGGCAAACTATTTTTACTAGACACTGATTACAAAGAGCAGACTAAGATAAATGTATTGGCTTTACCAAGATGCCTCATAACCTAAAGAAATAAATGGTCATTATTGTAAGTGGATAATAGTCCTTGATGTAATGAATGACACAAATGATGCCAACTCAACCCATTGAAATGTGTGTATGTGGGAAAAAGGAGTTTGGGTAAACTAGGAAGGCAGATATTTTGAGGCCAGTGACTGAAACTCACTTCTGGGTCAGATTCTGTATTTCACCTTTGCGAGGATTGTAGAGAATTCTTGGCTTCTTGTGATCTATGGGCTGAAAGAGCTTTTGACATAACTTTGCCAGGGAAAAGTTACTCTGTGTAATGGAAGCAAATGCTGCCTGGCTTTGCTTTTAATGGCCACAGTGATGTGAAACCCGGTGCCAGCGTGTTGGCCAGTACTGCTGGTAAAGGATGGCATTCCTACATAATGGGAGAGTCAGAGTTCAGGGTTAGGGATGCTGTTTCTTGACTGAGATCCTCAGTTTTGAGGGGAATATACAACCTCTTTTGAAGTCGTTTTAGTGAACCTCAGTAAAACCTATCTGTGCCTTGAATTGCCTCTGGAGGTTCCTGTTCATCTCTGATCACTGAGGGGAATACAGCAAGCAGTACCTTGAGTTGTATATATATCATTTAAGTGCTTAAGATTTAATGCAATTGATATCTTATTGTTTAATAGATCTTGATAAATTTTTCTACAATTGCTACTATAAAATTGATACTTCCTATTATCAAGTTATAAAATTGCATTTTGCATTAGGCCCTTAGAGGAGGGAGAAGGTGAAGAAAAGCAAAACAGTAACTTCAGGTTAGTAGTACTGAAAAAAGAAATCTTTTTGGTAAGAGTGAATACCAACTGTGAGAGAATTGGAACGTTGCTCTAATTGAAAGGAATGCTGAACTAATGTTTGTATTAGAATAAATTACTGGAAAAAAACAAGAGAAAGTATGAAAACATATCTAGACCACAGAGTCAAAATAGATTAAATTTTAAGAGAACATAGAAGTGAACTGGAAATTTCCTTTTATTCTCCTAAGTTAGATTTGTAATAGAAATAAGAAAGTGATCTTAGCTAGAAATGTATTTCATTCTTATCTCTCTTGTTTCATATTACCCTGAAAGAACAGGATAATGGATATTAAAAATAAGAGTTCCGTATGCCCTTACATACATGCTTTGCTGGTTTTTATTTTTGTTGGAAAAATTATAATTCATATTTATGATATAAATTAGGGTATGAATGATATGAAAAAAGCGTGCTTTTCCCGTAATTGAGAATAGAGGGTACTCCCCACCCTGCCATACCCCAGGATCTGAACACAGAGCAAAAGGCCATGAAGGAATGGAAACGCTGGAACTTTAGAAAATATTGAAGTATTAGCAGATGCTATTTCATGCTGACATCCTCTAAAAGGAGATAGTGACTAACAATAGACTGTGACCTTTTTTTGTGAATTTATGTGAATATTTATATAAGGCCTTTTTTATTTGCTTTCTAGAAGTGCAAATTCCTGCAAACTTGGGCTTTTTGGCATATATCAAGATTTCTGTCTTTTTTGGGGGGGGGGGGGGGGGGGGGAGGAGTGGGAGATGGGGATGGACCAAGCTCTACAAACAAACAAAAACCCCAAGGAAGAGTAAGTGTATATCATATTATGGATGTCGTTACATACCTTTTGCAAACTCACCTCAATGACAGCTCAATTTGTCTCACATCCAAAAGGCTGTTTTTCTGCAAGAAAAGTACAAAGTGTTTTATCAGTTGAAGAGGTTGCTTCTGGGATGTTTGCCTCCAAATTAATCCTACTTGTACTCCATTTCACAGTCCTAATTTAATTCACTTCTAATCAGTAAAGATATTTTCTCTGACACTCCCTTTTTCAAATGAGTTTCTAGGTTGGAATATGTAGCTAGGAATAAGAAAGGTTTTGGATATTTGTATTGTCCATTTAAAAGCTGTATTTCATACACTGTTTCATAAATGATCCTTACAAGAAGAAACCCCTTACCCCTGCCCCAAACCCCAACCCCTACCTGGGGCCATCTTTATAACTCCTGTCAACCTGGAGGTACCTCAAATACCCAATAATATTTAGCCAGGAGATTAATTCTAGTTTTATATTGCTTAATCATCCTATCTGCTTATTACTTTGTAGTTCTGTCTGTGATTTGCAGGTCCCATCTGTCACACTCACTTCTCTCTTATTATTTTCTGTTCTCACTGTAATGCTGTTATGACATAAACTTTGCCTGGTACTTCTAAGGCCTTCCACAAAATAAAATTAAGCCATCAGTTGTTTGAGTATATTCTGATAGGAGTAATCTAAAATATGTTAAAGCTGTAATAACTTAGTTAATAAATGGAAATACCAGTCTATTTTAGAAAGATGTAGAAGCCAAAAAGTAGCCACAGCATATATTATAGCCTATAATTCTTGAAGAATTACAACCTGTTAGTGTGTTTCTAGCTGTGTAGTAAGACTGCAAATTAAATACTCTATTTACTGAAATTTTCCTGCTTGGTGGTAGTAAGACCAACTGATGTTATGGAAATGGTATGTTAACAATGTTTTGAGAGATGAAGTAATATTTTGAGTACTAAAAAGGATTGTCTTTCTTTAAGGATCTTTGTCCTGATTTACCAAAAAAAACTGATGAGCTTTCATTTGGGTGGATTTTATGTGTTTTATCCAGGGGAAAAAAGTTGTCATCTTCTAGTTCAGTGACACAGATCCAAATCCTATTGAAGTTTAAGGACTTTCTATCTCTTTCTGTAGGTTTTTGCATCAAGTTGGAAAATAATATCCTTTTGACTTTTATGCAAGTGATCTACTTGTGTCTCAGATCATAAATCTAACCAGCAGTGGAAGTCAGACAGAAGAATGCCTCTTTGTAGGCACTGAGCCATTGTCTAGAATTTTTACACGCACCCTTTGTCTTCTTGTGTGCAAGTAATGACTGAGCAGGACTCGGCTTTCCAGAGGTAAGGACTGATGACTCTCTTCTTCCCCATTCTTTCCTCAGGGAGCAGACAGTTCTTCTCCTTCCCCAAGGTTGCCCAGCATGGTCTCCTCCTAAGAAGGCAAGAATAAGAAGAATGTTTAGCACAATTCTTTCTTACATTTCTTCCTTGAATAAGTTCTGTGCTTTGTTTTTCCTGGTACTGGATTTACTCCAAATTTTTCATCATGAGCTCAGAGTTTTACTTAAATGGTACATCTGTTAAATTAATCTATTTGTGTGGGGCAGACTGCTACAATGATTAATATTTCCCATCTTGGTGTAGACAGTTGATGCAAAACACAGGATAATATTTTCTAAACTTCACATTTCTAACTAAAATCCTATTAGTCTTTTTTTCTAGACAAAAACGAAGGGCCATGTCTGCACTCAAAGTGAAATTAGTTTAAAAAGCAGACAGAAAATATCATGTTAAAGCTCACAGCATTTTCAGACCATGCATTGATATATGTAGCTTTAAAAAATTCCGGAGTGTGAGTTTTTTCATTTCTGGAAGAAAATACAGATGTTCAAACTCCAGCATTACCCACAGCACTAGTCATGTTTTCCAGGTTTCCATGGCTTCCTAGATGGACTGTGGCTTCCAGTCTTATATCTCTGGGATTCCTCTTCAACTACATCAACATCTGGCATAGTGATTTGATACAGTTTTGTTATTACTTTCCTCATTTAAAATACATACACCATGAAAAATATTACAGGATGGTAACGTGTTATCTTTCAAAGGAAAAACGTTGTGGCTGCAAAACGTCACTTCTGGTTTAATGGTTAAACATGAAGATTTAAGTCATGGGAGGATAGAGACCTTGGTCATAACTTTGATTTCATTTTATTTTTCTTGCCTCTGAATAAGAACCTTCATCAAACAATAATCAGTGATAACCTAGGCATCTGAATCAAGCAGAGAGAGCAGTCTGTGGAGCAATGGAAGCACTGAGAAAGTTCTCAATCACAGCTCAGTGACTTTTAGCATGGCTGCTGTGGTCCAGCCCTCCCTTTAGCAACACTGAAAAAATGCTACTGACAGCAGAAGGTTTCAAAGAAGGAGAAGTCAATTATGGTTCTTGTTCATTCTACTTAAGGATGATAAAGCACGTGAATAACCCATGTGTTGCACAAAATTGAGTTTTGAGAATGAAAATAATGCCCAAGGTGAATTTGGGGCAGACAGGAGAGTGACAAAATCAGCTGACAAAAGCTGACTTCATAGAATTATTGACTTAATCACGTTTGAGCACTTCTATAAGTCATTAGTTTGTAGCCCCCAAACTCCAGGGTTTTGTCTTCAGTCTTAAATTGCTCATAAATCAAAAAATTGATGTGCTGTATTTCCATTGCCTTTCTCAATTCCTCATGTAAAACTGTGGTTTTTATACATTTAATTTTATATGGGGCCTGTGCTTTATGATGTCATGTAAGGTAATTTCTACTATTTCTGCCCAGTTTCTGTCAGAGTTTCCTTAATGTGTAGTTCCATGTACTGCAGATACAATTAGTAGAGCTGCCAGAGCTGTATCTCCCTATTATTAAGGTGGTTGCACATAAAGTCATCTTGCTGGGGCTCAAAGACCAGGGGTTTTTCAGGACTTACTCAGAGTCAGTTTGAACTTGGTGATTTCTAGGGATACTGGTAAATAAAATATGTCTCTGCCAAGCAGATTAAAAGTTTCAATTTTAAATTACGGAAGAGGAAAGTAGTAGCTAGCCAAAGTTCTATGTTATAGTTTAATTGCTATTTATGTAATTAAATTAAATCATATAGTGCCTTAGAAGTAGATTTCAGAAATTGATTTAAAATTAATAATAAAGAGAATTACAAATTCTTTCATTTAACCTAGTTCAGACTGTTCCATAACCCAAAGCAGAAAGGAGGGTTTATATCAAATTTTATCTTCTAAATTTTTCATTTCATCAAGTAGTCCTACATGTCTGTCTTTTTCCCTAGTCTGAAAAGAGTAATTGGAATTCACCACTTCAGTGGAATGAAGGGGGGGAGCTGAATTCTGAGTACAGCAGTAAATGTAACACTACCTATATTCCTTCCATACCCACTACCCTGGAATTCAGAGAGGGATGTCCAAATCTGTCTGTAAACACTCAGTCATAAAATATGAGTCCCAAACACTAAACACTGATCTTTTCGTTGATAAGAATGCCCATGAATAAATCACTTAATAAACACTTTTAGCATTCCCAAGCTCTCCTAGCAGTTATGCCATTGTAAAGTCTTGCTTCCTGCTCTGTGCTTGCATTCTCAGAACTTTGAGAGTACAGCTTTGACTTCCTACTGTAGCCGCTCAAGTTTGCCAGAATTTCTGAACTGTAGTCATCTTTGTAGCTGCAATCATGTCAAAGTCTCTTGTCTTGTGCTCCCCTGAGAGTGCCTCTTATTGGGATTCTTGGAAAATAAATCAGTGACTGTTTCAGCCCACGTTCTAGAGAGTGGACGACCTCTGTATCCCTTTGGATAGCTCTGTAGTGACTCACAAGTGTTGTCCAATCCTGGCTTTCTTAGCATTTTTCCATTCACTTCAGTTCCAGAGCAGTGTTTTTTCTTCACTTCAGCTCTAAGAACATTAGGGAATTCTACTTAGCATACATTAAATTAGCCGACTAAATCTGTGCCTCTTAACTGGGTTCTTCATGTGGCAGTTCATTTCCTTGTCCCTGCCATGAGCTTCTGTTGGATGAGGTCGGGCACTGAGCAAACCGGGCAGACATCTCCTGGCTGGCCCTTGACTCTGTGTGCCAGCAGTGTGACCTTTCTCTGGCACTCCACAGATTGCTGCCATGCTCAGCCTGATTTAATTTACCCATTTGCAAAGATTTAATTTTGGAAAAGAAATCTGGCCAGGCTGATATGTGGAGCAGTGTTTTGACAAAACCTCTGTGTTGCACTGTGGGAAGTGAGTGATCTGTTTGCAAAAATGGACAGCCCAAGTATGCAGCCAGGACGTAAGACATTAAAAGGTACAAAAACCTTCCGGGAATATAGCAGACATTAGATTGAGACTTAGTTCTCATACAGCTTTTCCAGTAATAACCCTTAATTGAAAACCAGTTACAGAAAATGATATTTTATTACATGTACTCCCTCAGCACAGTTAATGAAGCCTTGAGGGCTGTGGGTTCACCACTACCAGGTTTCTGTAACTAGGGAACCATGGCATCAGTGTTGGCTCCCCACATTTTGGGGAGGTAATGGATTTCAGCAATATGCTTCTATAAGGCAGCTTTGTCCAGTCCATCAACAGAGTTCTTTTCAGAGCTTCCGTAAACTCTATCTCAGTTTACACTACCTTGTAATTTACTCTATCAAACAGCATGATTTCTTGTAAGAAGTAAAACTGACTGTTTTGATATTTCATAAACTATAAAAATGTATAATTTTATTTGTATTTTTCAAATTTTGGGAATTTAGCATAAGCCTTGTACATTGGCAGACAAGCAACCTGAGATTCAGAATCATGGGATGATTAAATCCAGGTTATTGAAGGTATTTATCCATCTTAAGATTCATATCAGATGTCTATGGGCAGATCTAAAAGGCATTTAAACAGACAACAAAATGCTGTTGTTCGAATGCTTTTTCTCTTCCCCCTCTGAAAGACTTTATAAACTGAGAAATGTCAATTTTAGTTTTGTTCTGGTTTGGAACACAGTATGAGTGCCGTTGTTCAGGCTGTACCAGTCACCTGCTCTTGCACAGAACCTGCCCAGGTCTGTGTGGGCAGTCAGGCTGTCCCTGGGTGTTCCATTGATGTCAGGTTTGGGTTTTAGTCCCCTAACTGTTTTTGGCCATAGCCCAGCCTCGGTTAATGGGCTGGCCTGTCCACATTGCAGACAAAATCCTCTCAAATAAAGCGAGATTTAAGATTGTACCATGTTCCATGTAAAACACAATTATCCATCTGCTGTGACGAAGTTTAGCAATCACAATGATGGGTTTATTGTGTGGTATAATAGGAGCAGGTTTCCTGATCCAAGTCCTGAAAGTTGTCTTGTATGCATAAACATGTCTATGCAACAATCATTACAGGGGGGAACGCTCAGTTGTTTGAAAAAAAATGTTTAATTTTTAAATATAATGTTGTAACTGGAAATTTTTATCAGCAGATTTGTTTGCAAATCTACTTGGCAAGAAAGACCTATTTTGATGAAAAAGATTGGATCTGAGCGGTGGAGTCTTTATTCTGAAGGAGAGATTGTATGCAGTAAGTAGCAGAAATACTTTGTGATTCTTATTATATTCTTAAAATATTTAAGACTCCAGCGGAGTGTGCAGTAGAAATTATTTTATTGAGGCTGAGTTCCTAATGCTTAATACTACCAGCTTCTGGAATGGCTAGAACTCAATTTCTGTAAAAGGTTACCTGCCTTACATTATTAACATTAATTTGGCTTCCCCCCCCCGCCCCTTTCCCAATTAAAATTAACTACTTTAACACATTTAACAAAATATTGCTCTATGGCTTCACTGAGCTGAAATCCATGGGCACTGATGCCTTTCTGTATTTGCAGTACCTACTGCATTCTTCCAACTTTCACTTCCATGTGGTGGGTGAAAGAGAAGAGTCACTGATCTCAAGTCAAAACAGCTCTCAACAGCGCTTAAAAATAAAGATCTGATTGTTACATTAAAAATATAAAGCTGCATTTCATTATCACAGCCAGCATTGCATTTCATTTCATGTGTTCCACTGTTGAATGGGGCTTTCTGTGCTAAACCCCACTCTTTTAAAATCTGTCCTTTTTTCAACACTAGAGGTTACTTGACAGATTGTTTTTTTCAAATAGGGTAATGTCTTAGCAAACCTGTGCCTGAAAGGTGTGTCCTTTTAAGAGCAATTAGCTGTTGGGAAAAGACAGCTTTGAAAAGGTATTGCAACCAGTTATGGCAAAAGGTTAATTAAAAAGCTGGCTTTATATCTGCAACTGATTACATTTCTGTGATTATTTTTCACAGCAGCCGAGAAATAGGTGCTCACTTGTTAGCAAAAAGAAATCTTAATGACAGCTGTGAATCATCCAGGTTGCTAAGAGGTTAACTCACAGACCAGGTGGTACTAGGTGGAGTTGAAAAAGTGTGCCAGGCAGTGCAGGAGCTTTTCCACAAGCAGTCAGGAGAAACCTTCTCCAGTAGCATGCAGTTGTGTCAGCTGGAAGTTCAGGGTAGGTGAATTGTAGCCTTCACAAAGAGCTTGAGGAAGTAACCCTTGAATGTGCTGTCTCTGACCTGGACTTCTAAATGTGCAAAACGTTAAAGGAAAGAACAAAATGAATCAGCTGCTAAGTGGAGGAGTTGATCTCTTTGTGTTCCTGAGAAGTGATTAAGGTAGCTTCATTGCTTATGTACTTCACTTGCTTTAAAAACAAC
Source organism: Edolisoma coerulescens (assembly GCA_013397115.1). Classification (NCBI taxonomy): domain Eukaryota; kingdom Metazoa; phylum Chordata; class Aves; order Passeriformes; family Campephagidae; genus Edolisoma; species Edolisoma coerulescens. Next base: position 1,833,065 of record VWZW01001754.1, read on the forward strand.
AACAACAAAAAACCCCAACAAACCAAAATTCCACATCAAACCCCCCCCAAAAATCTAAAAACCCACCACCTGGATATATATATATATATCCGTTAACCAGATTTTTGAGACGTTTGCCCTTCTAGACCTTATATGTGATAGAGTATCTGCAGTTTCAAATATTGCCTGCATATATTTTCCAGGAAAAAAAAAAAGAAAATTGGTAGATATTAACTACAGCAGTAATAGAAATTGCTAAAACATTTCCTTTTATCTTTCTGAAATAACCATAAAAAGCTTTTCTGTAAAATTCTACTTTTTTTTAATGTGGGATTTCTACTTACTTACTTACTTTATCACTTATGTGATAGGACTGGGCCACTCAGTAAAAATTACCAAATCCTCTAGATTCCAGAAATCTAGAGGAATGTGGGTGGTGTTGCCACCAAGTCAAGATAACTGGAAATATCAGTTCTGACCTGGTCTATCTTTATTTGAACCAACAGAACACTTCAGAGATGTCCGTTACTGCTGTGATAAATCTTGAGGAGGGGAATTTTTATTGTTTCTGTTCTGTTAAAGTTTTTGAGAACAGGGTCTTGCAGGCCAACTCCTGAAATTTATGAATTAGAGATGTGACACAAAAAACCCCACATGTAAATTCCCTCTGGGCTGGTAAATCAGCCAGTATTTAGAACACTAAGGAATTGGTGGTAAAAACTATAAAATTAGTAACTAGCAGCAATTTTTTTTGTATGAGCCAGCATTTGTGGCACAAAAAATGTGACCAGGTTTTGAAAGGGTGATCTAAAATGCCTCTTTGAGTTTCTTTGTGCAGGCCTGTGTGGTGTTACTGAACTGCATTTACCCAACAAAAATGATTTTACAGGTACAATATTTTGGATCAAAATGACATACCTGTTTATATAGAGTTTAGTAAGTCATAAAGATGTAATTGGGCATTTTATATGAGCAGTATCTAAGAATGGTTGCGTTTTATTAATTCTGAAAATAATAAAACTTGCACAAATTGTTTGCATTGGCCTTTGAAGTCTGTTTTCTTAACATCTTGAATTCTGCTTTGGCTTCCTGGCTTTGTGACAGAGATGCTCTCTGGAATGATTAAAGAATGGTAGCAACTACACTTGAGCCCCGCTGCTTCACTGAATCCTGGGTTTGGTACATGGTTCTTACAGCTTCCACAAAACCTGTAATTTAAAATTGGCCAGAATGAAGAAGTCTCGTTTGTAACATCAGTCATAGTAGCGTAGTCCTTGCAACTTCTGCCTGCTAGAAAACTTGTAGAGTTAAAATTGTATTAATTTCTTCTGTATTTCTATAAAATTGAGCAAAAAAACCTAAACTTTATGCTCATAAAGTTTGAATTCATGTTCTTTTGTTCCCTCTCTCCTCTCATAGGAGTTCTAGCTTAACAGGCACGTAAAGCATTGCAGTAAGTCACTGTGGGATCGATGCTTTTCCATGTTGCACAGATGTGTGAGGTTTTTTCTTAGCTGTGATTCTCATCAAGTAGTTTGGACTCTTTACTAAGTTATGTAGCAGAGGAGAAAAGAGAAAAGGGAGACATCAGAGTTTAAGACCAAATAATAAAATGGGAAAGGAGAAGAGAAACTTTGTTATCTCTTTAAAAAAAGTATTGGGTTTTTTTTAACATAACCATTTCCTCCATATTTTTTGGACTATAATTTTCACATTCTCTCACATAATGTTTTACTGAAAAGTCGTATAAAACATGATTTTTTGGTTTTGGGAAATTTTATTCTAAAAAAATTAAGGTTTGTTTTTTTAACTAGGTGACTTATTTCTAAAGCACTTCTAAATTCTACTAGATTTTATGAGGAAGATTTTCACAGCTGTATAGTGAGGTATTCCCATTCAAATTCAGCTGTAGTTGAACACTGAACTCCCATTCTTTGAAAACTTCCCAGAGTACATCTGAGTATTGGGAAAGGGCTGCATGGCTCCCTGCAAGCTTGTGCAATGACTGGAACATTCGGAAAGCAGCTTCATTTGTGGCTTCTAAAAGCACTGTATGTGAAAATGAATAATAAAATGTGGTGAAGGATCTAACACAATTTTAAGAATTACACTGATGAAAAATTATGAGAGAACTTGTAAAGAGAGGAACAGCCACGAAAACCTCTAGCAACAACAAATATCCAAACCAACTGAAATGCTGATGTCAGTGTCCTGTAGTTTTAATAAAGAAGTAAATGCATGTACCCCACACCCCCCAAAAAACCCAACCCAACCCAAAACCAACTCAAACCTGAGGTTCGATAGTGTTGTAAACCCATGATTTCTATTTTTAATGTGAATGTGAAAACTCACAGTGGCCGAATCATGCATTCCCCAGTTTAATAGACATGTAAGCCAACAGAATATACTTCCTAAAACTCTGAGGTACAGCTGCTCTTTTTAGATTAAGCTGACAAACCAAAAATTTTGCGTGTTATTAAGGGTTTTGTTTTCACAGTGGGTTAAAATATCATCAGACTATTTCCCTGAACATCTTTGGAAAAGTGATATTTAATAGATATTTAATAGATATTCTAGAGTGTATTTTTAGGGTGAAAAAATTTTATAAATACTCCATGCCTGTAGGAAAAAAGCACTGCAAGATTAGAAAGGAGGAGAGGGGAACGCAACAGTGAACACAATGCCAAATCCCAAAGAAGCAGTGCCTCCCCCACACCCCTTCTTGGCAGTGGTATGGGACCTGTTGTCACCTTGAGGTGCTTATCGCTTACTGGGTGACATTTGCTGACAACTAATTTTACAGTAATCAGAAGAAAAATTTTAAAAAGGCACTTGTAAATTACTCTGGTTCCCTTCTTATATACTATGTATTAGTAATCTAACTCTCAGAGTTAAGCTGTGAATTAAGTGCCTTTGATGTAATGCATTGGAAACCCGTATGGGCAGTGGTCTCAGGGTTTTCTGATGCCTGGCACTTTGCCCTGGCTCATGTTTCCACAGATGCTCTAGAGAGGAGTAAAAGGACACCTTTCCCTCAGCCTGTAAAAAGCTGATGGAGCATTGCTTGGGTATGAAAGACAAAGACCTGTCTATGAATTATGCAGTGGAAACTATATGGGAGAAATTAATACTGTAGGTATGACTCTCCTTCTGCTGGGTCTTGGCAGTAGCTCCCGGTTATTGCTGTGCAGAAGTGCTGTATGTTACTGACAGAGGGGAAACTTCAAGGCCCCATGCAAGTCTGGAATATTGCTTTAGAAAAGCAGTAGAAAAATTCAGTCATGTCAGACCAAGTAAAACAGTAATGAAGGAACCATAACAGGAACAGCAAAAACGTTTGCAGTGTCTGCCTGCCTGGTCCTCTCTTGCTACTCTTCTCTTTTGCTCCTGAGCACCTGGTAGCAGTCAGTACTTCTTGGTTTTGTTTGTGAACTGCCGCTCACGTTCTAATTAACTTACTGAGGAAAAAAATGAAAAACAAAAACCTCCAGAAATCGGGATGAACAGTTCCCACAGACAGCAAGAGTGGAGTTTAAAAGTGAGGGCTGGAGAGGACTTTGACAATTCCTGTCCTGACCTCCTTAATGCTTTATCTGAACTTGTATCTGAGTTTTTGTTAAACAGTTTGGGCAAAGATTGATTTATGACACATGCATTTTTCATCTAAAGCTGCACTGAAGTAATGAATGGGTAGGACCTGGATTTGCTTTTGTGATGGCATTATAAAAATAGCACTGTTTGGAAGCAATTTGAAGAGTCCCTGCAACATGAACAGCACACTATAAAGGCTTTCTGATTTGTAAAATATTTTCTATTCCATCAGACTTAACCCTTTGGTGACTGTAAACATGTAGCAGTTGACAAGTTACATATAGCGATGTAATCTAGCAGTAGACAAGCCAAGAAGGACATAAAGTTAAGATATTATAAAGTCAGAGATACTGGTATTCCAAGGATGTGAGGATAAATTATTGATCCTAGTGCCATACTTCAGATTAAATGTTCTAAATATTTTTGGGTTTTTACTAAATAGTATATAAATATATATCATATTTACATATATGCAGAGAATTTAAATACTTGTGTGTTTCATGCTTTAGATACATTTTTCATGGATATTAACTGGGTTTGTGGTCTGGAAAATATTTGGACTTAAACTGTTAACAAACACTGTCCCAAGAGCACTTTCTTTAGAGACAGCTTTCATGTAAGTTGGAAATGCCTTGCTGTTTATGCATAGGTGCATACACAAAAGGGACGTTACAGGTAGGTGTGTAAAACAGCATCTGCAAGTGGTTTGTGGCCAGCTTAAGCTGCAAACTTCTGTCTATGCTCAGGGATGTCGCTTCTTGTAACAACACTGACAGGACTTTGCTCTAAAATTTTGGTTTCTCAATTGCCTTTTTAATATAAGTAAAAGATGTGTCTTGCCTGGAAGTAGCTGATAAGATTATTATTCTTAGCTTTGTGTTGTCTGAGCTGCTCCTGATTTGAAGTCCACTGCAATTTCCCTTGTAGCTCTTAAAGAAAAGTGAACTGTTGGTTTGTGTTTCCTTAAAATTCTATGTGAACTGTGCCAGCTGAGGAGATGATTGCTGAATATTCCAGCTGCCCCAGGCAGTTATCCCAAGCCAAGTCATTTGTCTTTGTGGTCAGTGAGCTATGGCTTATTTCTCTTTTCCAGTATATTTTGGACTTTAATGTACAGCTTTTTCTATTCCTTTTTCCTTAAAGAATCATGAATTGCAGTGTTACTGTGCTGAGAAGAAGAATGGCTGGTGTCCAGTAAATGCAAGGTGGCTGAGGCAGGCAGGGTGTTCCTCCAGGGCCAGTGTGGGGAAGGGGAGCTGCAGGCAGTGCAAGTGCTCCAGACACAGCGCAGCACAGAGAGGGCTTGGATGAAGAGAAGTTTAATGCATGTCTGGATAATCTACATTGAGGAGGACATCTTTCTCCATTGAGATGTTGTTTTCCTGTGTGATAGGATAGATTGTCTTCTCTGGCTGAAAAGCAGAAGGTAGAAATTCACAGTATATTAGAACAAGCCAGAGGTTTCAGGTTCTAAGAGAAAACATACATTTCTGGAGGAGTGTATCTTATTGCATAAGCTCTGCCTAGTAGCTAAAGGAGAAAGCGAGCACTTTCTCCAGGCTAACACCCACTCATGACATGCCTTTTGCTCCAGTCTGAGAAGCTCATGAAATAACCATTTACTTTGTACAAGTTTTCCATGTGAACTGAAAGAATAGCTCAGCTTTATGATTGCAGCTATTACTTTAATCCAGTGTCAAAGCTGAGTTCCAAAAAGGTCTGTGTTTAGTCTCCAATGAATGAAAAAAACATTCCCTGCTCCTACTGAAAATTCTCTCATCTTTTCCAAATAGTTTCTGTGTGAAACAGAAGATGTGTCTGAGCAGTAGAGGTGGCAGCAGTTATGCTATGCTTTGGCTACGACTGAAATTTGCAGAGAAGTGTTCTCTGTCTGGAAACCAGGCTGAATATCCCTTCACCTGAATAACATGCCCATGAAAAGGCAGGATAACAGAAGGAAACCATGTCCCCTGTGTCTGTGCTCCCTGCTTAGGGATGCACATGAGCAAAGCCCTAAAGGAACAAAGCCTCAGTGAACTTCAAAGTGCTCTCCTTTCATGAAATGTTTCCTGCTTTATGTACCAACTATTTCTCTTTATTTATATACCACTAAACCACTTGGTGGAGGATATTTAATTAGGAAAAAAAATATTGCACCTTCCATTTTGATTTTTATTTTAAATTAGTTTCTAAGAGTAGAAATGCAGGCATTTTAGAATTAAGATTCTTTAGAGTTTAAAAGAAACATTAATTCAGCAGGATCTTTGTTATTTGAAGGTAGTAATGACAATTGCCATATGGTTGTGAAAAGATTTTTAGGTTATTCCAATCTAAAAACTGGAATCACAACTGCATTGTGTCCTTACTGTTCTTCCTATTTGTACTGAAGCAGTAAATGAAGAGGTTGTCTTCGAGAGGTGGGAGTTTTACACGTACCTCCATCAGGTACAAATAGGTCTGCAAAGAACAAAGCAGAGGAAATCAGTCTCTGGTTCTCAGTGCTCTTTAACAGCTTTAGCGTATGACATGCAAGGTCTCCATCTGCTTCTCAGAAGAGAGGAGTTGGTTACGGCAGTGCCCTGGCCGGATTCCAGCAGGGAACTCCAGAGCTCCATCTGCCAACTCCCTCCTGCGGTTACAGACGATAGCTCTTGCCTAAATAAAGCATCCACCCACTGCAAACTCTCTCCTGTGCACAAGTACATGCAGTATGCACAGTTTAAGTGTCTTCATGCCTTTGTCTAAATAACCTTGTTACTGTGATAACACAGCAGCTTCTCTTTGTTGTGTGTTACATGGCATGGATGTTTGACCCCCACCAAATTCTCTGAAACGCTGAATTGTTTTCTTTTTTTTTCCTCATCTTTGAGCAGGATTTTGGCTTTAGAGAAATTTTTTACTCTCTATCAAGTTCAATACTGAAGAGGAAATTGGCAGAAATTTCTTTTGTAACAATGTCTAGAAGTATCAAGTGCAAAATGAAGTACTATTATATAGGAGTTGGCGATCTCTGTGAAGGAAAGCAGAGAAGGCCTGGCATCTCTCAGCCTGAGGATACTGGAAGGAGGGAAACTTCTCTCTCCATCCAATAGTAGGATTTAGGTTTTGCAGCAGACTTTGACTTTTGAAGACATGCTTCAAAGAAGCAGTCATTGTAGTTTTACCCACAGGAAATCTTTATGTTGCTTCTCATGCAGGAACCAAGATATGTGTCTTTAGCAGAATGTGACTGAGCATCTTTTCCAGCCCTGGATCTTGTCTTTGCTTTTCTTCTTCTAAACTGGCTCCTTTGAACAAGAGACAGTAAGAAGGAAACTGTACAACAGCCTCCCAGGAGGGACAATGTTTGTTTTAGTGAAAAGAGAAAAAGAGGTGCAGTTCAACAGAGGCACCTGATTTGAAAGACATTTGCAGACAGTGGCATGAGGCAGTGTTAGTCTGATGTGATGAACGTCCTGGGTCAACAGTCGCGTTGCCTTTTCATTTTTGCTGTCTGCAAACCAGAGAATTTAAGCCAATTTATCCTGACCATTAGTGTTCTATACATGGTATATGCAGGCATTTTCTGATTCCAAAAGAAGTAACGAACATCTTTATTTGATGCTGAAAGTATATTTAAGAGTATAGGTTGAATGTATGTTTCCACTGTAACAGAAACATAACAATTATAGAACCATTGCCATGCTGCTGCTTCTACCGTTTTTGTAGTTGAGTATAAGTGAGGAAAAATGAAGTTCCTTATCTCTAGTTTTCAATAGATTTTGTTTTCCCATTTCCCCGAGGTTTAAGAAAGCAATTGCTCTTTGGCAGTCAAATTTGCAAACAGATTTCTTTGGCACATGTGCTTCTGGCATAGCTGTATGTTGATAATCAATTTTGCAACAGAATGAAAATAAGACATCGCTGATGGTAATTTAATATTTCCTTGATAATAAAAGGGTTATTCGGTATATATTTTTGTACCCTAGCCCCAGATTTATGTTAATTGTTGCTAGACTTCTGCAGAATGCAATTATTTATAAACTCTTGTCGGTGTCAGAAAAATGGACAGTAGTTTGAAATCTGGGCATATCAGATGCAAGGAGGACTTTCACAGTGATGGGATTTCACCCTTGGATTATGCTGAGAGTTCTCACTCAAGAGATGCCTGAAAGCTTAAGCAATTTTTTTTTTTTCTCCTGGGAAATAAGAAGTTGTTTCAGGCCTATGTCAGAATCCATCCGAGTGGGTATGGAAGCAGGCAAGTTCCAAAATCACTTTAAATTAAAAATCAGGCCAATGATAGTTTGCGTTCCCTGCAAGCAAAAATTTCTCGGTATCTAAATATAGCTTTAAAATACATGGCCCCAAGGAAGGATTAGTACCATCTTATGATAAATATGATTAAATAGAATAATCTATTTGAAGTTCCTCTGGAATTTGCCACTCCTATATTTGTACACCTTCAGCCACTCCTGGAGGAAAGTGAGTGAAAGGAATTTTCCTGAGATTTGTATTTGCAAACTTCTTTTCTAAGAGCCAAGGAGTTTTAAATTACTCTAAAATTATTTGGAAAATGAGAATGTGAATCTATGCTCTTTTTTGTATTTTATCATATTGCTGATAAACAAAATGTTGTGACATTTCAACAACAAATCCAGAGAAGCTGTCAGTCTTGTAATGCAGTAGAAGATTTGGTGAACTGTTGAGGGAATGGTTTCTGTTTTGAATGAGTGTGAAGAAAACACAGATTGAATTTACATGCTGAAATGGAATTTTGTGGTGAAGGGGAGGAAAAAACACACAAGGGCTATCCTCTAAGCAACATTCACAGAGTAAAAGTATGGAAAAAAAAGAATTCTAAAATGTATCAATTTAATCTCCAGGTTTTGTGAGATGTAGCAGTCTGTGGATCAGGGTCTTGGCAGAAAATGAATGCATCTAAAACTTAACATGAAAATATGGAAGGGCATGACACATGCAATGAATGTTCAGGGAGCTGTGTACTGTGGTGTTTTGGTAGATGATGGCACCATGTGGCTCCATGGATCTTCTCCCTCCCTCATTTGGGTGATTCCTCATATCCCCAGGACTTTTGTCTGAACAATTATTGTCATGGAAATCACTGGGTGAGCAGTTCTGTGAATGATTGGTACCACAGTGATGGTCTTGGGTACAGAGGTGGAATTTTTGTGACTGCTAAAGCTCTTGTAGCCATAGGCACACTTCAGGGATCAGGAGGCTGTAACTGTTTCCTTGTTAGATACTGTCCTCATACTTCATTCTGTTCATATGGATTCTATATGTGTGTGTAAATATGTGTGTGTAGAGCATATATATTCATGGAGAGTGAGTGAATTTTGTGAATGGAAAATTCTTAATTTGGCAGCATATTAACAAAATGATTGGGAAGTAAGGAGATTCTGTCAGGACAGTAAGGCCTCAGAATTTTTTTTATTTTTAAATTTAACCAGACATAATACTTGTGAGATATGTCATGTTGATAATAATGAAAAATAAAATTTATCTTTTATGAGAACAGACTCAGTTTGAACAGGTATAGATCAAGCTGTTAATTTACTTACCCTAATTCAGAGAGACAACTTTAAAGCATGTTTCAGCCTCCAGGGCATCTTTTGATGGATAGTTATGACAGTTTATGTACTAATAACACTTGTTCACTACAAAATAATTTTGAAAACATAGATCACCTATGTAGTCATCCCACAATTTAACTTTCAGTCATTGTTGGAGTCAACTATATTTGAATCACAAGCCTACCAGTCAAAATATTTATGTTTCTTTACAAAACCTCTGGATCCCCTCGTGTCCCCAGAATTACTTTATTTAGGTACCTAAATAAGCAGACATTTATTTTAACACTATTAGGGTAAATAATATCGGTAACTTAGAAAATCAAAATAAAATAATCTTGGGCAGGGTTATGAGAGATGAAAAGTCAAGCTGGTGTGTACAGGGTGGGTGGGTTTTATAAAATGAGAGCAAATTCATTTAATAGCATATTTTTAAAAAATCATGACCTTAAAAATTCATTCAGGTTGCTGGTGTCTCCTTTGCAATGTAGGTAGATAGGCTGCCTTTGACAGCTGGAGACACCATGATAGCATACAGGCCTCACGTTTACTGTGAAAAGATTGAATAAAGTTCACAATTCTTAGATACTTCTGCTACTCTTCAGACTATCCTAAGTGCCTCTTCCCTCTTGACTGGCTGCAGTGTTTATTTTTTACAGTGGAAAACCGTGGCTGATGGTGAATCATCAGACCAGCAACCACTGGCCTTGTCTGGAACAATGCAACTGGTAGTCAGATGCATGTGAAAGGCAGTCATTATCTGAATCAATGCTAAAATTGCAATGTTCTAAACAAAAAAAAACCCAACAAAACAAAACAAACAAAAAAAATTAATGCCACAGTAAAAAGATTGCATTGTGAGCAGGATACTCAGTTTAGGCAGGATACTCTGAAAATTATCACAAAATGATGGGTCCTTTCCTGTTTGAAGCAGACAGGGTTGTTCATATGTAAGTTTTCTTCTGAGGATGTTTCATATTTGCCCTATAATTTTACTATCACATGCTATATTGCTGCAGTTTTAGATGTGTTCCTGATGTGTTAAGTTTAGAGTGATTTATATTTAGCAAGTGCAATTGTTTTCAGGATAGCATTGCTCAAACGTTTTTTGGCATATTACTCTGTCAAAAGGCAGGCCTTGAAACAGGTTTGTGCAGAATTCAGAATCACTCAATGAATTTGATGAATGGAAGTTCATTCTTAGCACCATAAAATGGCAGCAGGTCCATGAGCACTGAATATTCACAGCCTATATAGTTTTAAACAACGGAGAACGCTTTAAATGGACTACATTTAAAAATTTTACTGTCAGGGAGGTACTATTAATACCTTAATTAAGATCTGTTCTTAGTCTGCTCCTCAAATGCTTTTTAGATGCAAACTAGAAATGCAAAGTGCTTCAATGCACTGTTAAATGACTTATGCTTTCTGTTGAGTCACATCCTGCCCCTTTCTTAGAGGAAATGAACATTGGAGACATTAGATTTTATGCCAGCAATTGTATGTTTAATGTGAAACACTTGGCCCTGGCAGACCTCATTTTCTTGCTCATGCTGATTTTGCAGATTGGTAACTGCACTTACTTCAATGGAGCTAGTGAGATTTCATCTTGGAGAGCAAAGCTGTGTTCACTAAGGGTAAAACACAATCTTCAAAATGGATTAACAATGGCTTTGGGAAAAGCAAGAGTTTTTAATTTTCTACTCTACATGAAGACATCCATAGTTTCTACACTAAGCTCCTTGTGGTAGCTGGGAAAGGCAGTATGAATTCATTAATGCCTGGATAGAGGAGGTTGTTCTCAAAAGAGATCTTGAAACAAATAATTGTAGTGTCATTTTATTTTATTGGCATTGGTAATTAGGCACAACAGTTGCTGTGAAGTTCTGTAGGTGTTTTAGAGACAGAAATAAAATTAAAATACATATTTTCTGTGTCTCTGCAGATTTTTCTGCAGAGATTTGTTTTTTTAATGAGACAGAGCTAACAATTTTTCTATCATTAACAGACCAAAATGTCACTTTGCAAGATGACTTTTAGTTAAACTCTTGAATGGTTTCATGACTGCCTTGAGATTTCAATTAACTTCTTATTACATGGAGTACAATGTTATTAATAACCAAGAGAAAAATCAGCTAACATTGTAACACAAATGTCTTGCTCAAATGGACAATTAAAAATGGGAAATATTAATGCTGAAGTGGTCTCTGAAGTGAGTTGTTTATGTTTGTTCTGTGCTGATAGAAGAAGTCATCCAAAGAAAACAGATGGGAGAGAGAGGTGCAGTTTTACGGAATTTGATGACAGATGCCTTGAAGGTGGAGAGATGCTCCCTTATTTTGGAAAAATTGTTGTAAGCACCCAGAAAAGTCTGCTCCAGAAGCAGCACAGGAGAAACAGTCAGCAGAGTGTGTCCAGTTTGTGGACAGGCAGGAGATGACTCTGCGCAGGACAAGGCTCTCCAGCTTCTCCAGAGAAAGGGGCTGTTCTCAGAAGTTTGGTCCAAACTTTTCATTCTGGTCATAGTGCAGTATTTCCCTTTGGGTTCAAATTTCAAACTCCTGAATGAATTTTATTATCATCAGTGTTGAGACTTTGGACGCATAATTTAGAGTTTATACCAACTTGCTTTTTAAAGACGTGTATGAGATTGATCTCTTGCCCATGTTTGCTCAGCAAAAGTATTTTATTAATTAGGCTATGAAATATGACTGCCACATTTAGTTTAAAATTTTGTAGGTACTTTTTAAGTCAAGAGTCATGCAAAAAAGAACGTATTCCAATTTCTTCTTTTTTCACAGAATCATAGAATGGTTTGGGTTGGTAGCAACCTTAAATGTCACGTTGTTCCAGCTCTGCCATGGGCAGGGACACCTTTCACTAGACCAGGTTGCTCCAAGCCCCATCCAACCTGGCCTTGAACACTTCCAGGGATGCGGCATCCACAGCTTCTCTGGGCAACCTGTGCCAGGGCCTCATCACCCTCACAGTAAATAATTTCTTCCTAATATCTAAGTTAAACCTGCCCTCTTTCAGTTTGAATCCATCTCCCCTTGTCCTATAACTACATGTCCTAGTTTTTCTCATATTAAAGTGTAAACCGTATTTATAAATCTTAGAAATTTACATTTTTAAAACTGCAGATTTCAAAAAGTACCACCTGCACTGTTTCTTGAAAACATATTAAAAAGGTAAGACAAAACGAGTGAGCTGTTCTTTAAAGAAAAAAGGATATTCTGGAAAGTTTGGGACTGCACATATTCAAAATAAGGTTGTTCTTTCCTCATCTTTTTCTTCTTCATTTCCTTCACTTGAACATAGTTGTGGAGAAGCTTAACCACTCTGGAATACCAGACTACTTTGGTAGGAACATAAATGATGACTGATGCAACTATTTTGGGGACTGAAAACTACTAATCCATGTAATTGTAAAAACACATGAAACTCCATAATGGCTTTTTTGTACACTGAAATGAAGATGTTCACTGGCACTTGCCTTTGAGCCTAATCTTAAGAACTCAGGGCAATCAGACTTCCCAAGAAACTGCGGTACCTCAAAACCAGAGCACTTAAATCTGAATTGTGAAGTTAATTTTGTCATGTCTTTCTTAAGTAGGGTTACAATTAGGAAAAAATGTTTACTGAGGTGGAAAAAAATCTTTATGACCCAAATGAATTAGCTTGGTCTGTTTTTCTGAAATGCAAAGAAAACAGCATCTTTACATGATTTACAGGTATTCAACAATGTTTGATTGTACACCAGAGGAAGTATCTTGATTGAATGGAAAACTTGGGCATATAAAGTGGCTGTTCTGGTTACCATTCCCCAGCTGCTATGCAGAACTACTGTTTTGTGAAAAGAGGAATATTGATATGTTTGTGAATTACTGTGAATTTCCATATGACTTGCCTCTGATTCGGCACTTGGCACAAGGCAGTTTCTAGCTGCCTTTTCTTTTTCCTCTCAGCTACCAACCCTCATTTGATATTACTTCAGGACTGGTTGAAATAGAGAATGTTTATTATTAGACTACGAGTGTATAGTGCAATTTTCAAAATCCCTTTTTGATTTTTTTAATGGGTTAAAAGGCACACTTGTAAAATTATTTGAAAATTAAGTAAGGGGAAAACCAGTTTCATTTTCTCCATTCATATTTGCTTTGCAGAACTTAGAGGGACGATAAGAGTGTAAGGTCTAATGCCTAAATAGGACTATTGCTTTGCAAATCTGGTTTTACACAGTTGTGGTTTTTTTGTTTCTTTTTTTTTTTTGCTTACCACTGTCTGAATGTCTAACATTCCTTTTCTTCCCTTTGCAAAGCAGATTAAAGCAGTAGGAGAGAAATGTCGTTCAACTGGCGTTAGGTTGGTTATTTACACTAGAGACCAGCAAAACCCACTAAAACCCCATACCCTTCCAAATAGCCTTTTCATGTAGAAAGCTCAGTGGTTAAATTTATCATTCACGTGTTTTCCTTGGATTCTTTTTGCATGTCTTTAAACACAGTTAATAGCTTTGGGTAACTTCATGAGATGATTTGCAGTCAACTCTGTGAGTTTTTCATCCTCAGACTCTCCCAGCTCCTTTGCAGTCTGTTTTCATTTGTTTACTTGCTGTTTGGTGGCAGCCCCACATACCCTCTGTTAGTTTCAAACCCTTGCAGCTGGATTATAAATGTTTGTTAACAACATTAGTAGTGGCTAGTGCCCTCGATTTGGATGCAATTAAAATATATTTTATCATATGTATTTCCTTACTCTGTCTGTAAGGATCAGGATGTCTTTGAACTATACTGGCATACAATGACCAACAATTTATGCTGCTGCTGTTTGAGGTCTCTGGACTTCTTGGCAGCCTAAGAGTCCCTGGTAGGCCATCAGTGGTTCAGGAAACTTCATCCATCACAGAAACACGTACAGAGATTTAATTTGTGTCATTCCTTTTTTTAAAAAATGAAAGGGGTTTGTTTGTTTGTATTGTAGAAAATCTGAAAATTCAAAATTTTACTTTTCTTCAGTAGAAGTAATTGCAATTTCTGTCTGACTAGAAGTTTACAGCAGTGGAGGACATTTTCTCTTAGATTTATTGTTGCAGCCTGTGCTGAAACTATATGGTCTTTTTAAGGTTATGTCTGCCTGAGCTTTAAATGTTAACTACTATGGCAAAACAGGTACCTCCAGGTTAAAAGAAGCACTTATATACAACAGGGTGAGATTGATCAATTCAGATTGTGGCTTGGAAGCAACTGAATTCATGAAGAAGAGTAAAAATTAACTGGAAAACTCTTTTGTCTGCAGGGTGTTAGCATGAAAGGTGTGGCTCAGAAATTCAGAGTTAGCAGGGAACAAGGAGCCCCCAGAGCATTTTATTTCAGACAGAGATCAACACTTGATTCTCATTCTTTTTGTGGAATTCAACTCCATATAAATTATTTTAAAATATTAAAAACTCACTCCTCAATAGATCGACTTTTAAAATGTGCCATCGTTTTTTTCCTTAATACTGTGCAGACTAAGACATAAAGTTAGTGAATTGCAAAAGTGTAGTGAGCTCACAGAACAAGCCAAAATAAGATCCTGGCATACTGAAATGGAATAGAGCTCTGTTTTCCTTGTGCTGTGATTGGATAGAGATACTTGCACTGTAACCGTACCAGTAAGTTAACTAACAAAAATATGGATTTTTATCTTAATTTCTTTAGTTCCTATTTATTATAACATTTAATGACTTGGACCAAATGCTCATAGCTAGTTCCTGAGAAAAAGTTGCAGGAATTACAAAAAAATGTTTTTCAACATTTGAACTCCACCCTTCTTGGTGTCCCAGTGTGATGTGTGAGATACTCCTATTTAATTAAGCTAGTATGGCCATTCCTACGTCTGTGAGACAGTCATAAACTTGTAACATAGCCCCCCTCTGTCCCTCAGCTTCATGAAGTAAATACTAATGTCTGCACTGCTGAAAGTTAAAGAATTTTTAAAACACTTCATAAGGAGCAAAAAAGATGAGTCAGTCGTGATTCATCTAATTGTTTCGTCCTCCTCAGTCTTGTAGTATTTCACATGTCACTAACTGTATGGTCAAAATTCTGGCAACCCATCTAGCAGTAAGTGGAATAGGCAGTTTGTGGTTTCCCTGAAGTGAAAATCCAGCTGTGATCCCCGAGGATGTCAGCAGGCAGGTTTGCATTGGCCCCAAGCTAGGTCTTCAATGACATTGTTTAAGGTCCATGACTGCTTCACTGCAGTCAGAGGATCAGCCTACTACTGTCTGCTCTGAAATGCCAATATTTGATCATTTAGAGTCTCATGTTGGATGGCACCCAGCTCTTTCCTTTTATTATGTGTGGCTGCACATGTGAAAAGGCATCTCTTCTATAAGCATAGATTGGAGAAAATTCCATCAGAGAATCAGACTGGTCCAACCTGTGTAACCTGGACAAAGTTCTCCTTGGAAGCATAGATTCTTGACATAATCAGTCAGTGATGGGTACAAATCAAAATCATTTGAAGATCAGAACTGTAGATAAGCCAATTGGCTTCCAGGTTAAAAATAAGGTGGATCGAAGTGACAGTCTATTTAACAACAACTAATAATAACTGGGGAAGAAGATGATCTACTGAAAAATATTTGTAAAAATACAAATAATATAAAGGTAAATATAAATACTATATCTTAGAAATCCATTACATAAATTGTCAAGAAAGAGAAATTACACCTGTTTTTACAGAATTATTTCATGTAGCATACAGCAGGACACAAATTCAGTGTAGAAAACAGCATTGCACAACTGCTACATCTTGTATTTACATGATGGGCAGATAGATTTCTCTGACTGGAAATGCCTTTCATAATCGCTGTCCCTGTTTGTGCCACTCAGGTGACAGAGCTAGCAAAGGGACAAACATAGCAGGGAAGTGTCCGTAGGGAAATTCTGCACAGAAGTCAGGCATGCTGATGGAAGAGCAGCCCACATGACACCCTGTTATATCACGGTGGCAGGGCTGGATTGTTCACTGGTTTTAAAGGGCAAGAGTATCATTAAATTGCATTTCTCCTTTCACACTAGGATACCATAAGGTAAAACTGAGGGCTGCCTGAAAGAGTTTTATTTACTACCAATTAGACTTGCAGTGACTGAAAATCATTGAAATAGCAGGCAACTGAATGTGGAAAGGCTTCCAAAGTAAAAAGCCAGTTGCTTGTTTTATCCAGTTTCTCAACCTGTGTGTGTTCCCTGTTCACCCGAAAGCATCCACAGATGCTTGGCAATGCAGGAAATGATGCATAAATCATTACTGCAAGGTCAGTAAATTCACTGCTGGAAGTTAAAATTACTTGTGTTCAGAGAAAAGCAGTAAAACCTTTTAAATGGAGGTTTTAGAATTCAAATAGCATTTGAACAAGCAGACAAATATTCTAGTATGATATATGTGTTTCTACTTTGCTTTCATAATAGCTAATTTAAATTTTTGCATTTAAGGCTCATTTTATCTTTGGCTCTTTGGTCTTTTCTGGAAATGAGAAGTATCACCATTAGTGTGGGAACCACATTTTATGTTTTATGGGAAGCTTTTACTCTCTGTATTTCTACAGAGTGATACTTCAGGTAAAGCTGTGACATTCTGTGTCTGAAACTTGACTGCTCTCCTACTTTTCTGCCAGCAGCCCACATGCTCCTGGCACTGTAACTGCTCTCTGATTCTTAACCTCATTTTTTCTGGGTGGATCTGGTATGTAGGCTCTTGGAGCGGGAAAGGAGTAATAGCAGCACAGAGGTCTCAAGGGTCTCTGGACCCCCTACTTACATCCCTGTAAGGCAGCTATGGTTGCCCACTCCTGTGGGAGTTGCCAGCAGGGATGTAGCATGTTCCTGTCAGGCTGGGGAGGTGTTTCACCATCAAGTATTCCCAGTGGTTTGGTGCACTGCATTGATGCCCAAGAAGTTTATTCAAGGAGTTTCATCTAATTCAAGTGCCCTTGTTATCTCTCAGTTACCTGCTCTCATTGTTATGTAAAGCTCACTTCTATTCTGTATGGCAGAGCTGCCAGGACACAGGCACAGTCTTGGGCAAGAGCTAAAACATTGGCTTGGAGAAGGAATTAAGAGTTTGCTTTCCACTATGGCCTTCTTGTGTAGGACACCCACAAACTGCAGCCTCCAGAACTGGCACGTCACAGCACTGTTCTCCTGCACACTGAGGCACTCTGAGATCAACAATCTGGTCATTCCTTCCAGCTCCGGGAACATGAATATTATATGGACACACAGATGGTTTTAGGCGCACAAATAAATTTCATCATTTTCTTGTCTCTCTTCCTTGTAGTTATTTTCTACCTTTCTGCTTATCTTTTTACTTACATTTGTCTCAGATGTCTTCCTTAGTGCCTATGGCCTTCATCTGATTACCAAGGAATGAGGTTTGGATGCTGAATCTTCTGGCTCCAAGTCTTCTTCCATCCCTAGCTCAAAAGTGAATTGCTTCTACAAAAGTAAATGCAGTAGAAGCCCTGAACAGTATTGAGGACAGGAGTACTTTTGTGTAAGGAATGGTATGTGGGCAGGGTTTTTTTCCTATTTCAAGACATGTAATCAATAGTGCTAGTTATCCCAAAATACTGTTTTTGCATGTTGAGCTTGCCCATTCAGGAATGATAGTGTACCTAATGTAATGAATGGTCTTGGCTCTGATTTTTCCTGCTGCTGGCCTGTTCTTTTAAGCTTTGCCTGGTTGGGTATTTTTTAGTGTAATGGTCTGTATTCACTTCTGGACCACCAACTTAATTTATCAGGCAAATTCAGTATTTCAAGTTTTCCACATAGGCAAACTAATTAAACTCTCATCAGTTGACATTGGCAAGCTTCAGTCAAGGCACTGCTGATATTGCATCTAGATCTGCATCTTGTGATCTGTCCTGACATCCCATAATGTGAATTTTCCTCTGGTTTCCAACATACCATCTGCAACTTTTTATATGCAGTTGTTATTGCTGTCTTTCCCTTTGCTAATTTGTTAATTTCAGATTTTTCAACTTTATGTTATGTTAGAAGCTATCTCCACATCGTAACTAAATAAATTTTAAAAACCTGAGGATTGTTATGGACACTGTCTCCATCCAAGTCAAACTTAATTGGGGATATTGATATGTGGGTTTCGGTATCATCAGCTGTGGGCAGAAAAACAAAAATCCATGCTCATTTTCCTGGCTGATCCACTGATTTGTGTGTGTGTGTGTGTGTGTGCGTGTGTGTGTGTGTGTCGGGAGAAGTTGAAATACTTTTATCCTAGACCCAAGGCACAGGTACTGAAGCATGAGAATAAAGGATGAAAGCAATTAGGGAATAAACATCATTGCATGGAAAAAATACCATTGCACAGTGTTATAAAGCAAGTTATGGAATTGGCCCAAGTGGGCAAATATTTTCTAATCTAATTTTGAGTAGGCAAAAATGTACCATGCCCCAAATACAGAATTGTTTTTCCCATCCAAACCTCCTCAGCACTCCTGAACCTGAAGAGAAATAGGACCTCTTTTAAAATCTATTTTCAAAGGATTGCAACCTAGCACAAGGAGCGTCCACAAAAAACACACCATGTTTTCTCTCACCATAGGCAGTTGTACATAACCTTGTATTTAAGCAACGTAATCTTTATGCCCAGTCTCTTTGGTTTCATACTTGAAGTACCCAGGGGAATCTCTCATTTCAGCAACAGCCTCTGTGTCATAGCCTTTGAGGTGACATGATGCATCTCAGAGTGACATGTTCATCTTGATGCAGTCGAAGAATTTTTAAGTGAGATATCATTTTCCTCTACAAAAAAAAGGTAAAAGGCAACAGGTTTGTAATTACTTCAGTTGCTTTCAAAGAATATTATTTTTCTATTATCTTTTGCATGTCCTCCAAGATGAAAAAGCTTTAAAGTCTCATTTTTAGCCATTATTAACACCTTGCATTTTAAACCACGTTGCTTTACTGTGAAACCATCTCTTCACTGGATGTTAATAAAAAGCAATTGCATAAATGGAAAGCAGGCTGTATTTTTCTCTCTCTCCTGTTTGCTTGTTCTCAGGTTTTCATTCTGTTTCCCACTTCTTCTTTTCACGTAATATATATCTACCAGGTTAATTTAAAATAAGGTTTTATTTTCTAGGCAAGTAGTAGACCATGTGTTACTTTTGAGAAATATTTTGGGCATCCTTTCAGAAGACCTGAGTTATTATTTCTGCAAATTACAAAGGTTACCATTATTTCCTCAGAGCATTCTTGGAGTCAGGAATATCTTAGCCATTGAGTCAGAAACTCTTCACATTTTGCCTTTTAATAATTTTCCAGTTGCAGTGGTTGTCTGAGTTGTTTTTTCTAAACCCGACATATGTAAAAAAATGCTCTAATTAAGTGAAAACAGACTGAAATGTGACTCATCCTGCTTGTCACGGACTGGTTTGCAGATGTAATTTTACTTTCTATAGCCAAAACCTGGGAATAGTTATAACTAGTCTAACATGATATTATGTTTCTGTTCCACTAAATTAAATTTCGAGACTTTAAAAAAAGTTTCAATAAGAATTATTTTCTTTCAGCCCTCCTATTATTAAGTAAATTTGAGCACTCCCCAAATCAGTCCTGCACTCCTGCATGTCTCACTAGAACTTAAAAATCCAGCAGGGAATTTTTGAATAAAATAGCAGCTTTTATGTTCCAGTAAGAGGGATTCCTGGTGGATGACTGCACAGCTGTAGTAGCCTCATTGTTCAGGGGAAAGTGAGGTATTCTTTTGCATAATTCTGAATTTCCAATCTCCCTCTGTATTTTCTGGGGAACTTTGTTAAGAGACCAAAAAAACCCATTTTTAACATTGCATTGCTACAGAAATACACAGGAAGTTAATTTTTGATACATTATAAATTCTTTGGTTCCAAAATGCTTTCGCTCACAATCTCTTTGCTTGCTTTATTATTTTATTCGCCTGGCTGGGAAAAAAGACTTTTAACTCCTTGTGTGGGAGGAGGAGGGAGGAGCAAACAGATTAACATCTGAGAGAGAATTACAAAGCTGGGAAATAAAAATAGCTTTTGGGACAGCACTGTGAAGTGAGTCAGACTTTTCGTTAGGGGCTCAGATGAAGCAGGACTGTGTAAAGGAGAGAGCCAGCTGCTGAGGGATGGCCTGACAGGAGAGTGCTTGGCTATCTGATGGAAAGGGGAAACCTCAGGCATGTTGCTTGAAGAAGATGGCATTTTAAAGGGGGATGATTTATTTCACGTTTCTCAGCACTCTAATCTGGCCAGAATTGTGTTTCTTGGAATTTGCAGACCTTTGAATGTCCTGAGCTGGGCACCTGGATGAAGCATGCACAGGAGAACTGTCTTTGAAGCAGTTTTTGGTTCTCAGCTTTTGAGCTGGTTTGAAAAGTTTTTGGTTCTCTGCTTGACTCTGCCCTAACCCTGACCTGCTATTAAGGCCCTAGCAGCCATAGCAATTTAAAAGGATGTATTTGAAACCCTAGTGAGAGGTAGAAATGGGTCCTGAGAAAACAGGACCCTGCCAAACAAGGGATCAATTTTGTCCCATCTGCAGTGCTGCTGCGAGAGCCCTTCCTGGGTGCAGACCCAAGCAGCTCTCCTCATGCCCTGGTCTCTTTCTGAGGAGTGGGAAAGCTCAGAGAACAAGAGGCTGAGTCATTCGGATGCGACCTCCTTTGAACTGGCAATGCTGGGCTGCCGGGCTGAGTCCCTCGCTGTGCCCTGGCAGGACAGGGACAACGGGAGGAGCTGCACCCTTGTGAGCCACAGCTGTCGGCAGCTCCATATCCAGTACCCAGAGCTAAGCCTCAAGCTAACACAAATCCAAAGCCAAAAAAGTTGATTAGTCTGTTGAAACATACTATGGTTTTTGCAATTTTAAATTATAGTCTGGCCTACAGTCATAAAAAGCCATGAAAATGAGCAGTCATTCAAGAAGAGCTGCAGCTGTAGGAGAGTGTTTTGCCCTCAACAAATGTATAAAATGTCAATTAAGTTTAATGGGGCTTACACAGGTGCATTGATGACCTTGGGATTTCAAAGTATTTAGTTTTTTGTTTGAATACTAGTGACTGAATTTTCCTGCCTGGCACACAGCTGGCTTTCTTACAAAAATATTTATCTCCAGTTAACCATTTAAACCCTTCCCCATTTCCACAATGGGAATAGAGGATTGCACAGATGAAGGACTGTGCTGATTTTACGTGATTTCCACAAACAAGTTCTGTAATTACTCATGAAGTTTGAGTATACACATAATTATAAAACTGAATGTGACATTACACCCTTAGGGGGGTCATTTCACAGAAGTTCTGCATTCATCAATTCAAACATGAAAAAGTGATATTTACATGAATTGTTTGCTAGCTCTTTACTTTAGAAGTACATTTGCTTTTAAAGGGATATTGTGTCACTCTTAAAGGATTTGGAAGAAGTATTTACTGGGAACATTTTCCTAGATTGTTAAATGAAAAACTACTGAAGTGCTTTAGACATAAATTTTCTTTCAGAGATGGAGTAAATAGGTGAATTTGTAGAATTCCAGGACCAACAGAGATAACTTCGAGAAGGACTAAGTTCCATAAGCCTGGTGTAGATCATGCATATTTGCTAAAGAAGCAGATCAAGCTTTAGTTATGTCTGTCCTCAATAATATGGACAGATTCACTTTCAAATGAAAATAGGACAAAACATTTAGAGCACACTTATCAGGATAAGTATTGGGCACCTCTATGTTTAGAGAGGAGTATTGTAGATAAGCCAAGCTATAAGATTAAAGCCTTCCAGTAGCCCCTGGTTAATGTGAGTGAACAAAAGACAGAACTACTTTTGGTATATCCTTCTTATTGACAGTGGAGAATGATTTCCATGAACGCTGGTAAATATCAGAGCCTTAAGTTTCAATAGCACTTACAATAATTGTTTCTGCAGTTTCTTTGAGTAATTTCTCACCTTCATTAGAAACACAGCATTTGGCTTTGGGTTTTCTGGCACTGGCTGACCTCTGTGTTCGGGGCACTTAGAGCTGACTTGAATCTGACTGTGTAAATGTGACACTAAATAAAGCTTGAAAATGAACAACTGCAAATAGTCTTTAGATGGATTGAAGGATTTACTGAAGCATCCACTGTTGTAGAAACTAATAGTCCTTTGGGTAGAACACATATCTAGAGTTTTA
Source organism: Edolisoma coerulescens (assembly GCA_013397115.1). Taxonomy (NCBI): domain Eukaryota; kingdom Metazoa; phylum Chordata; class Aves; order Passeriformes; family Campephagidae; genus Edolisoma; species Edolisoma coerulescens. The sequence goes on from VWZW01001754.1 coordinate 1,855,413, forward strand.
AAACCTTACAATAGCACTGAAGGAGGATGCTGTTGTAAAGGATCCAGCCTCATGAAAATAAAGGAATCATTCGACGATTATTTAGCTATTCTTTTCTTTCCTATAAAACTTTGGGTCGTGTCTTTTTTTTTTTTTTTTTGAGTTGGAATACTTTAGTTCCTGCAAAAAGTGCATGATTCGTCCGTGTTCCTGCTTATACAGACTCGTTCTCTGCCAAAGAAAATATTTGTGTGCCACTCTTAACTAAGTACTTCCTCTATTCTATGTGTGTGTTAAGTTAAGCTTGGCCTTCTGGTGGTCTGTTGGAGCCTACATGTAAGGTAGTGGGCTTTTAAAATTCCTTGTTGTAGGTCTAGCCGCAAACATTCAAATAGCCACTGCATGATTGTCATAACAACGTTGTATTGTGGTCTCATATCCTCAGTGTGGGGTTATGGAGAATGTAAAAGGCTCCATCTGCCTTGTTGGTTTTTTCACAGAATCTCTATTTTGTTATTTTGCTGGTGACAGGAAGGTTGTTTTCCTTTGCCATGGTGGAAGTCCTGTTCCAGGACATGCTTTAGCAGGTCAGTGGGCTGAGTTTCTTCTAGGACTGATCCTGAAGCTGTAGTGCAATGAGCTCTTTGTGGTCTGTAGGTCCCCCCACCGCCCACTGGAAATGGCTTTATTCTACAATTTGAATGATTTTTCAGGGGCCTAAAAAGTTTCCTTCATGGGTATAGGCACTGAGGAGAGGTTAGGAGTAACTTTTCCCCCCTCCCTTCTCTTTCTCTATACATTAGAAACCTCACGAGATTATTCAAAAGGGCTGGTGTACAAACCTGTATCTAGGATTTCAAAAAGACTAAAAAAAAGAAAAAGAGAAGATATATTAAATAAATGGAATCCCTAAGCCCTAAGGATATTTGACTAAATGCTGGTGACTTTTAAGAGTTTGCTATATCTTTGAGTTAACATCTGCATGGAACCCTGTCACTTCAGTGGGGCTTGTGATACTTTTGACAATTCCTAAGGGAGTCGTAGAAGGTGAGGCTGGGATCAATGTCAAGTTCCTGACAGGACTTTACCTCTGACATGTGTTTGCTTTCTCTTCAGAGGGACATTGTCACAGGCTTCTGAATGCAAATAAATTAGGTCAAGATTTTATATTAAAAGTTCTCCTGTATTCTCAGAAGAGTAGGGCTAGAATTTCACGCCAGTCTCTTATTCTTAGGTATAATTCTAAGAACAGTTCCATGAAGCAGATAAAAAAATATGAAAATTCTTCCAGCTTCATTAAAATTGTATATAAATTGACATTTTCTATTGCAACCTTTATAAGTAATAATAAAAAAATATTATATGAAATAATAATAGTAGATAGTTAAAACTTGCATTCTAGTTGCAAAAGATAAGGGTTTTTTTAATACAAAGCAAAAGCACCTATTTTATCCTGCTTGAAGTTATCCTTCATGCAATTTAAACTTTGCACTTCATAGGAGAATTAGTGCATTGTTGAACATTGGAAGTATACAGAAGAAATTGAACCAGCATTTTCATCTATGATTTCTACCCAGTGTATGAGATGCTTAAATATAAGGATAAAAATAGCCAATTACAATCAAACATTTAATTCCTGTTATCCTAAAATCTGTGGAACATCAAGTACTTGCTATTCAGGCCTCTTTTCTTCATAAAGATGTGATTTGGAGTGTATTTAAGAGACAATAATGATTAAATAAACAAAGCCAAACAATCCTTCTGAAGGTACCCTGACAGATTGGTAGGAATATCATGATCAAAATGATAACACAGTATGAGATATCACTAATCAACCAGCCCGATTACAAGAAATACAAGTTGCAATTAATTCATACCTATACTTGTTTTTTGTGGATGTGTTTGTGCTTGGATTAAGTAAAAACAGCTTAGTCCAATAAAGTTGGAATATATGTGACAATTAGAAATATGAAGTAGTGGAAAAGAAATGAAGTGGACAGAGAACATTAAAAATCTGTCTTCCTACTGCACATGTGCAGAGTGTCCTGTACTGCCAGGGCTGTGTCTCTGAGCAGTGGGAGGCTCAGTGGGTGCAGTCTGCACTGCACGGGTATTTTCCATGTGACTGGGGCTTTGGTTAGGGGATCCACAAGGAATGCACGTTAGCTGATGGAAATAAGCATGGTGAAAGAGATCTCTGGGTTTGCCCACATTTTGTGTGGGGCTTTTTCACACGTGGCTCAGTTTGTGTGGGCTTTGCTCTGTGTGGCAATGTTTAGATTGATTTGCCTGCTAAGGTAATGTGGTTGTAAATTAATGTCCCAGAAGATTTGGGGGAGAGTATATGTGACATAGTATGGTACTTCTAAAGTACCCGAATAGAAATCATCTATGCAAACCCTTGCTTTCTAACAAGAACTCTAAATCTTTCCCAGATAGCAAACACACATTAACTGAGGGGAAAAGAGCAGTCCAGTTACCCGCTGTGGCTATTACTTATCTCTGGCTACATTTCAAACCACCCCATCACTGGGTCCAGGGTTACAAGGTGAGGTTGTGTTCATGTGCTGCAGTGACACCAGGTTTACGTATTTCAGCTGCTGCCAGAAATGACATAACAAGAGATACAAGAAGACTGCTTATAAGATTTTGTCTGCCATGGGGATCTTAGGGTAGGGGGATTTTTGAGAAGCAAATAAGTTATGCTGTTGTGGAAATGTACAACCATCTTTAAGCTTTAATAACTATTCTATAAAACGAATGAGGCTCATCTAAGCTATCAATCTTTAAAAAGGATAAGAGGCTGATTTCTTGAACTACACCATGAAAGCAATCAGTTGAAATGTTGAGGCAAAATAAAGTATATCAGTGAGTAGGGAGGGTAGATCTTCTCTTCAACAATCTGCTTCAGCCCATTAACCAGATGAAAATCCACTTGCTGATGGGTTATAACTTTGAAAATAAGCCTACCTCAAAGAGAGTTCTGAAATAAAAATTTCAAGCAGTTTTCTAAAAGGGCTCAGTTTGCACATTTTTTCACAGCAAAAATTAAATGTAAACTTGATGAATTGTTTCTGAGTAAACTGTGTTTTCAATTAGCACTTAATGTTTAAAGGCAGTCCAAAATGTGCTACACACATGCATTCATAGAATCTTAGTGCAATAAGGCTCATAAAAGATATAAAATATTGGAAAGAAGACAGCATGGAAAGGAAATGGAAAAGTAAAGCAGGCAGAATAAACCTTTTTTGCATTCTCTGTTTGAATCTAGGCACAACTGTACTGACATTTATTTAATGTCCTGGGCTTATAGTTCTAGTAGTGACACCAACACCCCCAGTGCTAGAGTTATACCTCTGTTACAGAAATTTTTCTTTGTTTCAGCTTTGTATGAATGTGACACCTAAATTCAAGTCTTATAACCCTGACTTACACAAATGCTGATTCCTTTTTCCTCCTTTTTCTCTATTACTTCCTTCCACTGTTGTTGCTATTCCCCTTTTATTAATTATCCATAATTTTGTCCATGTTGGCACAGTTTTTCCCTGGCTGCTTAAAAGAAAGAACTAGGGAATGTCCATGTCAACATGGAAAATACTAAGAATATGACAAGTTTTCCTTTTTTATTATTTTTAAAATTGTTTTTAAATTGGCTTTAATGAATGCTCTGATTTTCTGTTTGTCAGATCTTATCACCTGATAGAGGTGAATCCTCCTTTCTAGAAGAGAACTCACTTGTAAGAGAGAATACAGCCACTATATAAATCACATGTTCTTGCTAGAAGAAAAAATAGCGCTGGAAAGAATCTAAAAGGACCATCTCGACTATTCCAATCCTTTAAAGCATGTTAAAGTTTATGTATTAACAGAGGGATGAAAAGATGGGTAGAAAGGGGTGGAAGCGTCCATTGCAATGGAATACATTAATTCAGTAGCTGAACTATTGCTGCTAACTTCAACAGGGGCAATCTTTCACCCCTGTCTACCACTTTGATCTGGTGTCAAAAATGCCTGCCCCAAAATTATTAAATCTGTTTCTTCTTATTAATTAAAGATATTAAATAATGTATTTTAAGAAGATTACTTTATAAAAAGCTGAGCAATTCTGATAAGATGCTGAGCAAGCTAAGTTCCTTTTGTCAATGGAGCTGAGGCCTTTCCCAGTTTTCAGTGGTAAGTAAGTAGAATCAAAGGCACTGCAACTATCCAGGACAAAACCAGTATGTTTAAAAATGGGGATTTTCTGGAAAATGTACATTTAATCTAGGGCATTATGTCATAGAACATGCTGAGTTGGAAGGGACCCATCAAGATCATCGAGTCCAACTCATGGCCCTGCACAGCACACCCCAATATTCCCACCACGTGCCTGAGAATGTTGTCCAAACGTGTCTGTATGTACTGAACATTCCCTAAACATCTGCTAAGGTTTTTTTTACATGGAAAAGAATATCCTGTGTAAATGGATCCCTTCAGTCCTACTTTATAGTGTATGTAAAGTCACAGGCACTTTGCTTCATATGGATGTAATAATAAATATGGGGTTTTAAGGGGAAAAGATATTTTTATTTTAGTGGCCCTTTCCCTCCGAGGGAAGACACTCCTTGGACCTGTCTCCACTTTTGGCTTGCACAGTGTCCCATCTGCTCAAGACACTCCCTTCTGCAGGCCACCCAGGGTGGCTCCCCCATAGCTCCCTGCAGGCAGCAGGCTCAGGCCCAGAGCAACTGCTGACAAAGTCTCCTTTTGAGCTAACATTTAGTCAGCTTGGGGTTTATCTCACTTGGAATCTTAGTCTGTAGAGCCTGATCAGTAACTAGCTCTCCTTGGAGCATTACGTATATATTTTTCTCTAAGATTAATTTTAACATATGTATTCTGTGAGTACCTTGGTGATTCTGAAGTCCCTCCTGGAGCTGCTTTAGCCATTCTCCAGTCACATCTGTAGGCCAGCTCTGTTAATTGGCATGTAGTGTGTACAGGCTTTTCAGCATTTTTATTTTGCTAGGAAATTAGATGTAACTTGGGAGCAATGTGGTATGTAAGACTGCATTCTGAACTTCTTGCTCGTGTTATGGTCGGTAAAAATTTTGCTACAAATTTAAATGTTTTATTCCCCAGGTTTCAAGTAGATGGACTCCATCAGCTTTGGATATTCCACAAATTCAACTCTAAGGCTGAAGATCAATGCTTTCAAAATAATATTGTAATGACAGGGAAAACAATTGGCTGGGGTATTTACCATGCTTTGGTCAAATACTACACAGACTGATTGCAGCCAATGGGATGTTAATCCATGAGACCAAAAATGGAAACCACGGACTCTTTTCTTACCCAAACTGAAACAATTATACAGACAGGAGAGTTGAACACAGGTCCGGGCAGCATGCTGTGATAATATGACTCTTTTGCTTCTGGTAGTTGAGGACACACACTCTTAGGTCCTTACGTTGCACATCAATACTGGTGACTATAGGGTTCCATCTGCATGGGACTTTAGATAAGAGCATGGGCAATAAGAGTTTAACTGAGCTCCACATTATCTTCCTGTCCTTTCAGTGGGGTCATTGATGCTTCTTACTTTTGTGAGAATAAATTCTGTAATATTTCTGAATATGTGAAACCTGCAGCAATTATATCCATTTAAATAAACAGCAACAGATACAAACCTTCAACAATGGATAAAATCAATACAAAAGATTTGAATCATGTCTTTAGTTAACAGAATTTAAACTCTAAAAGACAGATACAGTGTTTTGTTTCTTAAAGACATGGTATGTTATACTAGGACATGATGACAAGCTCATTTTTTGCTTGGGGCTGCACTGAGCATACTAAAGCACAATTCAGTGGTCTGAAATCTGTGTTAAGACAAAATAGTTCTACATAGTCTTGGACATGAATTTTAAAATAAAGGAATGACAACGAAATAATATTATTTTAAAACTGTGGATAAGGTTTAGTGGTGGTGATTAAGTAGTCCTGAGCCTCAACACATCTTATAACAAGCCTATTCCTACAAGAGAATAGGATTAAAAATAAACTTTCAGCCAAATTCTTTGTTTACAGTCCCATTGGCTTAAGTGATTCCCTGGGTGAGAAAAATTATTGGAGAGATGAATATGCTTGTTGGATAGGACTTTAACTCCTTTTACAGGGACTTTAAGTCAATGAAAAAGAACAAAGTAAGCTATCTTAGGGTCCCTAAGGTAAATTAATTAAATATTAGGCAAAAAAAACAGTGAAGGCCATCAGTTGGGACCTATTTGAATTACAGATTAGTGTTTGCCCTTGCCACTTAAGTGGGTAGCTTGCTGTGATCCTTTTACGTTCTCACTTAATCAGTTTAAGTTCTTAGGCAGACAAAAGCCAGCTTGACAATGAAATTGTAATAAAGAATAAAATAATGATGCTGTTTTTCCTGTTCTAGGTAAAGAATAAGTATAATTTTCAGAAGACTTCATGCAAGACTTTCTCTAATTATTTCCCTAATTAACTCCTTGACTTTTTTTTTTCTTAGACTAATGTTGAGTTTAATTTAATTGAGACATTCTAAAGGAAAGGCTGCCAGTGCCAATAACTTATTGAACTTACTGGGTTTGGAGTTCCTGACATAATCCAAGACTCCACACTAGCAGTTTTAAAGTGGAGTATCATCCTATGTCCCCAAATTAAAAATAAACTGAAACAACATTACAAAGGTTGAATGTAACCAAGAAAGATATCTTTCCTCTATTAGGACTTAAATTAATTTAATAAACCTTCCTACACAAAGGTTGATGGAAATATTCTCCTGCAATTGGGCAGCAATGTTACTGATGTAGCATTGTTTAAATCTCTAGCTGATACTAGGCTTTTGGTGGATTTCTCTGCAGGAAGACTATGATTTTGAGGCTGTGCAGTTTGGAATCTAGTCCATTTAAAAATATGATTGAAAAGTAGTATAATATTCCTCTGTTTTCATTCTTGCCCTTTTCTGTAGTTTCCTATTACATTTTCTCATTTCAAATAGTAGAATTTTCTCTCCTTTTACTATGTGAAAAACCTGTATAAAATGGGAAAACTGATTCCTTATGCAGAAATGGTCTTTAAAGTGCAAAGTGAACACACTTCAAAGGAAGAACTATTTTCCTCTCATATATTATTTCAGTCATGTTCATTTTAATGGTTAAGTCCAAGAAAGGGCAAGCATTTTATGTGGACTATATTTTTGTGAGTTAAATATACGGTGTGGCAATTTGCTGCTTTTTTTTCTTTAAGCTAAGTGTGTGATCGAAGAAGTTATACAAGGTGGAAATTTCAAACAGCACTTACTGTGGATTTAACTGCCTACATAAAACTTGATGGCAACTCTCACATTGACTTGAGCTCCCTTTGGTGAAACCGCGCTGCTTTGGAAAATCTTGCCTGTCTTTGAACAGATACCTTTTGAATTCAGCTAGAGCTTATTTCCAGTTTCCATGGATCCACTGATTTCATATTGGTCTAAAACACTGGCCCAGGTTCTCATTTGTAGCAGATAGCTTGCTCATTTAGATGAAGATATTTTTTGTCAGCTTGGTACAGATTAGTTTAGAACCGGAGCACTGTCACACTGTGTGTAACAGTGTGAAAGGTGTGAGAGGCCCTTAAACTCTAGTGGAGAGACCTTCATGGAGACTGGATTTTAATTGCTCATATGTATACATGCTCTGATGTACTGAACCTGCTAATTGGGTTTTTCTGGCCTGACTTTGAGATTTTGAAAGGTTTAAGTGTATGAATTATATTTTAATATATTTCTGAGTCCTCACAATTACCTCATAGTATTCCCTAGCCTCATCTATCACTCACAATGCTCTTTGACTTTTGAGTAATTTTGAATTTTACATGCAACTTTTAGGTCAGATAACTTACAGTACTGCCTTACTGGCTAAAAGTAGGTAATATCAGCAATCAGGATATTAGGGAGTATTTAGTTATATTTTTTTTTCAGAGTATTGTATCTTGACATTTCTAGGAGTGTCCTAGCTTTGAGGACAGCTATCATTTCACAAAGACTTTTGAGAGTTTATTAAGGAGCACACACTGCTTTTGTATGAAGATTTCTCTATTGTATTGTTGTTTCCCTTCATGTTGTATAAAGATTCTTCAAACGAGAAGGTTGCTCTAATGTGAAGCATGAAACACTTCTCCTGTGAAGACAGTCTGGAGGAGTTTTGGTTGTCCAACCTGGAAAAGGCTCTGGGGAGACCTTATAGTATCCTGCCAGTACCTAAAGGGGGTTTGTAAGAAAGATGGGGACACATATTTTGGCAGGGCCTGTTGCGATTGGACAAGGGGTAATGGCTTTAAAGTAAAAAAAAGTAGATTCAGACTAGACATAAAGAAGAATTTTATGATGAGAGTGATGAAATGCTGGAAAAGGGGTCCCAGAGAGGTGGTGGATGTCCCACCCCTGGAAACGTTCAAGGTCAGGCTGGACAGAGCTCTGAGCAGCCTTACCTAGTTGAAGATGTCCCTCCTTGTTGCAGGGCACTTGGACTAGATGACCTATAAAGGTCCTTTCCAACCTAAACTATTCTGTGATTCCATTAGAAAGTGATTTTTTAATCATGTCATATCACTTTGTCGTCTCCCGTGAGTCAGTAATCAGCCACAAATTGGTAGCTGAGACCATCCTGAATTCAAAGTGTCTCCTGCTGGTGGAAAGAGCCCAGGTTTGTGTTCTGCATTTCCACATTTATTGCTCTACTGAGATGGACTAGACAAAGAGGATTCAGTCCTACTGCTTCTGCAGTGTCTCTGTCTACTAAATTTGGTGTGCTTACATACTGTATGCTAGATGTATACCAATGATTAGCTTGAAGGTGGATTGGAAAAGAATCTGCTCTAAGAGTTGGGGCCCAGGATTCTCCTCCCAAGGAATTTTCTTCTTGTGTAAGTTTTCCTTGGCACAGAAGAAAAATGAGCTCCAAAAAAGGCTTTACTAGTGAATCCATGACCTTAGGCTAATTTGCGAAATTCCACATTCCTCTGTTCTTACAGAATCCTAAAATCAATGGAAAAAAGTGAAAAACCATTGGAGAGAAGTTGCTGCATAAATGTACAATATTATTCTATGCAATGCTGTCTTCTCCTTTATTGAGAGGAGGGGGGGAGAAGTGACACTGAGCATACTTGGAATTATTTATCTGTCCACTCTTAATTGCTTAGTCTGACTCTGTTCACAGTGGTGCTACTTGAAGATTTTCTCTCACTCATATCCAATGGGATGCTATCATATAGCTTAGACCTGGAAGTGAATTTGTTTAAATGAAAAATGGTAGACTTAGTGACTCCATATGGTACTTGTAATAAAACTGAAAACATCTTTAATGCAGAACCACGATAAAAGGAAGTATTTATGAGGAGGCATAAGGGGATGGATTCAATTTGCATCCTTTTCTGTTCTGTTGTTCATCTGTTTTAGTTACGTGTCATAATTTGTTGGTGAGACCAAAGCAGAATTAGATATGAAGGGCAACTTCTGGATATCGCTGTAGGAATCTCTCCTGGGAGTGAAATGGCACAACGTCAGAAAAAAAAAAAAAAAGTGCCAACACTGCTTGGTGCAAGGGAGTAGGGAACTTTGATGTTGTTCTCTTTCAGTGTATTTTTACATCTATCTCTGGCTTTACTATTAGAGTAGGTTTGATGTAGCATCGCAGTGCTGTACCATTTTCTGGGTTACCTTTCTTCTTCTGGGCATGCTGGTCCTTACAAGAGACAGAGGAAAACTTCACAGGCTTTCGAATTCTAATGCATCACTGAGAGGTGCTAAATCATGCTGTGGTTAGCCAGGGAGTTTCCAATCTGTATGAATCCAGGTGAAGATGTTTACTTCAAATGGGATTGTTCTCAGGCTGAAATGGCTGAACACAGAAAGCCTCCCAACAGATGAATCTGTGTTGCCCTGCAGCAGGTATAGATGACCCCATTCTTAGCTAATGAGGGGATTAGTGACTGAGCTTCCTTTCAGCAGACCAAAAACACTGTGGGAAGAAAGAAATTTAACATTCTACTCCCAGTTGCAAGTGATCCACAAAAGAGAGATTTGCTTAGTGCTCACGCTAGAATGCTAATTAAGGCGCATTGTTAAGGGCTAAATACTAGGCTGGGGCTTAGGTAGGTTTGTCAGGGAACACAGGCAGAGAACCTTGAAGAAAAGCAGGTAATTGGATAGTTTGAACGGGCATTCTGGTGTTAAAAGTGTAGAGCATCTTCCGGTGATTTCCAATAGTCTTCCCAACTGGTAATACAGTAAATATAGAGCACGTAGGCATTTGAGGAAAGATTATTCAGCAAAAGAATTCATTTGAGAATGATTATTTCCCTTTCGGTGAAGGGTGCTTATTTGCAACTTCCTGAAGCAAGCTGCCTTACTTTAGTTCTGTGAGTCCCTCTCAAGAGACCGGAGTCCCGCTTGATAACACAGCAAGGCAGGGTGCAGTTATCAGGGGAGAGGAGGAAATCCTCCTCTGGCGCGCTGGAAGGGATCAAGTTCCTAATAAGGGAATCAGCTCCAAAAGGGGCTATACCCTCCATGTCCAGGAAGCGTGCGCTGGGTGTGTTAAAAGCAGAGCTCTCCGTGACAGCGTCTTAAAACTCTGCTTTTGCTTGCTTAATAAATGGTCCTGACAAAGCACATGCATTGCACGGCAGCAGAAAAATATCCTGCAAGTGTGCTCGTAAAGAGAAAAGTTTAAGGAAGAGTGAAGCCAGCTCTGATTCGGTTATTTACCATCAATCAGACTGTTGCTTGGCAGGGAGTGGATGATTAGGAGCCTGAACGAGCTGAAAAGGGGCAGGAAGAAAGTGGAGGCAGCATTCTTCCTATTTAAAGCTGCATCCCCTGAAAGGAGTGTTTGCAGACTGCGCTGGAGCTGGTGCTGAAAAGAGGGCTCGCAGACTTTGTCCTGGAACTGATGCGGAAAGGCAGAAAGACTCCTCAGCTGGCTTCATGCTGCTAAAATAACCTTACGATTCTGCACTTTTTGCTGCCCGGGGAGGATACATGTCTAATAGCTAGGCATGATGGCAATCTTGGTACAAACGAGAACTTTTTTCATCCTCGCTGCTTTATTAGGCCGATTTGTAACCATAAAAGCGCAAGAAGTAGAAGAGTATGAAGGCGGTGAGTTTCCCTCTACCTCTAAATTATCATAATCCCCCCTCTTTGCATGCAGTGTGTTTATTGTGTGATTTGGCTAGTAAGTGGAATGGAAAACTTCTCGGGTACGAGAGTAACAAGACTTCTGCTTTTACGTACTGAGAAGGGGGCAGAGAAGGGTTTGCGCTTTGGGTTTTTGAGCGGAAGACCGAGGTTTGCGGCTCTCGCTGCGGGCACAGAGCGGGAGGGGCGGTCAGAGGCCAAGTGCTGCCGCGGGGCGCTAGGGCTGAGCCCCCCGTCTCGGCGGGGCTGCGGCCGCTGGGAAGTTCCCAACAAAAGAAAGGGCTTGGGACGGAGCTGGAGGACAGCTGGGCAAGCGAGCTGGGAGAGTAAACACCGAAGCCTCGCAGGGCGGAGTCGTTTGCGCTGAACTACATCTGCTTTCTCACATTCTTTGTTTTAGAGAAAGGCAGAAACGTGGATTCTCCCTCTTTTTTCTCCCCTCCCCCTTTTCGTTTTCTTTTCTTTCCTTCTCCGACTCCTTTCCCCCCAGGCTCTTGCGGAGGGGCTGCTTGATGCCGAGGATGGCACAGAGCCTCCCCTCCGCCCGGGGGCTCGCAGCGGCCGTTCGGGGCAAGCTCCGTGAGGGCAGGAGCGCTGGCGAGCTGCGAGCCTCACCCGCCTAACCTGCGCTGGCTGGGGCTGCTCGGTAGCCGTGTGTGGGTAATACCATTTCAGTGCGTGCCAGAGAGACAGTGATGGTCAGGAGAAGGCGTACTGCCTGTACTCTTTCATCAGCCGGGATGGATGTCGTGATCTGTGTTGATTTCCTCAAATATGAGCAGGCTGCTTGTGGGACAGTCTGGAGCTATTGTACTCCTGAACATACTTCCTAGGCTTCTTATATGTAACACTGGCTGCTTTTCCAAATTATGTCCTACAAAGGGACTTTGTAGGGCATTCCAACACATTGTAGGATGTACTCTACAATGCAGTTTGCGCTTACTTTATCGTGTATTTTCAAGAGTGTAATTTCTATTGTAACTGAACTTCTCTGGTAATATGCTGGATTGCATAAGTGGGGAGGAGTCAAAGCCTGATGAATAAACCAGTGCAATATTTCTGAAAATTTTGTTCTACAAAGCAAAATGAGACTCTCCTGCCCATGCACAGCTGTGTAAGAAGTCCCATAGAGGGGGCACTTTTATATAAACTTGTGAATGTAATTCATATACATGCCATAAAGGGAGGCATATATTGTGCATTTTTCAGTTACATGTAATACCAAACAAAACACTTGTGAAAATATTGACTTCATTTTTGATATCCATTTAATAAAAGTTACAGCTTTTTGCCTGTTTAAAAAAATTCCACTATTTATATGAGTTTTCTGTGGGGTTATTACATGTCATTTACTAGTTTGTTGGTATTATGGGATAAGCCAGTGATGTAGTAACACATTCTGGGACGTATTTCCCATGTCCTGATGGCTGAGGCAACTGAGAGGTTCGTGGTAAGTCAGAGAGCAAAATACATTGTAACAAATTAGTGACATCTGTTTACACTTAATTCACTTACTTATTTTCCTGTTTGAGAATGTAATAGCTTTTGTCTACTATTCATACCCTTCTCCAATGTCTATTAAATTAAAAAAAATCCAAAACCAAACCTATTTTAGTGTGAGGTGAGGGTTGGTGCAGTGAAGATAGAAGTAGGGTACATTCTACATATTGGTCTGGCTTAATTACATAAGGAAAGGGGTTTCAGCTTTTATTTAGTTCCTGATTGAAGCCTGCAAATGCTGAAGAGTGGGCAGGTTTTACCCTTAGTTTGTCTTGGGTTTAGTACTTGTGCAGAGGTCTAACATCAGTCAACACTGTGTTTTACTGCAGGTGACTTTGTCTGTACAGCTGCTTCATTTCTTATTCAGTTGGTCAAATGTGCCACTTGAATATAGGTACTACCAGGTAAACAGATATTGGAGGTATCTGGGAAAGCAAGAAAGGCACTTCAGGATCTGTAGATTAGAAAAAACTATCAGACTTTCAGAAAGGATGTAAACCAGTGTTTTACCAGTCATTTTTCATGGCAATCCTAGAAAAAATAAGAAGGATTGAATATTGCTTGTCAACTTCAGCCACAGTGGAAGAAAGAAATAAATTTTGTAACATACTACCACAAAAGCTATTATAAGTGGGATTGATATTGATAGATAAGTTGCATATAATAAAGCAGGTAAAATGGTTAAAAAACCTTAATGAAAGAACTGTAATACTTCTTCAAACATACTGCTTAACAGTAATTTTTTTTTTTTTGGCACTTACCATTGCTGTGCTTTTAAGTAATGCCAGTTTCTTTAATAATTTTTTTTGTCTCTTGAAACCATTGCAGATTGATCTGTTCTGCTCAAGAGCACTTGGCTGGTAGTGCTATATGGTGCACATCCTTAAAATGCATGTAAAAATGTGAAAACCAGACACTTTCAAACCTAATACAGCAAAATTGGTCATTTTGAGACTGACTGTTTCAATGTGCCTATTTAAAAGTTATTTATCAATAACTTTCAAATTTCAGTGCTGGAAAATCTAGACGGACTGAAAGATCCTGGTTTTAATTTCTGTGTAGAGACCTGGTCTAGTTCAGAAAGGCGATAGGATCATAAAGTGCCCAGGAGGTGGCTGAAATTATGTGTTGTTCAAACACTGAAAGCTCTGAACTGTTGGTGTAGGGATTTCAACACAACTCTACAATCCTTCCTCTTTCCCTAGGGCTTGGGATAGAGGAGACTACTAGCAGAAGCAGGGTGTGCTTCTGGGGTCCTTCCCCATTCCCTTGGGAGTGTAAAAGTTTTTTAAAAAATGAATTAGAAACACATCTTTTGTGGAAAATTGGTACACTTGAATCAGATCTGAAATTGTGGGAATCACCTTGTTGAAGAAGAATTGTCTGTGCAAATTGCACGTGGGCATGGCAGTGGTGGTTTATTGCCACCATCTCCCATACTTCTCCTCAATCCTATACTTGCCTTTGGTTCTCATTAGTTTTTGCAACATGCCCTTGTCTGAAATTTGTGGTGAATTATATTTTCCTGTCCACCTCTTGTGGTGTCAACCCTCCTTCAGCTGAGATCATTGTGAGCCTGCCCCGGTGTTGATTTAAAAGCATCTAATTTGCAATGTTCGACAATGTGAGCAAGGGAAAAAAAAAGAGTGGTCATAGTTCTGTTTGGATTAATTATCCTCTTTGCCTTCTTTGAATTGTCAAGGTCTTTCATTTTGTCTGGAAACCATGCAAGGGAGACTTTGGAGACAGAAACGGCTCAGTTGGTGGCATGGGGGCTATTAAACCTGTCCATCATCTTCTCACTGATACTATCATTAGGGAGATAAGATGTTGTTACATGGCACAGTCCCCATAGTGGGGCAAGTGTTGGGAATAAGATGACACATAGAAGTCCTCTGTAGCTATGAGAAAGTAAGAGAATTATTGAGTATTTGTGCTGAACGCTTCTTTAGATTTTATAGCTCTTTCATCTATGTAAAGAGTCCTCACAGCTCCTAAGGAGAATGATATTGTATGATTCTATGTGAAAGCGGAGAAGTACGCCTGTTTTTACAACTGTCACAATTTAGTGAGGATCTGATTGATAATATTTAGAATTACAGAATTATTGTTAAGGTTGGAAAAGACCCTTAAGGTCATTGAATCCAGCTGTTTGCATAGCACTGCTTCAGCAGGTTGATACTCCAGCTCAGCTTGGTGTTGGCTGTGAACTTGCTGTGATCCCCTCATGCAGATCATTGGCAAAGGTATTAAACAGGACTGGGCCCAGCCTGAGCCCTGGGGGGAACGCTGGTAGTGACCAACTTCCAACTGGGTTTAGCTCCATTCACCACCAAACTTGGGGCTTGGCCATCCAGACAGTTTTTTACCCAGTGGACAATGCACCCATCCAAGCTGTGAGCAGCAAATTTCTCCAGGAGAACGCCATGAGAAACAGTGACCAAAGCTTTATTGAGTTCCAGGAAGATGGCATCCCAGCCTTTTCCTCATCCAATAAGTGGGCTACCTTGTCATCAAAGGAGATCGGGTTGGTCAAGTGAGACCTGCTTTCCGTAAACCCATGCTGGCTGGGCCTGATCCCCTGGTTATCCTGCATTCATTCTTTTTTTTCCCTAAAAGTTCCAGATCCCCAGATTGTTCTCTTATATCTATACCTCTCCTTTCTTAGTGAGAAAGCCTGCATATATGTGTGTGTGTGCATGTGGATATATATGTTTGGGGGTTCAATCATAGCAAATAATTCAAAAATAGAAATTATTATAGCTCTAAACAAGCAGAATATGGGTATCTAGTACCTATTAAACAAAGTCATAATTCTGTGGAGACTAACTCATTGACTTTGAATATTTGGGGTTGACTTTCCTGACTGTAAAGGATACTCTACAAAGAAGTTTCTACAGGAGTCCTTCGGTTCAGCCTGAGCAAAAACTTTGCTCAAAATTATGGAATACGTAAAATTGAGGGTCATGTTAAACTATTCACATTAACTTGTAGTTTTTTGGAAAATACTTTGTGATTGAAGAATAGTTGCATGCTGTGTTTGTTAGTGCAGGCATTTTTTCCCCATGATGTTTACAAATATGGATTATTGCCATAGAAACCAAATGGTCATTTCATGACTCATGTTTTGACATGCTCAGTCTTCATTTCTTGATGAGGTCTTTTCATCCTTGCAATTTGTTTCAGTGTGATGATATTCTATCAGCTTGATTTGTTCATGCAAAACATGCAGGACTGGTCCTGTGTAACAACAGTTAAATATAAGTTAGTTAAAAATAAGTCCTTTTTAACTTGCTAACTCTTTAGAAGTTTTCAGAAAAAAAGAAATATCTACCAAATCTCTTGGCTGATGATAAATGTACCTAGGAAACCCTGCTTAGGAGCAACTCCTGGTGTTGAAATTGTATTTACTATCTGGGTGCACTGTAAGTTGCGATTTTTCTGTGGTTAGAATTAAAACTGGTCAACTCGCCACATAACTTGGTTTTTGTTGTTTTTTGAGAAAAGAAACACAGATTCTTGTGTGTATGTGCAGAGAAGCAGAAACTGCAAAGGCAGAGCTTCATGCAACAATATAATCCTTTAAAAAAACTGAGCAGATGTTTGTGGCCTGTATACAACTATTTTTCCATATACAGAGAAAGGCAACAAACTCGATGCCAAGAAATAACAAAGTAATAATAAAAAATAGTCGAAATTCCATCTGGAGGCATGTGATCTATCCTTACATGTACACTGTTTCGCTTATGTTTGTCATTATGACCCTGCACATTTTTGTGTGTAAAGTCCTGATGATACTATTTTCTCAGAAATTCTTCTTAGAATAAATCAAAGTGCTAATCCAGTGGATTCTCAGTTGGGTCAGGGAAGAGAAACTGGGTTTGCACTTCAGTTTATTGTATGGACAACCCNGTGTAAAATGAATAAATTAATCAGATTAACTTGGAATTTCAGTTTTTGACAAAGGCTTCTTGGAGTTTGAACTTTGAGAGCACGAGGAAGGATTGTTGCACTGCCTGAAATCTCAAGCTGCAACAGACCCACCTTGTTCGACTGTCTTTGAATGCCCTGGTGAGACTGTCATGTGCAGAGGGTCAGGTATAATTTGAACTGGAATGTAGGATGCATTAATTCCAAGTTTAATGAAGAAAATGTATTTCTTTCCATAGTATAAAATAAGAAACCAGGTACTTTCAAGCTGGAGAAAAATGTCTCAAGTCAAGTAACACTTTGAGGAATAGAGGTACCCCAGGGGGTGGCATCATGTACTGTTTACATCTTTTCTGTAATTAGTGCATTATGTGTGTACAAATAATACTGTTTCTCTAGATACTTTTTTTTTTTGTCACAGATTGTTCTGTGATTCTGTGCTTTTCCTAACTTAAATTTGGAGAAATTTGAAGAGTTAGTGCTGTTCCTGAACTACCAGAAAGGATAAACCAGTGGTACTGATTATAAGAAGTGACACAATTATTTTCATATAAATTCTTATTTTATAATTTGATTTATAATTACGGAAACAGTAACGTGCTGGAAGCTTTGAATGCTGGTAAGTCCTTGATGCTGTGGTAATTAAAATATCCAAACCGTTGCTTACAATTATCTCTTAGTAAGCAACATACATTTTTCATAGCCTGCTGTGCTGTCTTTTATTCTTGCAGTGAGAAACAATTCCATTATTCCGCTATCCCACCCGCATTTGCTGTGGAAAGGTCATGTGTTATATAAGCACAAGACTAGAATGATTGTCAGAGGGCCAGTGGTGGGATGCTCTCTGTTCAGGGAGCTTCTATTCATGCAGACCCTCAGGATTCATTTCGTATCAGCTGCTGAAGATAGGTCTTGTCTTTGGAGAGCTGTCCTAAGGTTGTTCCTTGGCCATGCTGCTGCCAGCTGAAACTTGATTGGAGCTTTGGAGAATTTGTGTTTTTGTGCAGCTTTGTGTGAGTAGTATAGCTGGGAGAGTGATATAATGAAGTTGTTTTTATACTGAAAAGCTTTCATGGTATTTTTTGTCTTCACTACTTTTCATTTATAGCCTTTGGACTATGTAGCAGTAGCATGGGAGGACTAAAGAATTAATTTGAATCTTTGTGCCCTTGTTCTTTGGACAATGTGGCTGAATAGAAACACAAACAGCGACTCTGATACTGCTGGCAGCAATTCAGAGCTTTGGACATGAACTCATTTAGAGTAAGAACAGAAGAGCAAACTGTCTCCCTGAGGCCTGTTCCCTGCTGTGCAGTAGATGTCTGGCAGAGAAGGTCCATACAGTATCTTCTCCAAATATTCTTCGGTCATTAAATGCTTGCCAGCATCCTTCAGCAAGCTGGCCACCTGAAGTGCAGGATTATGGGCATAATGACAGTGTAGTGCAGGAAGAGATAAGACGGAGGTAAAAAGAGTCATCACAGAATTGCAGAACTGTTCGAGTTGGAAGGGGCTTTAAAGCCTGTCCTGTTCCACCCTCTGCCATGGGCAGGGACACCTTCCACTACACCAGGTTGCTCCAAGCCCCATCCAACCTGGCCTTGAACAGTTCCATGGATGAGGCAGCCACAGCTTCTCTGGGAAACCTGTTTTCCAGTGCTTCATCCAACTCACAGGAGAGCATCTCTTTCTGATCTAAGCTAAAACCTGCCTTCTGCCAGTTCCTGAGTTTGTCCTGCCCAGTTGCTCCAAGTTTATTGCTTCAGTTTATTGCTTAAAATGATAGTGAAAATACAGCTAAAAGCCAGAAGGAAGCTGTTCCTCGTTTGAGGAGAACTGTCTCTGGCCACTGTATTGTCATAGGTAACCTCAGAGGTTATGCTGAATGAGCATTTTGTTTAAAGCAGTTCTGTCTCTTTCAGGAAATCGTAGACAAACTTGATTGATGTTAAATCACTTTCTAGTCTGAAATCTCATGTGTCCTGTCTGGTTGAACATCCCAGTAGATTAAAAAAAAAAAAATTTAGGGAAAAAATTAAAGCAGAAGCAGCAAACAAGCTATTTTACCCTCAGCTTTTCACGAATACTTTCTTTACAGGGTTCTATCAAATCTTTTGATCTAATAAAAATGTGCTGAATTGCCATAGTGATTGCTATCCTATGACAGTTATTTATGACTTATTTTGTGTCTACCTTAATATAGGAGATTTTTTCCCTCAGCTGAAGTGTCTCAAATTTTCCAAATACTGAAGATGATTTAGTCATCTTTAAGCCATCTATGCTATTTCAGAAAAATCAAGTTACCCTGAATTTAGTTGATACAAATTATGAATTGTAATTATAGTTAACAAGTTATATAATTAATAAACTAATAAACTTTTTTTAATCACGTATGATCTATTTTTGGCTTTCTTGCTTACATTAGTGATGAGCTTCTTGGTAGGAAAGATACCATTGAGTATCTGGGTTATCTCACTCCTCAGAGGCTCCTGGAGGCTTGCTGCAATTCTTCTGAATAATCCTCAGTGTGTCCAAAGCTCTGAGAATAGAAGACAAAGGGAAGCAAGAGGCAGGAACTTCCAGAGAGGTGTTTGGAGTGTGGTGGGGCGGGTACCTCTCAAGGAGCCCTCAGCTCCGTGCAACCGAGGGGTCATTGTCCTGTTGTGACTTAAGGCTGTGGAAAAGGAGTAGAAATACCCTGCATTTTCCTCTCCTTCAGAGGCACTGGCAAAAAGTACTATGTCTTTTCCTTTATATTAATTTTCTGTTGGAGTGACTTCTTTTATCCTTAGAATTCCCAAACCAGCACACATCATGCATTGAAAACCTGTTGGTTTTCAATTATATTGATATATATATAATATATTTCAATATTGAAAAGATCTCATGCACTAGAAAAAGAGCACAGTTGTAAGAGTAAATATCTGTACTTTAGGACTCTGTCAAATCAGCAGTGTTCTGGTATGTAAAGCTACCCAGTATATATGCTTACATCTTTAAAAGAAAGTAACATGTGTTAGTGACTTACTGCATGTTAAAGATTAAAGTAGTTTAATATACAGTGTGTTAGATACATGCAGTTCATTTTACATATATATGTGAGTGTGGTGTCTTCCCCCTGTATGGGAACTGCAGTGCAAGGCAGATGCATCTCACTGGTGAAAGTAATGGAGGATCATTTCCAGATGTTCAAATGCTTGCTTTGGCAAGAGGCAGAAAGCACTGGAACATGCATTGGCGGCAACAAAGGAAGGGAACAACCTGATGTCAGAGGCATTGAGCCTGGTGACAAGCAAAGCAGAACATGGAAAATGGAGCCATGTGAGGAAGGAAGAGCCAACGTGACAGTATGGCTGCTGTCACAGCACTGAGGCTTGGAATTATAGCAGTGACTGGCAGAGTGCTGGGAGTCTACTTCAGAAATTAGGGCTGAGGTTAGACAAATTGTCCTTTACTCTTTTTTTCTACTTCTTTCTTTCTTTTTTTTTTTGCCCTGGGGGAAATGTTTGCTGTAATGATAGAAAATTCCATCTGAACCTGGACATTGAGCTTGACTAACTTTGGCGTGCTTTGATTTTATATTTTCACTGTAAAGTGCAGGGCCTTCCTGTGAATTTGTGCAGTGCAGAGCACAAAGCATCCTTGATATCAATTGAAGCCTTAGGGTACTACTGTAGTATACATACTGAGTCATTGTGCTAAAAATACATTTCTGGAATGGCATGGATTTTCAGGTTGAATAGCTGGCTGGTTTCAGAAGTGGAATCTGGCTCCTCAGCAAAGAAATCTCTAGCTGGTGAATCACCTGCTTGCTGTAAGGTTTCAGTATGCACCTCTGTGGGGCTGGCCATCCTTTTTAACGTACAGTCCCAACACTCTGCTGCTCTACCACATTTTAGGAAAACACTCAAACTTCTTGGTTTGGTTTGTTGTTTTTTGGAGAGCAAGGTGAGATGATGGGGAGAGAAGAGCTAAATCTTGATCTCTTTAGGCTGTTCATGTTTGCCGCTGTAAAGAGTGCCAGGGCCAACCAGTGTGAAAGGCACTGCTTTAATTTTTGTTAGCAATATCATTGTAATAGTTTTTAAAATGAGGGTAGGGAGCACTTGGTTCTTGGGGTTGGCTTTTTTTTTTTTTTTTTTCTCCAGCTGTTCTCTGTTTCTTTGAGCCTTTCCTGGTTTCCTAGGAAAACTGCAGTATGGAATTTATCTATTTTACAGGCAGTTTATTTTGTTTGTGTTTGAATGCAAGGAACGTGGAAAGTAAATATTTGGTTATTTAAATCTCTGATTTAGGAGAGTACTTTAGAACCTAACTTGAGGCACTTGAATAGTCTTATTTCTTGTAATGAGATGACTTATACCTAGTTTATTTGCTCCTTAATGAATGAAATTTTTAATTACTTCATTTTTTCTTTTAAAAGAGGGCAACAAACTTCAGGATCTATTAATCTGAAGTAAGATTTGATGAGGTGAAATGCAGCAGTGAGTTATCTTAAATAGAGTAGCTATCTTAAATATCTTTTATCAGTTATACTGATGTTTTTGCACAAATTCATGTGATTTTTGACTTCCTGTCATCAGTAAACACAGCCCAGTTTCTGGTTTCACAGGAAACCGAGGGAATCTCGGTGGCTTTGGTTTGAGTTTGCTTTATGCTCAAATCTGATGTAGTAAAGGACCTTGCATCATCTCAGATATACATGTACAGAAGAACATGGAAGTTAAGTAAGCCTTTGGGGTTCTCAGCATGATCCGTGTGCTTAATAGTGCTTAATATAGTAGATGAACTCCTGGTAAATTTTACATGAAGCTACAAGAGATTCAGTAAAGGCTTAAGTGTGGGACAGAATTCAGTATGCCTAGTCTGGATAGTGACTTGGCATTTGGTGTGAGTAACGTCCTGATCCATAGCTTTGTCTGGAAGAATGCTTCAGGACCCCTAGGCTGGAGTGATGATAGCAGAAGGGAATGTGACTCTGCCTGGGAAGGGGATGCTCCTATAGTCCTGTTTTCTAACAGGATACAGCTGTGGCTTAGTTTGAGCCCTATAAATGTCAGTGAGTGTTGACTCAATGCCATGAGAAGAAACTTTCTGGTGTGACAGTACTCTGCCTTTCTCTTACTGTGACTGGAATCACAACTGAGCAATCCTGACATGCATGCAATTTCAAAATGCCACAGAAGAGAGCCTGACCCTGCTGCTGCTCTTTGTGACTGCATCCAACATCCCTGCATTCAAAGCCCAAGTTGCATCACTGGTACCACTTGCCAAGTACAGTTCTCTGGAGAAAAGGAGTAAGACATTCTGCCTGCTTTTTTTCGGTTTTTTTTTTCAAGTCTGCTTATCCCATTGGTTAAATGTTTAAACTTCTGCAAAGTAGTCTGCAAATATAGCTGAAATACAGCACTGATTTTGAGTTAAAGCTGGTCTGTGGGCTGAAAGATGACTTGGAGTGAAAGCATGCACTCTTAAATAGTATTGTTACTCAGACTTAGAAGGCATCAATACTCAAATTAGCTGGGGTGGTCTTAGGATCCAGGAGTATAGCTCCTGGAAGTATATAGCTTCATCACATAATTCCCTACAGGCTTTGCTCTTGGACACAGCTTTGAGACACTGTGCAACACTTACTGTAGGGAATTACAGTAGAGGTACAGGCTGCGCTGAGCCCATGTTTAAAGACCTTTACCCAGTCTGTCCCTTTGTTTCCACCCTCACACAAGAAAAAATGTTATGGCTTTAAAGGTTGCCTGTTATCTCCCAGTATAATCATATAAATCTGAATCTGGTTAGGAGTAATGGAGTGGTTCATTCTGATTTTCAGTTGTTTACTTTGAAAGCACAGATCTGGGACTGGTTTAGCAAAAGGATACACTTCTACTAAAACTAGTTTCTAGTTTGTCAGAACTGCCACCTTATACTTTTGGTCACCAAAACCAAAAAAACAGAATTATTTTTTTACCCCAAAGTGGATTTTATTTCTTCATGAGATGGCTAAATAAATCTTCATCTTGTTCTTGTATGCATGTACTTTCTCTCTCTTTCTTTTTCTTTTTTTTTTCTCCTCTTAAATCTCCTCCTTTCCGGTGGCTGAAAGGCTGAAATTCCTCCTTGAAGTTTGCAAGACTTAGAAAATTCTAAGTAATTTGTTTATACAATGGAATGCAGCTCACAATGAGATGTAAATACCAGCACTCTGATCCTCTGGCTTTTCCTTTTGTCTTGAATTATAACTATCTATTGAAATGGCAGAGTGAGCTTTAGGGACATTTTGTCAGAATCAGGCAAGACAAATAGCTAATTATTATGACCTCTTTTGATACCTAACAAACTGTGAAGTTTGAGGCTTGATCTTGCTTAGGCCTTGTTCTTTTAGTACTTGCCTGAGTAGGCAGGAGGCAAGATTTTTTCACAGGGATGGATGGGAGTGATGTAAATTTTGTTAGATTTTTGAGGGGGATGGGCATTATTTTTTTTCCCTTCCCCCTGGAATTATCTAGCATAAGGAAGATGAAGATTTGACAAGGGATTTCAAAGCTAATGCAGAAGAAGCTTCTCTTGCCCTTTGTGTGTCCTGTTAAAGCAGTGCTTCTTGCACTGCTTGCCTTGTTCTGAGAAGACAACAACAAATGGTATAGGACAAGCCTGGTTAAGGTAAGTTTAATAAAAGAAATTGCAGCTGGTTCTGGCTGACAATAGCCTCTGACATGCTGAGAGACTTATCTTCAGTTTGATTAGGAACAGAATGACAATGTTTCAGAAACACAGGTATGAAAAAGAAAAGGCATCTGCTGCGTAACTTGTGGGTCATTACAGAGGCAGTTAGGCAATTACATTTTTTCTGCAATGTAGCACAATATCTTCAGGCATCTAAAATGTTTCTTTCAAGTCTTAATGAACTAAACATAGCTCCTGTCCCTGAGACTGATGTAGGCGTGTGCCATTCTCTGCTATACATTTTTGTAGCCCAGTAGGAGATTTGAGGCTGGAAGAAATTGCAGATCTAACTATTATCCATGACAGATGTACTGCTAAAGAACACAAAGGATTTCCTCAAAATGGCTTTTTTTTCTGTTCTAGCTTACACTACTTTTTTTGTAGTTGGGGTTTTTTTTGGGGTTTTTTTGTTTGTTTGTTGTGGTTTTTTGTTTTTTGGGTGTTTTTTTTGTTTTTTTTTTAATTAGTTCCCATCCTGTGGGAAACTTGTAGGAGCCTGCAACCAGACAGCTCTGGTTTTGGAAATGAGATTGTCTTCATGCAAAGTGCCTGAAGGGTAATGTTTTCCTTTCAGTCCAACCATATGCATAATGAGTTTTCCAGTACCTGTGTTAGCACACTCACAGCCCTATGAGAAAGAGTCTGACATGCTTGCAAAATCCAGGTTTTTGTAGCCTGTGAAATTTCTGCTATGTCATATGTGACTAAAGCTCGTGTCATGTGTTGCACCAGAGCTTTAGACCAGGCTTACTCAGAGAAACTTTCTGCAGAAAGCAATGTGAGTAGTATGGACCCTAATGTGAGCTGTTTGGTTAGGGCATGAATATTCCTTTTCTAATAAAAAGGAAAAATTTGGTGATGCCTTAAACGGGCTGGCCTGTATGTTATGCATTCTGCATAAGAGTGTAAGAACAGGACAGAGAGCAGGAAAAACTTAAACATATTGCAGCTCTTTTTGAGCCAAACTGACTTTGCATTTCTGATTAAGGAATATTCTCTGAGTCATCAGGCATTTGAATTCTCTATTTTCATAACACGTGAATAGTTCAGCAGTTACCTAAAATTAATCAGTTGTTGTGTAGGAAAGTTTCCCACTCAGTTTAAGGTGTTACCCACGTTCATAAGAAGTTAGTATTAGGGAAGATGGTACCAGGACATCAGGTGCTTGAGGCCTGCTTGAAAGGGAGTGAATTTGTAAAGCCAGTTCTGGAGCCTGTGTGAAGCATAGCCTGGTTCCTGTGCAATACTCTGAGGCAGTATTATGAGCTCTCCTGGTCTCTCAAGCTTGACACTAAAAATAGCAGGAATATTCAGTTGTGTAGCTCAGTTGCAGGAGGATGTTTTGCAAAAGACTGTTAAACACATTTTGCTGTCCTTTTTGAAAGAAGATGCTCCTGTACCCAGGTGGATGATTGACATCAATGCTATTCTGTGCTTTCAGTGTTTATTACCAGGTGTGCATCTGGAATTTAATTTATTGCCCTTGAGAGATTCCCAAGGATAATTATGTTCTGAGTAAAGCAGTCACAGGTTCTGTACCTTACCAGTTGGCTCTTCTGTCTATGTGCCTGTATCCCTGGGCTCCTCGGAGTGTATTCTTTTCAGAGAGAGCTTGCCAGTGATGAACGAGACTTTTTTCCATATTGACATCAAACGGTTCTTAATTACCTAAATCCAGCCAGCCACAGCGATGAGGTGTGCACAGAAAATATACTCCATGGAGGGACTTTATGGAGCTCACAGTGCAGTTAAGTTGAAATTGCATAGCAGTTATGGGAAATGTGTGGTTAGTTATGCCCTGTGCTGTGCCTTCCCTCGGTTCTGCCCCATGAAAGAAAAACATCATCTGTATCATTCACTCCAAATTTTTTTTGTTGTAGATGAAGTACTTTGAGGGTAAAAACGGAGAACTGGTTTCTTTAATATGTATCAATTCCCATTAGTGAAACAGTTAGAAAACCAGTGCCTGATGATCCTAATTATGATTCTGAGTTGATTCCTACATTGGAAAAACAGAATAAACATGTACACTTTTGTTTTTTGCCTTTATAGATCAGTGTGAAAGTAAGAAAAGTGATTAATTTCAAGGTAATATTTTGAACAGTGAAATTTTATTTTCACAGCTAAGGTGGTTGTGAAGTGGAAATTTGATTCTGATACGCTTGGCACTGAACTACCAGCCTTAGATATTTTACGTGTCGTGAAAATACTTTTCATGAAGTAGGCACTGACATAGTTTGAGGGAGAGCCACCTGTGCAGATTCTGTGTATAACTGAGATGATAAACCCTTTATTCGAATGTGGTATTTACAGGTTTATTTATACAAGAAAAATTTTGGCTGAGAAAATGATGAGTGAAACTTTTTTTTTCTCTTTACCCTGCAGCTCCCAGGAGCTTCACATGTTTTATTTGTTTTTGCTCTGGTCTGCAGTATGTAGTGTAAATTCAGAACTTGGTGTAACCAGTGGTCTTTGGAAAATTGCTTGGAAATTTCTTCCTTCCACCAGAAGAGGGTGGGCCTGATGTCAGTGCTGAGACCCAGGAGCAGTTACTGATCCTGGGGTGACATCCAGGCTGCCACTGTGTGTGATGAGCCTACTCCTTTCTTCTAGGCTGGTACCTTTAAATGCCAAGCCAGTCTTTGTAATTCCTGAATTTGACACAGAATCAGTGAAATAAGGGCAAGCCACCATTTATTTACTTCAGCTTTCATGAAGGAGGCCTATCCCAGGCTCTAGGCAACCTGCCATCAATTATCCACACAATTCATAACAAAAAAGGCAAAAAAGCAGTAAACCATACCCACGTTTGCCAACTGCCTTAGCTTAGGGGAAATGAAATCATCCAGCCCCTTGCATTCCCTTAGGCCCTGTAACACTGCCCCTATCAAACATTTGTTCCAGAGGCAAGCTATGTCTCTGTTGGAGTTAAAAATGTACATGTTAATATATTCCAACAGATCATAAAATTTCCTAGCTTAGAAAGCTGGCTGTGCCAAGCTCCTCTTCTATAGACTATAATTTCCTTTCTGAAGAGAGAAGGAGCATCTGGACCTACTCAGTCCCCAGCACAGAGCTCGTCCACGTCAGCGAACTGGAGCTCCAGTGTGACTGCCCAGGGTCAGCTGTGGACTGCCTGGAATCTCCTTATTAAACAAGCCCAGAGTTTTGGATCAGGACCAAACCCCTGGAACTGAACATGCTGGGACATTTGAAAAGTCCTGTTTCTATACCAGAACTCGGTTGCAAAAGGTCATTGATGCATGCTGCAGACATTTCCCTGTGTGCTCCAAGTTTCAGACTTCAAGTGCAAAATCTTATCCGAGCATAACTATGATTAAAAACCCAATTAATGGAGGGGTCTGCTTTCATTCATTTCTCCAGTGGACAAGGGACTAGACTGTGTTTAACTTTCATGATCAGAATCAAACTGTCAGTTTAAGATTATATTGGTTTCTTTAGGAGAATTTGTTTAGAACTTACATTCTCAGCCGCTGTTGCTTGAAAGAAATTGTCCAGTAATTAAACTTCTGTCAAAGGCCATCCTTGAATTGTGGTAACATAAAGTTATAATTTGGCATGAATGGTAGATTATTAATTTTGGGGAGAGGCTGGTGTGATATCTAATTTCAGTCCTGGTTCTGACTCCATAGTTCTTTCTGGATGACTGTTCTTCTGACTTGCTAGGAGAAAATACATTAAACATTAAACATAAAGCATTATTCTTGGCTCTAAACCCAAGGATTGTTGGCTGCTGACATGCTTGGGTAGATGGAGACATACAACTGGGATCCTCAATACATATTAGTCAGGGAGATTGGAACAAGATGCTTCCACTGGACAGCAGTTGTCTCCTGACCCGATTGCCTCAAAAAACCCCAGCCCCAAACCCCACACTAAAACCCCAACCCTCTTATCCCCCAAAGAAAACCCAGCACCAGCCTGGGTTTTCTGATTTTCAAGGTGCTGTGTTGGCAGCCAAGTCCCACCCAGGATGTTTCTGAAAGGCTTGGTTGAGCAGCGCTGAAACTGGTGACATCTGCAGTGGATTCTCTGGGGTTGGTTTTCAACACCAAATAATTTTGCGGTATATTTTTCCTTTGATTGCAATTTTATACTTAGGTAACTAATGCATGAAAAAATGTACTGTAGAGTCAGATCGTTTGACTTACTCTCCTGACATTTCTGTTTGGAAGAGGCAGATCTTGGAAAAGTCTTCATCTGGTGTAGATTACAGTGCTACCATTACTTCAGTGGAATAATTTACGCAAGCGAAAGGTCTGCAAGATTATCCAGAGACCAGGCGTGCCACACGTTCTGTGTTTTACCCCACTGTCTGTAAAATTGTAACATACTAATGATTGATGGGTTCCTATTGTGGTGTTTGTTGTGGTGTGTGTAGCTAATACTAATCATTGTTAGCAATCATGCAATGAAAGTGTTGTCCTTAGTAAGCTTACCTTGCATGTAAAGGACATGCATGAATTTGGAAATATTTCCTAACCTCCAGGCAGTAATTTGGGGTTAGAAGAAACTCCCACCAAGGCACACACACTTCTAAACTGGAAAAACAACAACTGAAAATATAACAAGTTGTTGTTTGCTACTTTTTGGGTTCTCATCCAACACAGCCCTGAAAAATCTGAATTAAGGCTTGGATTAGGGCCTCATTCAGTTATTGTGATGATGTTACTGAGATTGGCAGTTCTTTGTCCTAATTGAGAACATGAAAGATAACTTTTCTTCCCTCTTGGGTGAGAAGCTGGGCCCCGTTATGGCCTCATATTGAGTGGTCAGTGGATGCCATTTCAGGTATCATGTGATGTTGCACATGAAAACAGCTGAATTTAGAGCCCTATGAAATTTGTATCAGAGATAAGGACTATGGGGAATGAAACAGACAGGTTTCAATGTCTTAATTCCCATTCAGAAGTAGATAACTGAGTAGTTTCACTCGTACCACTGTAAACGTCTTGAGAGAGGAGCAGGTCTTTGCCTGCTCCCTCGGGAGTTGGGTCAATCCTCGTTAGGACTGCAAGTGTTGCCTTAGATTCTGTGCTGTTAGTAAAACTACTAATACTACTACCTAAACGTTACGTAGGAGGCTTGTTTGTCTCCTCCTGAAATGTTTTATCATTTAAATAAAGCATTGTGATATCATCAAACTGTGGTCCACTGAAATGAATAAAATCAGGCAAATTATGTCCATATTGTTCTTTCCTGTATGTTAAGTCAGGAAAAAAGCAACTGATAAGATTAATATCCAGATAAGTGAACATTTGAAGTTCTTGAGATCTGTAATCTCCTGGAATTATAGAAATCCCCTAATTGCTACAGAGCTCTTCCTAATAGACTGGGGCAAATGCTGAAGTGTCTATAAACAAATCTGTGTATGCATATGTGGGGCAAAAGTAAGAAAAACATTTATTGTGTTGATGAATGAATATTAGAGTGTATCACTTAAAAAGAAAAGCAAGACATTGTGAATGTTGGCATAGTGAGAGATATTATTTCTTTTTTTTCCCCAATTTTTATGGAAACATTTAGGAATAACTTAACTTTAAAATTTCTTTCTCTTCTGGTCAAATTCTCTTTCCAAAAAAGAGGCAGAAAATAGTATAAAACAAATTTAATTGTTTTGAAAAACTTTTTATTTCAGCAAAATTGAATTGCTAGACAAAAATGCACTTAGAAGTCAGGCTTTTTACCGTAGGAAAATTTCTTGGCTGATGTCCGTGTGTAAGTAGTCCTCAAATCAATGAGATTAGCACACCCCATACATTCCACAGCATCTGTAATTGCTGTCCCTAAAGCCAGGAAGATCACTGCCCTTGCTACAGCACTGCCATGGATGTTTCCAGAATTGCTGACTTGATCCAAAAATTATGTAAACAAGAAAAATGGACGTGGAGCCAAAGAATTCACACGCTGTAAAACTCAAGTGTGGGAAGAGTTGAGTCCCACGTTGAGAGGAGACATTTGTTGTTTCACTGGTTCCTTGCTTTGCAGCATCACACGGCAGCACTGGATTGTTGGGTAGAAATGGAAGGAAAAAAAAGGAGGAAAAGGGAAGTATACCTTTCTTTCAGCCTTGTGCTAAATCAGCATGGATTTCAATTTAAAATTAGGGGTTTCCTGGTTTTTTAAGATCTTCAATTTCTGTGCTATTTAGTGTTCTCTAGAATTGTCCCAAAACTTAATAAGCAAAATGGTTGAATGTAAGTTATTGGTTAATATCGTATATTGGTTAATAGTACTCCTTGTGTTCCAGAACAAAATAATCAAGAAAACATGCATAAAAAAATGAATTAATGGCATGACCTGGTTTGTATCTAATGAATAATTATAACGGGATGAGATATGTTTCTTTGTTTCTCTAAATAATTCTCTTCCCTCTTTGTTTCCCCCCATTTGAGAAGCGTAGTTTGGGAAAATGGAAATACAAAATATGACATTGACATCAGCTTTCTAAAATTCCATTCTGACAAGCATTTTCTGTAGTTGCATTAGATCCTGACAGAACTGCAATCAAAATATTTTGTAGCCAGTGTAGAGAGGCAGGAAAAACTATTAATCTTTGTGGGCTGTGGTGTTTATTTTTATAGCTATGGATTAAAGCACTCTCCTGTAGTTGGCAGGAGAAGACCCTTATTTGATAATACTTAGTAACTTGGCATCACATCAGTTTCCAGAATTGCTTTTCCATGAATTACACTGCACCTATTTCTTTTCTAGTGATCCAGGTATTCTATTCTGAGTTACCTGAGATGAAATCCTTGTACTGTGTTAATAAGTATCTCTCCTGTGGGTCTAATGGTGGTGAGACCCTTTAAAAAAATGACTTTCTGTATGTATATAAATGAGTTAAAAGTGTAGCTCTTCATTTGGAAACATTTCTGATTCTAAGTATGTTTGTCACGCCAGTGTATGGAAAAAACACTGCAGGTTCTGGCTTGTATTTCTGGAGAGTCAACAAAAATGCTTAATTAAAACAACAACAACAACAAAACGTGTGTTTTCGCATTGGAAGGGACCTTCTTAGGTTGTGATGAAGGTAGTGTAAGTAACTGTGCATAGCAGCTGATCCACTTTTCATGTGACAAAAGTTTAATGCGGAGAAATCATTTCTCTTAGTTATGGAGGAGACTAATGATAATGTTAATAGAGTAGAAAAAATAAGCAAAAGTTACTATGTAGCGTTTAAGAGTAAAATCTGTTCAAAAAGTGCACCTAGGAAGTTTTAGAACCTGCCTGTGGAGTGTGTGTGTATGAAAATGGGGGTTTCCACCCAGAGTAAAATTAAGCACCTTTCAGGCAGCCAGAAGCCATTTTTTCAACTGAAACAACCACATCAGAAGATGAAATGTCCTTGCAAAAGCATTCCTTTGAGGAAAGGTACCAAAAACCTGGGAACTGGACATCTTTATTTGCATTTGATAATCGCTCATGAGATGGAATCAGACTGAAGCAGTACCTTTGCTTAGTTTTTGTCTTCTGTCAGGATCAAGCTTTAGTTTGTTCAGCCTGACAAAACAGGACACGCAGTGTATTACAGAGACTTCTGGCTATGAAGAGCAGGGATTTATCACTTTCTAGTAAAACTGAAAAAAAACCCAGATACTTGTGGATCATCTCAGAAAAAACCAGATTTTTCTTTTTTTTCCGGTGGATGAAAGGTAGGTGGTTGAACGTGTCCTTTCAGTACCAGTTACCATATGTTGTTAATGTTGTTAATGTGATGTAGCTGTATTTCTAAGTAAGAGACACCTCACTTAAAAAAATCTCTAAAATACCTGAAAAAAAAATCAGCAGAATATGCTCAGTAAATTTAACTTCTTGTCCTTCAAAATCAGGTGAAATTAAGTGCATTCCTCTTGAATGCTTTTAAGACATGACCAGAGAGGCAGATAAAATACAGTATCACTCCTGTAAAACTCTGGGAACAAATTTCTTTCCAGGAAACAGAACTACATGACTTCTCACAATGTATGATCAGGCAAGCAATAGTGAAATGATTACAGAATCATACAATATCTTGTGTCAGACAGGACCCGCGAGGATTGTGGAGTCCAGCTCCCATCATGACATGTTAACACCAAAATCATCATAATAATTATGATTATGGAGAAGTAAGTAAACTGAGCAAAGCAATAGTTTTCAGTCTGATATTGAAAATGCTTTCAAATTTTATAAAAGCTATTAATTGACACAAATCAGGTGTTAAATAGAATCGAGCCTAAAAAATAAGAGTTGACTTTATCTTTCCAACTTAGTGCAGACTGAGGTTAAATTTCTGCGAAGTGACCTCTTGTTGGCCTGCTGAGGAAAAAAAGGAGGAAGGAATGTACTTGATGAGTAGCTGTCCTCACAGTGTCTCAGGGTGAATGGGCCTACTATTTTGGAGAGGTAAAGATTTCAGTGTTCTAAATTGGGAGACATGTAGGCCTGAAGTTTTGAAAGAAGCAATTTATTTGCCCTTTTTACTTCAGGTTGAGTGGTGGTTGTACATCATTTCATTAGAAAACAGCAATAAAAGAAATCTTTCCAGCTGAATAACCACAAACAAGGGACAAATACTTTCAGATACTACACATTCCTCAACTGTAATATAGGAACAAAGTAATATTATATAACCTAGGGTTTAGGTTTTTTTTGAAACGTCAAAGTATTTAATATCCTTTGATGGAGTTAATTACATTTCAAAATATTTTATAGAAATTAAATGTCATCTTCAAATTGCTGTTTCATGGTAAAATGGAAAAAGATCCCCTTATATTATAAATTTATTAAATAATTTTCTTGAATATTAATCATAACTGAAAAGGTAGCATGCTCAAATTACATCTATACTTGTGAAATACTTTAGAATGTATACATAATATATGCATAGCACAGAATTTATGCAATGCAAAGGCAAGGATCCTGATCTTAGGAGGAGATTGTACAGGAAACTTCACAAAGCCTGTGTTTTCTGAATTCATTCAATGAACAGAAAAAGAAATCATCAGGAAAAAATAGATTTCAGAAGAGGTATATGGGACTAATTAGCATTAGTAGTTTTTAGGCAGGATATGTGCAAATTGTGTCCTTGATTCCATTATTTGTCATGCTACATCAGGTGTTTTAAGGACTTCAGAATTAGCAAACATATTCTGCCTTTTCTCTGGAAAGCACTACATACCAGCAAAAATTTCCAACTTCATAAAATTTACAGCACACGGTTCATGTTAATTATGCAAACTAAATATCTAGTAAATGATGTTCATGTCCATATTACAAGAAAAAACAAATTATGGTTTAAGGCTCTAAATAATTTTGCAACTGGAAGATTACCTAATGATTGTACTTGAAACAAACATCAGGTTTTTGCAAAGCCAGACATGTGCACACTGAAACTGGAGTTGAGTCAAACCAAAACACAGGTTATTCTAGAAATATTAAAAACCTCCCAGCCCTGTGTGTAGGTTATTCATAAGTAGCATGAAGCTTGCAAACCAGTGCCAGCTACAATCCTGAATATAACGGCATGCCCCAACCTGCTGGTGAAGCCATGTGACAGCCTGCTGGAGGCACACACGCTTTTGCACACCTCAGAGAAGTAATTTTTTTTATTTGCTAGGCCTACTTAGAGGTCGTGCATACCTTGGTATCCAAAATATTACTAGATGACCTATGTTTAAGCAACCGAATCAAGCCCAATATATTGATGAATGTGTGCCTGTGTAAGTTTTTCTTCTGCACTGTTTAAATAGGTTTTTGTGGCTACTCTGCACTTGAAGTAATTATCAGACATTATTTTTGTGAAGTGTAAACCTGCAGTTGTTTTTTTGGAGGGTAATTCACAGCCACACTTAAATTACTAATTCAGTTAATGTAATATTTTGAATCTTATAAAATGCCAAGAAATTTCTTAGCTGAAACATATATTTTACCTGTAATGTTAATGAGTATAAAACTGGACAACTAATAATGATGATACAGTTACAGAATAAAACCCGCAAGTGCATTAATAGTCACCTATGCTAAGTCTGTATTGAGAGGGTAATGGTGAACCAGTTGAAAGTTGTGTAGCAGGTCATGAGGAAGGCAGCCCAGAGCAAGGTTCTCAGTGATAGACAGACATTGAGGGAAGTCAAGGATGGATCAGGAGAACTAAGTAAGGGAATTCAGAGTGGGAGCAGGAGTGAGAGCTCAGGAATCCAGAGTTCAGCTGTGTGAGGCTGTATGTCAAGCAGAAAGTAAACCCAATAGCTTTCCCTTAAATAAATAGCATAAATAAATATCTGATATGTCAGGATTTCAGTTTGAGGAAGATTGATTGTGAGTAGTGCAGACCTGCCGGGACCTGACACTAAACATACGACCAGCAGCAGGCCAGGACTCATCATTAAGCTTTTTCTGTTCTCATGAGCTGGAAAGGATTTTACAGCAAAATACCTGAGCTCCATTTTATTTATAATTGAGTTGTTTTCTGCAAGGTGAGAAGGTAAACTAAGTTCAAACTGCTTGAAAATGCCGAAAACCAGTGTCCCCTTTAGTGTTTTTGGATCAATGCATGTGATGAATGCCTGATGCTCTGATGCTGACTAAATGGGAATTTATTAGCCATGGGTTACTTTATGTCGTTTTGTGTGACTCTGCAGATGGTTTGTGGGAGAAGGACGTAGGAGCAAAGGTAGGAGTTGGAAACTGATTAGATGTGTCTGATAACATACATTGGTGATGTTAGGTTTTTCTGGAAAGCTGGGGAAATGCATGTGCAATTAATTAAAACTTGGGTACTAATAAAGCATTTTGAAATGGAAAACTAGAACTAAACAAAAAGAAGGAACATTCTGATGCTGATAGTAGCAGATGAGGTTGATGTCATGAAACTAAAATACAATTAATGCTATGTTGCTCATTAAGATCTTTAGTTTTATGAAAATTTAGCTGCTAAAAGTCTAAACCATGACTGAACAGTACATTTGTTGCCAGAGATGATACTATTAAGCTTCTATTTTTTGTGTAAACGACTTTAATCTCTCAGAAACAATAGATTAAGTGCAGCCAAAATGTGGGAGGATGTTTTCTGTTTATGTGCAGGGGAGGTGAGCAGACAGACACACGTGTGCAGTTCTTGCGGTGACTGCTCTGTGTGAAGTCTGCGTTTGAGTGTGATGGCAGCAGAGCAGGCCAGTGTGTCTGGCATTCCCTGGGGCTTGTTCACACGTGCAGTCAGGTAACTGCAGTGCTCCGTGCAAGGTCTGGGTGCTGGGTGTCTTTTACCACCATGATAAGGTATGGAAGGGATTGGTTACGGTTTGCCTCATGCATTTTCTTCTTGCACAAAGCATGTCAGTGGGTTGGGCTGCAGCTGTGGGAACATAAGAAGGTCTCTCTTTTAGGAGATCGAGACAATAAACCGAAGAAGAGTCTTCCTGAGTGTTAGGAATTACAGAGTTAAGGGTACAGTTTTGACAAGGGACAACTTATAACTCAAAAACATCTTAATAGATTATTTCAACTTTAGAAGAACCTTTCTATAATTTTACCTGAAATTTTTAAAATTCACATGACATTTTTCTGGAATTCCGCTTTGGGTGGGACCCCACTGGATTTAAGGTAAAAAGCGCAAATGCACGCTTCTCTGGGAACAATTCCGCTTCTATTTTTCCTTAATTTATAGATTTGTAGATTGATATTCTTCTCTGATTCTGTCTCCAGCATAAAATAGAGTTCTACAACAGAAAAGTCAGGAATAACCCTGTGTGGTAGTGAGGCTAATTTTATAGATGTCTTCTGTCTGTTTAGCTTCGCCTGCTTAAAACTGCAGTGCTTTAATGGTCAGCAGGTGTATTAATAATTAAATAATTAAACATCAGGTATATGGATAATAAACACCAAAGGTACTTCTGGATTAATATCAGCCACCAAAATGAGAGTTTGTGCATTCTAAATGAATCTATGAACTGTTTCAATACTGTGAGATGGAATACATTCGAAAACTGATTCTGTGCCAAAGTGAACAAAAAGATAGCTTTGTCCTCAGTGCCAAGAAGATGTGTTTTCACCACTAGATAATTAATGTGCATTTACTCATGCCAATGTGGAAAACCAGCCTGGATTCTGCTGTAAAGTAACTGTGTGAGATAGAGTTACTCCGGTGATGGTTGACCTTGTCTCCATTGGGATTTTACAGTGCACTTTCTGATGCTAGTTCTCCCACTGTGAAAAAAAAGTCCAACAAAAGAAAAACTAAAACCAGCTGTTTTGCTCTCATTCTGAGAAACCAGATTTGTATTTATAAAGATTCGTTTTTTCAGAGTAACAGTTATCTTAGTCTATATTTATTCTTTTCCAACCAACTGCAATTATACCAGGTAAGGAACACGATTAGGGCAGGACTAGTTTGAAACCTTGAAGCCTAGATAGAGAGGGAGAGAGTGCCAGGACTTGGGGTGTTTCTTTCCTTTCTGGAAGGACAATAGAGAATTTTAGGGGATGGTGAAGGAATATTTGAGGGAATGAATGGGACTGAAATTCAAGGGACAGAACATGCTGTGATTTGGTAAGAAAGGGGATGCAGTCCTGACTACACACTACTAAAGGAATTGCTGGAACAGAAATGTGTCAGTATTTCCAACTCAAAACCTTATGAAATCATGAGTCATATTAAAAAAAAAAATTAAAATAAGATTAGCTTTTTAGTTGTCTTCTCCACTTGTTTAGGCTTCCCTCTATGCTTTTTTTTTTTTTAAAGTAACTTTGTGTTTTAAAGATTTTCTTTGCACGTTTGGGGCTATAATTCTCTTTCTTTTCATAAAAGATTAAATGCTCATAAGTAATATGACCCAGAACCTAGAGTTGTAAGAGAAATACCATGTATCTTCAGACTCATCATCAAATCATGAGAGGACATAGAGTAATGGATCCACTATGTCTTACTCCTTGGTACTGACAGATGTGATTATGTTTGGATCATGTGTAAGGTGGAAATGGGTAGAATTCACATTAATATGCCATTTAATAATGGAAAAATAACTATGCTTATAATAATCTTTATTATTACTGTTATGATAAATATGTTCTACTCGGGACCAGCAGAGAAACAGATGCCTTCCTGAGTCATGGTGAAAACCATGAATGTTAGACTAGTCAATGTATATAATTTATTGTCTCTCTATAAACCACACTTTAATTTAAAATGAAGATTTTAAAACTTTTGCCTTTTATTTATAATTGAAACACTTTATTTGTTGTTTTGAATTATGCAGATATACATATTTACTCAAAATAGGAAGGAATTAGAACATATAATGCATGTATTTGATATACCTGGAAATGTCCAACCAAACTAAAACTTGGTGTTACACCACACAGCATGGTGCAATACAGTTTCTAAATGCTTTTCTGTACCATTGCTCTTAGAAATTTCCGGAGCTGTTCACTATCTGTAAGAAAAGATGATACTGACCTGACTTCAGAGGTAAATGACAGCTAAGAAATAAGGTTCAAGAGTTTAAAAATAACCAGTCTGAAACACTCTCTGAAAAAGGTATTTCGGACCACACTGTACCTTAATTTTTCTGTATGTGAGAAAGAAAGAGAAAGAGATGATCTAATGGATTTTTGTCTAACTAAACTCCAGGAAATTATGTCAGGTTTGCGGCTCCTGTAAGTAAGCACTGGAACAATGATTTCTGAAAGTAACTGATAAAACCTACCATCCTTTATATAACAACTAAATCCATAGATGAATAGGGGATTGACACTGATTTGCCTCAAAGAGCTTGGTAGTTTTCAACTCAGGCTGAACGCTGTGGTTGGTGGTGTTGGGCTTCTTGAATGCTGTTCTGGTTCATTAATGTGAAATAATGTGTCGTCAGAGGAAAAACTGCATAGTGGTCTCTAAATCAGTATAAAGAGACACAGTTATTTGAACTGTGTGAGTTCATCTCCTTTTGTTATCATTGCTACGAATATATTGATTTGTGCCTTAGTGCAAGCTGTGTATAAATTCTACGTTAGTTTTTTATATATATATGTATATATATAAAATACAGTGTTGTTATAAGCTGAAAAAATGGGAGGAAACTGATGTGATCTTCAGTTGTGCTATTTAATCTCTAGTTCTATAATTTCTATACAATGACTTGTATAGAAAAATGCTCTTCAGAAAGACCTAGTGTGTTTGCAAGGGACCTTTTTGTGGGAATTTTGCCACCAGGGACCTATTGCCATAAGTAAGCTCTGTGGCTAGTAGCATGTATGATTCTGTGTCAGAGAGTGCCATGTGGCAAAAAACATAGGCATTTTACATATGAAGAACACTTCTAGAAATTGAAAACCTGAAGCAATTGAAATTTAACAGGCAGGAAACTGGGGGCTTTGCTTTACTGAAGGGAAAATGCTCCACAAGTGCCTGCTTTGCATTTCCCAAAGACGCTGTGTGGTGAAACTGCAGTTGCCACACTGAGCAAACACTTCATTAAAGGCTTGTTGGAGCTCTAGCATGGGTTCCTACAGCTCTCTGGAATTTCTGTGCATTTGCTATGATGTTCTAATTGCTTTATAAAGTAGACGTTGGTTAATGCCATGCCATGAAAATGGTGTCCTCTCACCACCCACTTGGTAGTGCCCGCTGGCCATGAACTGCACTCCCCATAAACGCCCCTCTGGTGATGTGTTTGAGATTAAAAAACAACAGTGCCAAGCAAGAAGCTGAATTAGGGCTCAGCTCAGTGGTGCATCTCTGCTGGATTATGCTTTTCTCTTGCCATGAATGGCACCATTTCAGGTGCCTTTGCCTAGACCAGGCTTTTTCTTTATTTTGAGTAAGTCAGGGTGATAACGTGAAATAGAGAGGAAAAAATGCACAGGCAGTGATTTGTTGAGTGTAAATGGGAAGGGAAATAAACTTTGGCCAAGGGCTGAAAATGAATCTCATCAAGCTAAGCTGGGCCTTCAGACTGAT
Organism: Edolisoma coerulescens; assembly: GCA_013397115.1. Lineage (NCBI taxonomy): Eukaryota > Metazoa > Chordata > Aves > Passeriformes > Campephagidae > Edolisoma > Edolisoma coerulescens. Next base: position 1,893,692 of record VWZW01001754.1, read on the forward strand.
TTGTATTCCACATTTTCTGGATTTAATCTGCCTTGGGATTTGGGAGATATTTTTAAAGAAATGGAATAGTTTTCTGAACTCTGGAAGACTGAAGCTATTTCCGTTTGAAATGGCCTTCCTGGCTATGTCTCAGTTTCCCATATGTACTGGAAAATGTGCTTTAGTTCTTTTGTAGTATGGTGGGATGTAATCAGTTATAAAGGCAGATGAAATGTCGATTTTCCCCCCCCCC